>OZ005656.1:288753989-288918989 GCA_963930645.1 Salticus scenicus | reverse complement strand
GGGACACGGCCCATCTTTGTACCCGATGAGAAATGATTTTTTAAATTTTGTTTTCTTAAGAATATAAATTTGCTTTGACAAGGAATATGTGAGCGCAGCGCATGTATACCTTCACACGTGCGTGCGACTTTTTACCCAATCAGAAATTATTATTATTTTTTTTTTTTCAATTTCTTTTCTTAAGACTAAAGACTTAAGACTAAGACTAAAGACTTAAGACTAAGTTACTCTTAGTGATTCATTTGAAAATACTGACCCGCTAGCGGGCAAAGCTCGCTAGTTAGTTTATAATAAAAGCTGTAATATTATGTAAAAATATTATGTAATAATATTATGTAAAAGAGATAGAGGAAAAACATTTCTACAGTTTTAATTTTTTTTCTTTTTAAAGTTTTAAATATAGATATAATATTATTATTAAAATATAATATAATAATATGCATGTTTCGATGCGATGTTTTGGAAATGTCTGTGAGTATGTAAAAAAAAAAATAAATAAATAAATAAATAAATAAAAAATAAAAAAAATCGTACTATACTTAATCTCGTTTTATGTACAATTCGCACTAAAATTTGCTGTATAATTTGTTTCGAACTTTCATTTTTCTTTCATTTTAATTTTTTTTTAAATAATTGAGAGTTATGTTATCATTTCCTGTCTACATGAGAAATAACTACATTAAAGAAATAATAATATAGTGTTATTTAATAGAAAATCTTTATATCTTAAATACATCGGCGAGGATTTAAAATGTAAAAGCAGTATTACTTATATAAATTAATTTAGTACGTTAAAATAGAAGCAGTTTTCAGATAACTATGTTTTCGTTAACAAGTAGACATGTTAATTTAGAAACAAACAAAGAAAAGAATAAAAATAAAAAAATAAAAAAAAGAATGTGCTTATATATTTGTATCATTTTTCTGGACCAAAAAGATTGCGCCATTTTTTTTTTACCATTTAACATGTGAATAATGAAATTCCCTTCTATAGTAAATAAACCTATTAAAATATTCATTTTTTTTTTTATATATAAAGTGGAACAAGTACAATAAACAGTTATTTTTATTATGTTTGAAAATCTTCTCATTTTTTTTCGTTTTAGATAATTTGTGACAGAGATACCTTGTTCCTCGCTTTTTAATTACGCTACTTTATCCAATAGCTGTCGCACATGGAAGATTAAATCGATATATTATTTATTCAGAACCGTGTTCAGATTTTATTTTTAGAATGATCTTTAATTTAAAGATGATTAATTTATATTATTTTTTATTAAAAAAAAAAAAAAAAAAAAAGAAAAGCTTTTTGAACAAGATTTCTACATAGTAGAAAACATTCTTTTATTAAGTTTAATTGAATTGCACTTCTGAATATTATCTTTTGTTTTTAAATAAGTTTTGTTTTAAACACAAAAACCTTCTTCTAGAGTTGTAATTTTTAATTAAAAAAAAAAAAAAACTATTTATGCAATATAAAACTGTAACAATGAATACACTTTTCATAAAATATATGAAAAATAATTCAATAGATAAACCCCTTAATTGAATATACATTTTTAATTTTTTTTTTTCGTTTGCTTATGAAGCTTCGGGTGCGATTTTATTGAAATAGGTTACGGAGAATAATTTTTCGTAACACATGCATACTTGTTAGATAATTTAAATGAATAATTTTTAAATACACATTTTTTTTTTTATCCTATTCATTATTTCAATAATTAGTATGTTTTTAATTAAAGAACTAAATAAGGTTAATTAAATATTTTACGAAATTATGAATAAATTTTTCAATGTTTTCTTTTATATTTTACTATGTTCTGTATTAGGAAGAAGAAATTCGTGATTTTTTTTTTTTACCTCCGCTCTTTGACAGAAATACGTTTTCATATATCCTGAGCACGATTATGACATTTTTGGAAAATGTCTGTTCCTCTCTGTGTGCGTACGCTCATGTTTGATAAAGTCGCAACCTGTTTCATCGTTTTATTCTTCAGCGCATGATTTTTAAACAAATGAACGCATGAACACAAAATTTAGATGGAGTGTCCTGTATCAACCATTAATCGAATTTTATAGAACTTTAACACAAGCTATAACTTATAAACTGATATTAATTAAAATTTTCTCAAAACTAAGCTTTGGAAGATATCAAAAATTAAAACAGTTTTAGAATTGAAAACTGAATGAGAAACAGTATTATATAAGGATGACTTACAGGTAGGTGAATATACACATGCCTCCAAAATTTTAATTTAAATCCGATTTTTCCTTTTGTATTCACTTTTTTTTTTCCATGACGAACTTTTCCAAAAATTATAATTAATTATTTCTAAACTATGAAGTCGCCATAATAATAAATATGTGAATGAATAATTCTATAACATACACACTTTCTCAAATTTATAAGGACACTTTATATTTTGAAATAACTAATGTAAAAATAATTGTGAACAAGATTATATTAAGTGCACTTAATATATCTAGTATTCTAAAAACCAAAACTGCTATAATTTTTTTAATATGAAACAAATTTAATAAAAAATAATGCAAAATATTTTTTTCTCCACGTTTTTAGATGTTCATAATTATAGAGACATTCAAGATTTTTTCCTTTTATTTAACTTACAAGCGGATAAATTACAGTTGACATGCGAATTTGTTAACTACTGGGCTAGATTAATTCATATATAAGCCTTCAATTTTTCTTGGACGGACATTACTGATAATTTCTCGAAAAAAAGGACGTTCATGTAGTGAAGTATGGTAAATTGTTTTTTAAGTGGAAGGATAATTTCAATCCGCGAAATTTCTAAGGAAATTCCAAGATCTAAAATTGCTGAAGGAAATGTGATCAAACGTTGAACTGCTAGTTCGATAGGAGAGAGATCTGGTGCAAAATCATAGTTGTTTTACAGAGATCGAAGATAACGATCATAACGACTGCTGCTGAATTTGCTCGTAATTTTTACCGAAAGGTTGGGGTCCACATTTTTGCATGTTAAAAACAATTAATAATATGTTAAAATGAATAAAAAAAAACCTGTAATAATCAATAAGCATTTAATGGGGGAAAGAACGTCTGTGTTAAAGTTGAATAAAGACAATATTAAATGGTAAAATGTTGTATTTTCGGATGAAAAACATTTTATTCTTGATTAATCAAATGATTTTAACAGTTACTGGCACGATCTGAAGGCAGCGAAAGATAGAGCAGATTTCTTATGGTAGATATGAATCGGGCATTTTAAAGACGGATCTGTGGTGCTCTGGGAAGCTGTTTCTCCTGAAGGCAGAATGAATTTAGTAATTTTTTTTTCAATTAAGAACATCAAGAGAATATCCGCAAATTTTAAAGTTGGAATTCCCAGATTTTTGTTACATTTTGGGGGGGTAATAATATTTTTTTCAACAAGACTTACACTTTTGCTCTACGTCTAGAGCAATAGGAAATAGTTTGAAGAAAGAAACTTCTTTATTATTGCCTTTCCCGTGGCCTAAAAGTTGAAAAAACCTTAACTTATCATATTAGAAAAGTGCATGCAAGTGGGAAGCAACTTTAAATAGTTTAAATGTATTCAGAATATCATCTATGCTGTATGCAATGGTATTGAAACTGAATATTAAAGAATATATATATATATATATATATATACCAGGGAGAATGTCTGACTGTTTCACCCTAAAAAGAGACCCCAAAAAATATTAATTTAAAGAATAATTGAAAAAAATATATACATATACTTAGATTCGAGCTGTCCTTATAATTGTAAACATCTGAAAAATCCTTTTTTTGACCGTATTTACAGTTTGTTAAGATAGAAAAACGATAAAACTTTTTAAATATCGTCTATTATTGAAATTCAAATTAATAAAAAATATATTTGTTTAAATAATAGTGTTCAGAGCTTAGTTAATATAGAAAAACGGGTGTCCTTATCATTATGAGAAGGGGTGTATATATATAAACACACCTATATACAGAAAAAAAAAAAAAAAAAGCCGCACTGCTGAAAAAATGTCTTGTACCTTTTTTATTTGTAAAAACTTTAAAATTAATCGCTGAAACAAATAAAACTGTTATGTTTGCATAATACCAAAGGGATGAAATGATACCTATGTACATTTTCTATGTAATAATTCGTTTTATTACACTCTACGATGTAATTTATAAAAATCTACATAATTTTTTTTTTAAAACATAATGCAGTAATCATACATTTTGTATGCTATTATGATTTATTATATGAAATAAACAAGTTATATTTTAATATATGAAGTAAAACTATTTATTTGTGAGATCTAAGCAATTTTTTAATAAAAATGTGTATTCTGTATTGGGTTAATTCTACCTGTATGTGGAATTACTGCTTTAATGCGCAATGGCATAGTAGTATACAGTGTTTTAACATTAATCTCAGAAATTTCAATGTGCAAAATATCACAAATAATTTTTCTAGTTCTGGTGGAGTAACAGGCTGCAAATTTCGAATCCTCTCCCCTCTGCCCCGTCTTTTTATAGACGAAACATTTTCGAGCGGATCGCAATTAGGACTATTTCCATGCCTGGCAAAGAAGAAATTCTACTACATCCTTCGTGGGATTTAACTTAAAGTAAAAAAAGATACGATTACTTACAGAATTATAGGTGCTCTTTGGAATTGATAGAAAATTTTGACAATTTGAATTAAATAAACTTACCACAGACGCCGTGTTGTAAGGCGCATTTATTATAATGAAATGCTGTTTGTGAAAATGTCCAAGAAACCTCCAAAATAGTCGGTTAGGCACCACTTTTATGAATATTGTGTTTTATTTCGAGTTAAATGATCCCTTGAGCCTAACAATTTGCCCGACTGTTTGAAAAGTTATGCACCTCCGTGCTATAATGTACGGAGGATATGTCACTGTTTTAAAAGTGTGATTATCATTAACCCAAGTAGCACAGGAACGTTCTGTGAACGTCTAATAACGGTTTCAATAGTTCAAACACCGTGTTTCGTGTCAAAAGAACGTTCTAAAACACGTTCAGAAATAGTATTATTTAGAACGTTCTGAAAATGGTTGATTTGTACCATCTATAAAACGTACAATTCTAGTTCTATATAGAACGTTCAAGTGTGACACCGTCATAACACGTTCTGTAACAGTGTAATTATAACGAATATGACAAAATGACTTTTTAGTACTATTGGTTGGGAAACTAGGTTAATCATGAAAATTTTTGACTTCAGTTTTTGATTTTTTTACACGTTTTGTGGCGTGAGGAATCCGGAAGTCCAAAGGTTGGTATGGTATCTGTTAATGTGTATCGGCACCTATTAGTGTGATAGCCCGTTACTTCATGTACACGATATTAATATCTCAAGAACAAATGATTGCAGAGAGATCGGACCAGTTTTAAAATATCACTTTTGATATTGATAAGAATCTTATTGAGAGATTTGCAACATTCTAATTTAAAAACTTCGTAAGTTATTCGAAATTTATAATTTTTAGCATGATAGAGAATAGAGCATTTTTTACATTTTCAGTTTAACGTTTTGTTAGCACGTCAGTAAAGAATGCTTCTCAATAATCGGTAGCGGTGAGGTGAAAAAAATTACAAAATTTTAAACTCATGGAAAAATTTTGTGAATTTTGTATTTCAGGAATCAATGTATGGAATTCAACCAAACTTGTTACAATATTAGATCTTGCCCTAAATTGGAGTTTATTTGAATTTCATTTGGGGTATATCGTCCGATAGATTGCGGTGCTATGCAATGAAACCCTCCATTTATGGGACAGCTATATCTCAGCTTCTATAGTGTACAAATGCATTAAACTTGATTTTATGTAAAGCGTTACTGGTCCATTTTGGATGCACATCGGCCAACAGGTGTCGTGGCTATTTTGCAATTTAATCTCATAACGGAAACGAAAAATCTCAACTTCTGTGATTTATAAATATTGTAAATTTGGTAAGTGAAATTAATATTACGTAAAACTCTACAGATTGCCTTTGGGTGCATATCGGACGACAGGTGGCACTGCCACGTTCCAATATTTTCCATTCACAGAAAGGCTATCTATCAGCTTCTGTAATATATATACTCACCAAACCTTCTGCGTGACATACATTTGATATATATTATTGATTCAATTTGGCTGTATAACGAGTAATAGTTAAACAGGTTTTTTTATTATTATTATTCATAGGACATTGTTTTTTCCCCTAGGAATAAGTATACATCATCCCTGGAGGATGGGGGAGGGGTGGATAAAAATTTTCACTATGATTATCTTTCAAAAGAATTCGATATCACCTTTAAAACGAATAATTGAAACATCGTTTTCTGATGATTTAAAACAAATTTACCGTTTTTTTTTTTTTTTTTTTTTTTTTTTTTTTCATTTGTAATAATAATAATAATAAGCCCTTAGAAAAATACATTTTCTAAGATCTTCTATACAGCATAAAAATGATTGTCTTCTGTCATAAAAATCTATGCATTCCCCAGACCCAGAGTTTAGATACAAAAAACTAATCACGGATGTTATTGAATACGTAATATAGTGCTTTACCCGAGTTTCAAAGAGAATCACGGGAAAACTCCGAAAACCTAAGTCGACGAGCGTGACCAGAAATCGAAACCAACACTTCCCGTCTGTAAGGTTCGAGAGTAGAACCTCGCGGTCTCTAATACTCATCGGGAAGTTACAGAAATGAGTTTTTTTCTTCTTTTCTTTAAGCATAATTTTAAACTTTTATTATATTTTATTTATGATTCTATTTAAGTTTAAATGTTACTGATAAATTATCAATATTGATAATGTTGTTAAATCATTACTCTGTTTGATTGTTCTTATTTTATTTTATTTATTTTCACTGAATATTTTGTTCAATACTGAAATATACACTAAAACAAAATATGCTTTTCCGTTTAATTCTAGATTTTAAAATGGAAAAATAAAGTGATCTCATAAGTTTTTAAAATACTTTATAAAAATTTAAATAATTATTTAACTCCATTCCATTTTTCCTTAAAATATTGACTATATGTTTCCTACATCTATAAATGCTTAATAAATTTCTGTTTCATATGTTGAACTTTGAAACATGATTATTGCGGATGCAAGAAGGGAGAGCAGATGTTAACATCGACATCTGTGGATTGCATTTATTTAATTTTCGCTGACCGTGCAACTGCAAAGTCAAACGCCAGGCGCCAGGTCTTGGGAAAGTCGTGTTGTTATGTGAGGCGGTAATTTTAAAACATGTAATCTGATTTATTCAGTTTTAGCGTTATAATGACTAGGATAAGCTTTAGAAAAGGTAAAAATGTAATATTTTTAACCTGTAATATTCTCTATGTTCCATTTATTAAAGTCTTATTTTAATATCAATTAAACAATCATTTTCATATCTGCGTAAGTTCTTAAGCCTAACTTTCGATACTAGAAAGCAGCGTTGAATCGCAGAAAAAACTGCTTCTGTTACAGAAAACCGCTTAGAAATTATGGATTCATTTTATTAATTTAGTCTTCTGAGATGGAATTTGTTAAAATAACTATTTTCGTTATTATGTTTCTGGAATGAAGTATGAAGAAGTCATAAAAATTTTACAAGATAAGTGCTAATTTTAAGTGAATGCCCTTCCGACTGGTCATTGTGTATTTTAAAATGCTAGTTGGAAGGGTATTTTCTCGAAGAAAATTCTTATCAACAAAATTAAGAAGGTTCGTAATTCTTTTTTTCTTTTCTTTTTAAATTCTGAAGTATTTATTTAATGTTTATATGATAATATATATACAATCTAGGTTATGCAAATTGCATATTTTTAAAATAATATCCTAAGTTTCACCGACTTACAATTTTAAATATCTCTTTACTGTTATTTATTAAATAAAATATATGAAATTGTTTATCTGCATAATAAAACAAAGATTCAATTCTATTCCACATCTTTATAAAAAAAAAAAAAAAAAAAAAAAAAAAAAAGATATTCTGCTTAAAAAAAAAAAAAAAAAAAAAAAAAAAAAAAAAAAGGACGATTTACTATATTATTTATTAATACTAATAATATTTACATTTATTAATTATTTAATATGCCATGATAGCATAATTACATCAAATGAGGTAAAAATTGCGTTGACTCAATTTAAAGAAATTTAAACATTTAAAGAATACGAATTACATTGCCATGTGGAATAAATTTAAATACCTGCAAACATCATTTTTGTAAACTGCTGCTGTAAACTGAAAATATGTATACACACATGTACTGAAATTTAAAAATATGAAGTATGTTAAATATTTTAGAAAAATATTTTGATTAAAAATATATATATATGTATTTAATTATTTGGAAATTTTTAAAATTTCCTCCTTCTAACTAATTTTTAATTTTTTGTTTGAATTTCTTATTATTGTAAATTAACAATATATTCTAAACTCAATTATATATTATTTTAGCGGTGTATTGGTACATTCATTTTTGAAATTATTTTTTATGTTGAAATATTAAAACTTTCTATAAACTTCAGCATTCAAATATATTTATAAACTATCCATGGACTTACAAAGTAGTACCCAGAAATGTTTAGAATATACAGGGTGCAAAGTCGAGAGCAGGCCTTTATTTGCGCAACAATTGGTCTCAGACGTCCTCCAATAAGAAAATGTATTTAAAAAAAATGTAAGAATTCATTATATGACATGTTTAAATTTAAAAAATCAATTTATTAAAAATCACAAAAACTGATAATTTTTATACAATTTTCATGACACTAATAGTGAAAGTTGAGTTCCAACCTAAAAAATATAACACAAAAAGTTTCACTTTTGTGCACCCAAAATTGTCTGAGATAGTTAGTTTCAAAATTTAGGATTATTTCGCATTTTCTCGGGCTTTATTAAAAAGTCAATGAAAAATTCTTTAATAAACCCAGGGAAAATGCAAACAAAGTCCAATTAGGATTTTTAAACCGATCCCTTATTGAAGGCCGAAATATGTTAGAAAATCCAAACTTTAAATATCTTGTTCCATTTGGGGAGAATAGAAATGAAACTTTTTGTTAGGATGAGTGTCAGTTTTCTAAATATGACTATAGGGATCTGGGACTATGTAAAAAGCTAGTTTTTGCAATTTTGAAAAAATAGATATTTTAAATTTAAACATGTTATACTACAAATGCTCATATTCTTTAAAACATTTTGTAACTGAAACTATATATTTGCGACCAATAGTTGCGAAGATAAAGGTATTCTCGTCACAATGCTTTGCACCCTGTATTTAAAAAAAAAATTAATATATATATATATATATATATATATATATATATATGTATAAATGAATTTTTAATCTTAGTTAAAGCCAAGCAACAGATATAAGATCCCTGAAACCACATAGGTCAACCTGGGGAGACTGATTGTGATTTATTGAAACATTTATTTTTTATTTATTTATTTTTATTTTATTTAACTTTAGTCTAATCATAAATTTATTCCTATATTGTTAGTTGCAATTTTAATAATTTTGCCGGTGCGTAAAAACCACATGAAACTTAAATCAAAAGATACAAACAAGCAACGAGGAAATAAAAAATTAAGACAGCATTTTAAACATTTTTTTTAGGAAAAGCTTAGAATGGTAGAAAAAAAAAAAAAAAAAAAAAAACTCGTCAGGGGTGACCCTTTTCGTCGTTGAGCACCAATGTACGATTTCGTTCGTTAGCAGTTATAATAGCAAATTGCTAGCGGGCACCCTATCGTACAAGAAATTAATTGAACTTAGAAATGAAGAATAAATTGGAATAAATTATTTACTTCAAGAAATCAGAGAATGAAACAGAAAACAACCATGAAAAACAAACATTAATCATAGGATGACGCATTCGGAATCACAAGGATTAAAACAAGCAATATAAATCAAGAGTTTAGTTGTACATAGCAGATGAAGAATAATGATACAACACAGCAACAGGGATATAAATTACTTTTTTTTAAAATTCAAATAATGTTTGAGAAATTTTAACATACTTACTATTCCTTTAATTTCAACGTATATGCATGAAAAATTCCATATTTTTTGACAGTAATTCCCAAAAAGTGTCATAACGTGTTTATATATACCTTAAAAAATTCCTTAATTTTTTGCATTTTTAAAAAATTTCTTTTTTCCCCTAATCTGAAGATAATGACGTTATAGTATTAATTACGAAACTTTGAATAAACACCATAAAATGGAAGAACTCGCAACTGCTACAAACAAAGCACGGCTTCTACAAACAAAGCGGCAACGCATTCAACACACTCAACGTGCTTGTTTGCAGCTCTCGTGCCTACAATGTTCGCCTGATGAAGGATTGTGTCTTCTTTTGACCCGAAACAGTTGGTGCGAGTTCTTGCATTTTATGGTGTGTATTCAAAGTTTTGTAATTAATACTACAACTTCATTATCTTCAGATTAGGGAAAAAAAAGAAATTTTTAAAAAATGCAAAAATTTAAGAAATTTTTTAAGGTATAAAGAGACGTTATGACACTTTTTGGGGAAAACTGTCATAGAATATAGAATTTTTGATGCATATACGTTGAAATTAAAGGAATAGTAAGTATGTTAAAATTTCTCAAACATTATTTGAATTGAAAAAAAAAAGTAATTCATATCCCTGCTCATGTGTTGTATCATTATTCGTCATCAGCTATGTAATTTTTACTTCTAAGCGCTCGTACTGAGGTGATTTTTTATAATGACGTCATAATTTTTTTTTTTTTAACTACACTATTTTAGAACGTTTACAGTACGTTTTCTGGAACGTTCTGAAAATGTGTATAACGTTTTGAAAACGTTCTAAAAACGTTTAGAACGTTCTGAGACCGTATACATAGAACGTTCTCAGAACGCTTCTATAACACCGATGGTGATAGTTACACGTTCATTGAACGTTCTCTGAACCGTACTATTGTACGTCTTCAAGATGGACAGATAGACGTCAATAACACGTTCAAAGTGAACGTTCTTAGAACGTGTTTGCAGAACAATTTTTGAACGTTCAGAGAACGTTTCGGTGCTGCTTGGGAAGGTGGTCATATTTTCGTTACCAGATTTGCTTGTTTTCTTAATCTCGAAATAAAATTGACTCATCAGAGAGAACCAGTTCAGCCCAATATTTCACTAATCATTTTTAAATTTTCTTAGCCATCTGAGGTCTTGCTTTTCTAATTCTTTTCACTAAGAATGGAATTTTTCAAATTTTCTGTCATTTAAACCTGCTTTGTTTAATAGCTGCTGCATTGTAGTTAAATAAATCCTGCTGCAAAACACTTTTTCTGGATCTCCTTTTGTTCTAAATGTAATACAAACCGATTTTATAAGCAATGGCGTTTTAACTTACGGTCATCTCGCTTGGATGAGCAAAATGGCTGCCTTAAACCAAATTTCCAGTTTAAACGGCCAAAAAATTTTATATTTTGCTAAAAACCCTTTTACCAATATTTCGTTAACATTC
The DNA here is from genome assembly GCA_963930645.1 of Salticus scenicus. Classification (NCBI taxonomy): domain Eukaryota; kingdom Metazoa; phylum Arthropoda; class Arachnida; order Araneae; family Salticidae; genus Salticus; species Salticus scenicus. Next base: position 288,907,495 of record OZ005656.1, on the reverse strand, counting down.
AATTATTTTGCCATCTCACGTATTAAAATATTTTTTGATTTTCTTTCAAAAATTAATACTTTTTGTGGCATCGTTAACTGCCTTATTCTTACCATTTTTGAAATAATTTCTAAAATTACAATTTTCCTGACAATTACAGTTTATTTTTAACACTGGACTCAGTGCTGAAGTGTATATGGAGGACAACATAATAAAATCTGTTCGAAAATTTGCTTTTTAAACGACGAAATTGGCGGTTGTAGAAGGTGAAAAGGAAAATATCCAAGTGCGGCCTTTTTTTTTTTTTTTTTTTTTTTTTTTTTTGTCGCTTAGTGTATATCAATCATCCAATATCTCATGTTCGTTTGTAAATATTAGGTTGATTTCTTTAGAAATCGACCTATTGCAATCACTCCGTTTATCTATATATCTATCTAAGTATAATGAAAATTTTGTCATCGTGATAACTCCCGAAATAATACTCCAAATCGAACCAAATTTCGACAGTGAACTAATTTTATAAATATCTTAGATGAGTTTGTTAACCAAGTTGCTCCGACTTTTTGTTTTCAAGTTTCAGCCACTTGAATATTTTTAACCCACATTGTAAAAAGCGTATTTAAAGCAAGATTTGCTTGAATTTAATGTAAATATAGACCACATAAAGGTCTCAATGAGCTTTATTAATGAACTTTATCCGCCATATTTAATAAAGTGGTGGATATCTTAAGTTAAGTGGGGCCACTAGAAATCAGGCTACCACTTGAAAATTTAAAATCACAATAACTTCGAAATAATACTCCAAATCGAACCAAATTTGAACAGTGTCTTGACTTATGCTATAAATATCTTGGATGAGTTTCTTAACGAAGTTGCTCCGCCATTTTGTTTTCAAGTGGAGACCACTTGAAATTTTCAAATTTAAATTGTAAAAAACGTATTCCAAATTTATTTGAATTTTGATGTTTACATAGACCACATAAGTGTTTCAATGAACTTTATTAATGAACTTTATCCGCCATTTTTAACAAAATTGGGGTGTTATAAACTAAGCGATACAACTTGAAATTAGTCTACCACTTTAAAATTTATAATAATAACTTTTTAAATTATGTTTCAATTTGAACCAAAATTGCAGAATGATCTTATGATATAATTATCTTGCATGAGTTTGTTCACTGGGCAACTTGTTCCAACATCTTGTTTCCAAGTTGTGGCCACTTGAAATCACGCTGCCACTTGAAAATGTGCTATCAAGATAACTTTTAAAATGCTGAATTGATTCAAACAAAAGTTGGATAGTGAATTTATGATTGAAATATTTCGAATACGTTCGTTCGTTAACTTGATCTGCAATTTTATTTCCAAGTGGCAGCCACTTGAAAATCTGTCATTTTGAAAACTTTTGTAATACTAAATCAATTCGCATCAAATTTGGTTAGTTGATTTACCATTCAATTGTCTCAGATAAGTTCGCTGGGTATCTCACTTGGCTTTTTTTTTTCTTTTTTCTTCTTTTCGAACTGGTGGCCACTTGAAATCACGGTGCCACTTGAAAATTTTTTATCACGATAATTTTTGAAATACTGATTTAATTTGAACTAAAATTGGACATTGAACTTATTATGCAAATATCTTGTATGATTTCGCTGCGGATAAATTCCTTCGCCATTTTGTTTCCAAGTTGCAGTCACTTAAACTGCCACTTCAAAGTTTGTCATAACAATAACTTTTGAAAACTGCACTGATTCGAACCAAAGTTGGATAGTGAACCTATGCTTTAAATTATGTTGGACGAGTTTGCTGTGCAACTGGCTCCATTATATTGTTTCGAAGTGGCGGCTACTTGAAAATTTGTTATCATGGTAACTTTTGACATACTTGATAATTCAAACCAAAGTTGAAAAATGGATTTATTATTCAAATATCACCAAGTCCATTAATAGTTTGTAGCCGCCATTTTGTTTCAAAATGGCGGCTACCTGTTTAGGAAAAAAGAAATTAACCTACCCTTCCGAATGAGCCGGAAGGACTTGTTTTTTAATTTCTTTGCAAAAGAAGAGGAAGGAAAACGAAGCAAAAGAAAAATGAATAGAGAAAGTAAACACAAGTTTCAATTTAACATCTTCTTATACTCACATACCTGTCATGCATGTTTAACATCATTTCCCAAATAGTTTTCTTTATTAATTTGTTTTGAATTTTCTGTTTTTCCGAAAGCTTACTTGTGAGAAAAAATGAAGTACTATCTGTTTAAAAATCATTGCTTACTACGTTAAAGTTCTATAAAATTCGATTAATAGTTTAATAAAAAACGTGCCATCCAAATTTTATATATGTTTATACGTTCATTTGTTTAAAAAATAATGCGCTGAAGAAGGAAACTAGAAAATACGTTGTGACTTTAATTTTGGATATGAGTGCATATCCAAATATTTGTAGACGCTGTACTTGGCAAGCAATTGATTTGAACAGAACCAAACTCGATATTTAGTTGTACCTTGACATAAATTTATACTTATAAAATTTTTGATATATTGATCAAAATATGCAATAACCTGCTGCTTTCATGTTATTGATTCTTGACATTGATGTATAGGACAAAATTTTGTATAAATGTACGCCGTGGCGATTATTTTTAACGAACCGTTGTAAAATCATAAAATAATATTCATTAGGTAAACACATCATTTTTCTCTAGTGATAGTAAATTTTTATTATGAGGAAGAACTCGTCAATTCAGAAGATATTTCAAAAGAACTCGTCAAAACCGTTAAACGAATAGTTGAACCATAAATCTGGTCTAATCAGAAACAAAGTTATAGATTTGTTTTTATAACAATATATAAATAAGTAAATAAATACAGCAATTGATTTTTTTTTTTTTTTTTTTTTTTTTATATTACCAAAGAACAAAATTGACTTTCTTTTGGCATTTAATTTATTTTTATTCAAGATGGAAATTTTCTTCATTCATCGTGAAAACTAATTTTAATAAATAACTTGTATTACATGAATTTGTATAGAGAACAGAAAAATGTTTTTTAAAAAATGGTTCATACCTTACAAATTTTACTGTACGTTAAACAACATTTTTAAATTACTTTATTTAATTTAATTTTCAATTTAAATTCATATACTGTATAATACCTTCAAGAAAAACTGATATTACGAATATCTGTTCAGGATTATTTCCTTTTAAATGTTAAATTCAGCAAAATCTTTAGACTATTAATCAAAAAGTTTTGAATAAAAAAAAAAAAAAAAAAAAAAAGTTCCATTAATTTAGTTAAGTGTTTCAGAAATAAATATAATATACGTATAAAAATTTTTCCTAGTATAAGCCATTCGTGAAAAAAAAAAGAAAAGAAAATTATTTAAGCGTGATTAATCCAATTTACACTTAGTACCCAAAGAAATGCACGCAATTCCTTTATTGTAAGTATTTTTTAACTAAATATTAAACTACTACTTAGTTGTAGGGCAACTAAGGCGCCCGTTGAAAAATAATTTGCTAGCAAGCCTGTGCGAATTTTTCGCATTTTATTTATCTCTTCGTTACCTTTAAAATTTAAATTAATTATTTTTATTTTATAGACGTCATTTTTTCATATGCTTGCACAAATTTAATATTATATACTTCACGTGAAAATCAATTTAAAAAAATCTAATCAAAAATTCGTTACAAATAAGGTTCCAAATGAAAGGGGCAATTTTTCTGAATCCGTTGGATTAAACAGCTTTTTGATCGGGCAATTCGATTTTTTTAAATTCACTAAATTATGAAAATTAGGTAGCAACTTGCGATCACACACACACACACAGAGTCCAAGAAAATCTCTAAGCCTTTTCAAAAGTGACAGAGTCAGCGACTTTGAGATGAGCGTAACTATATATGCTGATTAATAATTACTTTACTTCAAATAATAAAAATTTGATAATTTCAGTAAAGATATCATAATATTTTTTTTAAAATATTTATCGATAGCATATTGATATCTTATCATCCACTAATTCAATTTCCAAAACGAAATATGTGAACATTTTTTAAAATACGTTAACTTTTGTCAGAGACATTCCTGAATCATGTATATTTAGGGAATTGCATATATTCCCCACTGATTATGTAAAATGGAAATTAATTAAGACTTGCAACGACTCTTCCTTTAAAAATAATAAATTAAAAACTTTATAAGGAGATTCAAATTGAATAAAAGTTGTGATAAGCCTTTTACCTTTAATTAATTTATACCAAAAATCCATATAATATTGAAGTTTTCCCCAAACACAAATGGAAACAGTAGCTCAGTTGGTTATTTATTTGTTGTGTGTATATTTAATTTATAAAGACCAGACTGATAAGTATAATTTATATTGAATATGTATACGTTACTAAATCTATAAGTAATTTTTTAAAAAGTTGGGATTTTAATATATATTATTTAAAATTATTTGAAATAAAAAAGTGATTATTTCTTCAGGATATTAAAACTTTGGAAACTACCTGGCGATTAAAAATAAAGGATTGTGATTATTTTAATATATTACTTAAGGTATCATTATTAATAGCCAGTCATACAGCAACAAGATTAGATTGTTTATTGTTATAATAATATAACAATATACAATACATAATATATAACTGTATATAACTGTATATAATCATATACAGTTCTGTAAAACATTTCTAAAATATGCAGATTTTATGTATAAAAACATTAAACCATGCTACTCAAACTTACCGATTCAAATTTTTAAATATTTTTAATGACGTAGAAAAAAAAAAAAAACTTAATGTGGCCATAAAGAGGTTTCTAAAAAGCGCCTTTTAACATTATTTTAATGCCGCTAAATATCATAAAAATTTTTCCCCAAATACTTAAAAAAAAAAAAAAAAAAAAAAAAAAAAAAAAAAAAATGGAAACAAAATTTTATTTGTATTGAAATGTTTTTGAATTATTTAATTAAAAATATCATTATTCATTAAACATTCATTTACACCCTATAATTTTCGTTTATTAAGGCATGTTTCCCAAATAAAAAAACGCATTTTACAAAATTGTGTAAAAGAACGTAGAGTTGCTGATCAATGTAAACTTAAAAATTCACGTCGTTATGTTTGGTATACTCTGAAATTTAGACATTTTCTTAAATATCGAGAAAAGTTCTTTGCGAATCATTTTGAAGCTTTGGGAATATAAAGAATATGTTACGCTTCCTATATTTCAGCAGAAGTTTTGTCCTGCAAAGGAAAAGGGGAACAGAAAAAAATTAAAAATCAAAATGTTTTACATCACCCAGCACAAAGTAATATTTTAAATGCATTTTGGCTGTAGCATGTGATTATGAACATTCTTTAAATTATCTGTATAAACTTTTATGAGGATACCACACATATTCATGGAGATACCGAATGCTTTTCAAAAGTTATCACTTTCTTAATTATAACACTTAAGGTATTAGAATTAATACAATGCCGTTTTTAGGAAACTTGGCTTAGACACAGCATATGTTGCAATCAGAATGAAAAAATGTTAAATATTTCACGAAATATGAGCATTTTTACTAAACAACTTTCAACTACGCATGCACAAGCAATCTGATTGCAGTATGCTGTGTCTAATATAATATGCCAAGTTTCCTAAAAATCTCATTGCTCTGGGCCTAAAATCCTACGTGTTATAAAAAAAAAAAAAAAAAAAAAAAAAAAAAAAGTGGTTTTTTACAATTTTTTAAAGAAACCGTTATGTCTGCATTTTTTATGAGTGTTTGCATTTTTCATTTTTTAAACCGAGCTTTTTATGTGAGGCATATAACAATACCAGATGTACTTTAGAAAAATAAACAAGAGGTGTGGTATAAAATGAATACAATGATACTAGGAAAAACATAACTTTCAAATATTTAAAATAGGATTAGAGTTGTAATTATGAAATAAGGATATCAGACTACAACTAATCACATAATTATACTTAAAAATTAACTTACATAATTATTTCAGTGAAAGACATCCTTAAAACAATTAAATAGTAATATGCTATACTCATTTTTAAGTAAGACTTAAAAATTCTTTTCTAAAAAAATACATGTTTATTCTTTAAATTTAGTATACATTTTATTTATTTATAAAATTAAAACATGTTTTCTTTTGAATACCCTTGTAGGTGTTTTTGAAATGATAATTTAAAATATATTGCGTATTATTGAAATTTGACACTTGGACGATATAAACTTAATTATATTTTTTTTACTAAATATAGCTACATTCAGAAAAAGACAAATTACATTCGTTGAAATATTAAAACCGATGTATATAGATTAATAACAACGTTATTTTTAAAACTATTTCGTGCTGCAAAATATAAAATAAGATGATGATGATTAGTATATATATATATTTTTTTTTTATTAAATTCTCGTCACTTAACGTTGCTTTTCTTATATTACTATTATTAAATTTTCAGCACTTCGCATTTTATTTATTATATAGGGTCAGGTGGGGTAAAATAAGTCAGGGGCTAAAATAGGTTAGTTTCAAAAAAGCTTTTTAAAAAAACATCCAAACACTTTTTAAATTCCAGTTTTTCTGGATTTATATATTATTTATATTAGTCTTCATTTTGTATGCAAAATTAACTGTAACTGATACTTTTTAGTTACAGTCAGTAGTTATTTGTGTGTTTTGTATTAGCAACTCGAATGTGTTGCTAAGAAAATCTTTGGTTTTTAACTAATTCAAAAGCAAATTTTACAGTATTTTCTTATCATATTCCAAAATGCACATTTGGACAGTATTAATACTAATCAATTCGTAAAAGTTGGAAAATGTGTAAAGTAGAATTTCTTGGGAAAATACCAAAGAAAATATTTCATGGCCTCATTCTTTAACACAATCATGAATATTTTGAAACATTTGAAGGGATAAGAAAAAGTGGAAATGGAAGTTTTGATTGGATTTTCCAGAGAAGGATATTTCTTACGTAGATGCATTGTAAATTCTAAATGTTCTTCCCGAACTAATCATGGACCATAGAGACATTTTTTTTTTTCTTGAAAGAACACAAAATCAACAACACTTTCATGAAGTAAATTGTATAAAGATTTAAAACAGCTTTAAAGCATGACCAATTTTACCCCCTGTATGACTTATTTTATCCCACTCCATGGAGTGTAAAATAGGTCACAAAGAGCATATTTTAAAATTTATTTTTCAGTACAATTTATTTTTTGTTTTTTCAGAGATATTTCTCTTAAACTGTCGTAAGGAATATTCATTTGCATATCTTGTGCAATGTTTTAACAAATGGAACTAATTTATTTTCTGCTGTTTAAGTGCATATGTAAAATATGCTGTTTTTTGACGTATTTTACCCCCACCTGACCCTATATTCGGTTTTTTGGACCATTAAAAATCTATATTTAAAAATGATTTTAAGACATGTTGCGTCGCATACGTAAACCTTTTAATTGGATAAGGATGTTCTTAATGAGCAGAAAATTATTTATTACGCATTAAGTAGTAATTCATAATCAAATTAAATTTTAAATAGAGACCTTTACATAACCTTTACATAAATAATTACCTTTACATACCTAGCTGATATAATCTTTTTTAAGCAATCAGTGTACATATATATGTATATATACACACACACGCAATGAAGAATTTATGTAAACAAACAAATGCAGATTTTTTCCCACATGCATTACGAATCAATTCAAATGTAATGTAACATTTTCTTATAAACATCACATAATATAGCTTTTGTTTGCTTATTTGTTTATTCTACCTCTAACCCCTGTGATACTTATTTACAGATTTTATCTATATAATTTATGAAAGAAACATTTCGAACGCAATTCATTTTTATTATTATTATTATTATTATTATTATTGTGATATTTGACGGCTAAGGTTTTTGTGTGTATGGAGGAAGAATGTTCAGTTGCGAACAACAAGAAATCTATATTTCATTCTGAACATTCTAGATATATTTTGATTTATAGTTATATTTTCCTGGTATATCAATTTATCTCGTTTGATATTTTATATGCAGAAAGAAACGCTGTTTAAAATATAAAAATTATTTCTACACTTTTTATCCTTCTTTCTTCTCCTATTTTCCCATCCTATTTTCTTCTTTCCTCTCCGTGAAAAATGATCATTAAAAAATAAATTTTATTTTTGCAAGATCACATTTTTTAATGTTAAAAAGTACTTAAACTAGATAAAATGTGATAAAATTAAAGAAATGGCTACCATACAATATAAATGATATATTTTACTTATAGATAAAGAATCTCCTTTATTATTATTTTTATTTTGTGTGGCATGTTTATAAAAATTTAGATATTTTTTGCTACCTTTAATGATTGATTTATCTGTAGTTAAAGTATTTATTTATTTATTTATTTATTTATTTTTTTTTTCATTTCTAACAACTTCTTGATTAATTAAAATTCTACAAATATGAGCTTGTTCGTAAAAATAAAATGTGTAAATAAAACTTTTTATGATAATTATAACTATTAATAAAAACAGGAACAGTGTAATTTTAATAAAAATAGCTTAATCACTATTTATCTTTCTTTGCAAAACAGTACTTAATAAAACAAAATACCCTCTTTCCTAAAAATTACTAATATGTTTATCTATCCCAAAGAAAGATAATTTTATTTTAAAAAGAAAAATAAGTAAAATAACAAATTAAAACACTTTATAAATTATTTTTAAGTTGAAAAAAAAAAAAAAAGCAAGGGAAAAAAAAATGATTTTTTTTTTTTTTTTTTTTTTTTTTTTCTACAGCAACTATTAATTATAAATAGAGACAATTATTATCTTCTAAAATTACTTCGAAATTATATGAAAGAAATTTCATCCTGTACCCTATTATCGTCCAAAAAAACTAGAATTATTCCTTAGTTTTAGCTTCACCGTCACCAGCCATTCATTATATTAATTTTACATGTCACAAGTTTAACAATGGCGGTTAAGTTTTCTCTAGCAGAAATATGTTAATTTTAATGCATGGAAAGTAATTTACGTATACAATGGCATAGGAGATATTAAATATGATAAAAAAATTTCTTTCTAGGATTTATGTGTTTTTTATGATAGAATATTTTTTTGTGTATTATTTAAAATAAAATTTTTACTGCTGCAAAATGTGCTTTAAAAATAAATACTATTAAAAGTTGCAGGACATATACTCAATTTATTTAAAGCATTTTTGTGTATTTAATACTCAGTAAAAACTTCTTTTGCGTTTTCCGAAAATATTTTGACTTTACCACAATTCGTTACTTCAAAAAATACACTCTTTAAAATTCTGCGCGCATATCAAATAGGAAAAGAATAAATCAAATTAAGTTTATTAAAAATGTAAAAAAAAAAAAAAAAAAAAAAAATGGATAAATGAATCACGTAAAATTTATTTTTGCATTACATTGCAAAAAATTATTTACTTCGATATATATTCCAGAGTATGTTGAAAATATTTTTTATTGCTTTCAACTTTTTTTTTTTTTTTTTTTTAATAGTGACCAAAATTTGTCTTTGGAAATATACAATACATAAACTGAATTTCTTTTTTTTCTATTGAAAAATATCCTTTGCCCTTCATCCCCCCCCCCCACACACACACACTAAAAGTGACTAAAATATATGTATAGAATTAAATTGTTGAAAATACAGATTTTTTTAAATTTACTTTTAGATTTTCAATTAGTGAATGTAGAAAAAAATTGTCTTTAATATCAATAAAACATTTTGTATAAATACACAGTTATAAATTTTATTTAAAAAAATAAAGGAAGAAGAAAAGATAAAAAAAATGTTTTGATTACAAATAACAGGTGTTCGAATAAAATTGACACATTATAAAATATTTAACGGAAAGTACAAGTATTTTAATTGAAATAATGAATTTTATTTCAATAAAATATACAAATGAGTAGATTATTTTACTTCAGTAATGTACACTGAAAATACCATTTTTGTCAGATTCTCTAACTCTTTTCTTTACACCTCCAAATAGTCGGTTCACAATATCTAAATCAATATTTTCTATGAAATAATTTAGTTTGTTAATTAAATTTTACTTGTTGCAGCTTCCCGACCTTCATTATAGATCATCTGATTCAGTAATGACCAAAAATCCTCTACTAGCCGGCACTAAGGTACATTTGTTCGCGTTCGCGGTGTTACGTACGGCACGTTAATGATCCTGTAAAAATAGTGTTTTTAGTATAATGGAACGATGTGAGGCGAAAATATAATTTATCATCTTCAAGATATGAAAAAGTAAATGGTAGCAATTTTTTCTTTAAACATTTATCCGCCTAATTATTAGCCGTGAGTTATTTCTTTGGCAAATGTATCATTTTGAAAAATCTTTTTCTGAGCTAGCTATCCATACGAGTATTTTATTTGAAAATTTTATGAATTTTTATTTACCCATTTAATATCATTTACACATTTCTGTACATTTAAAGTGTGAAATAATTTTCTGGTGCATTTATCAACGAAGAAATAGGATTCGTCGTTCACGATAACAGATTTTCCTTGAAACATTCGATTTAAACGCTTTCACTGAACTTTGGAGACTTTTGTTTATGCCTTATAGCTCTTAAAATTCTGTATATTGTTGATGCAGCACATTTAAATTTTCTCTCTTATAAAATTCTTATCATCATGATCCATCTCTTTAATTAATATTCTTTCTTTAAGTCTGGCACCACTTCCTTCTATCGACTGTACGTGAATTCTCATACCTTTAAATTATTCGAATACAGTTTTTATTTTCTTGCATACGTTAATATAATTTCGAGCAACCACCAAGATCTCACGTATTTTCTCAAGATGGGATTTGATAACATGATTTCTCAATAACCCTACATTTCCCATCATTATTTCAAGTTTAATTTATAAGGAAATCAAATTTTATATTAATAAGTTAAAGTCTGAGTTTGAAAAATAATAATAATCCAAAATTATAGCGACTATATATTCCTAATGTTAATTAATAGATTATGCCAATTTTGCTCTTACACCCGTTAGGAGTAAAATGTGGAGATATTCAGGCATTAAAAATAAATTTTAGAAATAAAATATTGGCCTTTTTTTAATTTTTAAAGAAAGATAATATTATAGTAAATCAAATGCATAATCTATTATTTAAAATAAATGTTATATTTAAAAGATTATATTATATTAGACTATATCTACATTTAAAAAAAAAGAGAAAAGAAATAAAAATATATCCATGCGTACTTTTATCAAATTACTCAATGTCTATGTTATCTAGCGTTTCTAGGTTTGAATGTTAACTATAAACTGCATTATATTTTATCATTACTTAGTGTTCCATACATTTTGCTGTTCTGTAAGTATTGTATCCTTTTTTTTTTTTTTTTAACAACTTTTTCTTTTTGTTATTGTGCGTTGGAAATTAAAAATTTAATAATCCGTTAGTAATACGTACTTAATTTTTCAGAAAACCACAATTTGCATGTAAGAAATTTTTTTATGTTACCTAGAATTTTATTTCGTCTGTTTTTTTTTTTTTTTTCTTTTTTTTTAAGCAATCTGTTTATTAATTTCGTTTATTTTGATTCTTTTACATCTGTTATGTTTGGTAATTTTCTATAAGTTTTTATATAGATATATAAATATATACAGTTCTTCTCATAAGTACAGAGCCATGTGAATTTTAAAACAACAGTTCAAAAATTGAAGCAATATTCACGAAAAAGTTGTTTTATTTTTTTTAACACAATTTTTCAATTTTATTTTAAACATATTTTTTAAATGGATGCGAAAGGGGAAAATTGAAAAATATATTTGGTCTAAATATACAAAAAGCAAAATATATACAAAAAGCTAAATATACAAAAATGAATAAAATACAGTAATAACTGAATTTTACTTTAAAATAGGATGTTGCACTTATTAGCAATGGTTACCCTATTCATTCCTTAAAATTTATTTTGCCGATTTTATCTCAATCTTGATTTAATATCAACTCGCTGCCTCAGGGGAAAGGCATCCTGGCAAATTCAAGGTAAAACATAGCAAATGATGACGATGTAAAATGTCTGACTGAAAACAATAGTCCTGTCGTACTAATAAATAATTAAAATTTTATAATACTTTCTCATAACTTAGAGAATTGAAAAAGGAAAGAGAAATATCATTAAAAATTTTCAGAAAATGCAAACTCACAAATTACAAATTTAAAGGACCCTGTATAAAAAATAAATAAATAAATATTGACCGATCGATATAAATAAAGCAAAGAGTTTGTCGGCGGAACACATCCGGGAGGACCACTCCTATTTTTGATTGGTCTAAATTTAACTACTTTGTGATGAAAGTCGGCCATTTATTTTAGAAAAAACTGAAGAACTTTTTTTTTAAGATACTGCATAGATGTTACACTTTTTTAAAAGTGCTTAAAAAATGTTCATTTTTTGTGGGGACACTATATGCATCGAGTTATTAGATTAAAAGATATTACGTTGCAAAGTTTCGCAACGCGATATCATTCCACTGCTTTTATCTTTAAAATAAGAGTCTAATAGTAAACAAAAAACAGTCTAATATTAAAGAATAATGAATAACTTTTTTTAAAATTATCAGTCTTGAAGTTCTAACAGTTGCAATTTTTAAATTACAGAGCACTTATTTCCCATACATGATTTATTAAATTTTTAAACAATTGTTGATTCATTCTTGAGAATCATTCACATAAGACCATAGAGCATTGTTGCAAAAGGAATGGATGGTTGGTTGGTCGGTTTTTACGTCGCATCAGTGCTGCGCAACGGGCAATTGGCAACGGTCCTGGATTCACCCCTAGAGGTGGTCCGGAGACATACCATCCCAATTTTGATCCTCCGCGGAAGCAAAACGAATGCAAAACGGAAGAAATATTTTATTTAATATAGTATAAAGAGCGGGGGACGTAGGCAACGTTTACCCGAAGTGAGGTTTAGAGCGATTTCAATGCAGGTATTTTTTCTTTTTATATAAATAAATGGCGATTCAATTCTTTTGAAAATTCATTTAAATACAGTGACCAGCGAAGCGGGCGTAGTCTGCTAGTCACTAATAAAGCGATGCACGACTTTTTTTTTTTTATTGTATCATAAAACATTTTTAGAGATATAACAAGACAAAATCTTGATTAAATCATTTCCTAATATCTGGTAATATTAACAGAAATTACGTGTTAGAATGACTCTAGAAATCAGACAAAAATGAGTTACTATAGAGTTATTAAAATGAATGCATTATAATTTATTTACTTTAGTTGTGGATTCCTGATTTTTTTTAGCAACAGTGCGTAAACAAATAGTCCATAGAGTTACAAACCAAACCATTTTAACAAATGAGTAATCCAATAAAAAAGATCACTAGGTTATTTTTATTTTAATGCTGAAATTTAGTCCATTAAGATATAAAGGTGTGGCACAGTTTATTAGTAAAAGAGAAGCATTTTTTATTATTATTATTGAAATTGTATTAAAAATTTAAATTTGTAATTTTTTTTTAAATGAATTAGTAATTAGAGAATTACTTCTGAGATCAATGATTCTTAAGCACGCTGTATAAATGAGTATATTTTGGACCCATTGTTTGATAAAATGTATTATATTTTTACATTTTTTTTTTTTTTTTTTTTTTTTACAGTATTATCTTTTTATAATTGTTCTTTCTTTAAGTTTCAAAATAATCTCGTTTAAATAAAAGTAATACTTCTTAAATTATCGTATTTTCATATATCATTGCGTAAAATTTACCTTAATTAAAAGGATTTACAACGGATATTTTAGAATAAAGTTTCTGTACTGTACATAAAGTTCTAAACATGCAAAAAAAATGTGTTTTTTAATACCTTTTTTCAATTAAATTCTGTAAAAATAATAAAGGATTTATTTACTTATTTTTTTTTTAATATATGTGAAAATTTTTAAAGTAAAAGAAAAATAATAGTTTGTATGTGTAAAAAAAGAAAAAAAGAATTTTTTTTTTTTTTTTTTTTTTTTTCATTGTGGTGGATTAAAAAAAAGTATTCTTGGTTCGTATGTTAAATAAATAAATATTTTAACTTAAAATGATTAAATCTGGTTGATATGTATTGTTTAAGCAGTCATTTTTTTTTACAAAGAATGTTAACCTTTCTCTACACACTACGAAACAATTAATTTACATGAATATAAAACAACAAAGATTTTAATTGGTTGTTTTAACTTCCTACGATTTTTATTAAGACTTTTTCTGAATAACACATCAAATCATATTTTAAACAGAATTCATTTTTTGAAATTGTGATACTTGACCACTGAAGTAAACGTGATTGAAAAATGTTCACATGGGAAAAAAAAAAAAAAAAAAAACTTACTCCGGGCTTTTTTTCTAGATATATTTCAACATTTTATTATTATATTTTTTTCTAGATATTTTTTCCAACAATCTTTATAAAACAGAACATTTTAAATATACGGATTATTAAATCCAGAAAAAATATTCGACGTCTTGAACACCGCAAAGAAAAAAAAAAAAAAATAGCATACCGCTGTTTCGTTAGCATTTAGTGTCTTCAGTCCATAAAGAAATCAGAAGGAAGCGCTTTTATATATATTAACGGAATCTGATTCTGATCAACCAACAGAATTGCGCAGAAAGTGGGGGACTAGCCAATAAGAAACTTTAAAAAAGATAGTTGTGAAAAAAATGTAGAAGATATTAAGAATACGAGGAATGTATGTTGAGTTTCCAACAATCAGACAAATGAGGTAGAGCGAAATCAGAGTTAATAATATTTTTAAGATTCTTACAGTTGTAAAAAGCTTCAAAGAAATCGAGATCGTGTGTAGATTTGGGTCGGGAAAATATTTCATCTGCATCAAATCTAAAATTATGGTTTTTCTCCCAGCAATGATTAGAAACGGCCGATTTGGTGTATCCCACTTCTCAGATTGTTGGAAATTTCATATTCTGCATATCGTTAATGCTTTCTACAATTTTTTAATTTCCTATTGACAAATCCCCCACATTCCGAGCAATTCCATTGATTGATCAGAATCCGATTTATTTCTTATATATAAGAGCACTTCGTTCTTATTTCTTCATGCCCTCAAGAGGATATGCTAAATGCTACCGAAACAGTTGTCTGCTATTCAGTTTTTCCCATTGGCGTTCAAGACGTTGGATTTAGACTTTTGCTGGGTTGCGTAAGTCTCTTTTTAATATATGGATTGTAATTATGTTTCTTATATAGTTATTTATCATATTCAAAGTTTAAATGACGACAATATTTGTATGTTTATTATTATTATTATTCTTTTAAATATATATTCAAGAACATAAATTATAACAAAAATACATAATATTTTTAGGTGAATGGAAGCAGTACAAGATGAATGAAATCAGTGAGAATTACTGTTATGTATAATTTATAATATTTATATATCTCTTTATATTACGGCTCTATCAGAATTTTCTTTAATACTTCGAATTATTATTTGAAAACTGCGCATATAGGATATACGATTTTTTTTTTTATTTACTAATAAATATATATGTAATGTAACATATTTGAAAATATTAAAGATTTTATTAATAGTTTTATAAAAGTATTTTTTTATGCGTAAAATTTTAATAATTAATAAAATAAATATAGAAAACGAGTCTGTTTACATAAACAAAGTAAAATGTATAATCTTAATAAAATTTAAATAAATAAATAAATAAAATAAAAAAATTGTAATAATGACATTTTTATAAAAAAATACATTGTAGACATATTTGTCATGGTTAATATAGTAATGAAAGCCGAAAATTTATATTTCTTTTATTGGCTGCATACATAAGCTAATAGGTTTCATTAAATAATAAATTGAAATATTTTAGAAGTGCGCAGAAGCAGCAAATTGACTTCCAGCTAACATTAATTATAAATAAAGACAACCATTATCTTCTAAAATTTCTCTTTAATTATAGGAATGAAAATTCAATCCATACTCTTATATCTTCTGAAAAACTAGGATTATTTAACAGCTTTATCTCTGCAATCACCAGCCATCCATTATTTTATTTTAATTTACGCGTTTAAAGCTAAATGGCGGATAAGTTTACTGTTTATTTATTTATTTTTAAATGCGTGGAAAGTAATTTCCACATACAACGGCGTAACAGGCGTTAATGTTACGAAAATTGCGGCTTCTGAAATTTTGCCTGTTCTTGTTATAATTTTTTTTTCCTTTCTTTCTTTTAATGTGATATTTTAAATAAACATTTTTACTGCTAAAAAATGCAGTCTGGAAATTCTATTCAAAAGAACTTATACATAGCTCGTTTTTCATTTAAGATGACTTGGCACCTTTTACACTATTGAAGGTTTCATATATAAGCATATATTTCCTCATTTATAAATTGAACTATATTATATTTTGTTCGATAAAATATATATTCAAGTAACAATTCTAACGATTTTAAATATACTTTTACATAATTGAAATCTTTAAATTGCGTTTTCTCACTTTGCATTTTTTCATGAAATCATGATCTTCAAAATCCTTAAACTTCTACAGATATTTATAAAAAAATTTAATATATATATATATATGTTTAATAGAACCTATTTAAATGAATAACTGATGAATTTTGTAATATCTTCAAAAGAAAAAATATTAAAAATATAATAAAAATTATTATTTATTTGCAAATTTGTACACAGACAAGCACTTTTTAATTTTTTTCTGAAAAACTAATTAATATATTACTAATTCCATTCGTAATTCTTTTAAGTAGATTCTATTTAATGTCAAAATATAATTAGTAAGTCTTCTCTTAAATATTTGTAGAATATTGGGCATTTTTAAGATCACGAATTCATGAAAAAATACAAAGTGAGAAAACGCAAGTTAAAGATTTCAAAAATATAATAAAAATGAATTGAATTGTTTGCTGAATGTATATTTTATCGAAAAAAACCTAATCTAGTTTAATTTATAAATATTAAATGGAAATATAAGCTTTTAAATGAAACTTTCAATAGTGCCAAGTCTCCTTAAGAAAATCTATATAAATTCATTTTATATTTAACTTTGCAGTCAATTTGATTTTGCATTTTCCCGATTTTTTTTTTTTTTTTTTTTTTTTCCCGTTACATTGTTTCTTTACTTCCAAATGTTAAACACTTTCAGATTTTTGCAACGAATAGAGCAACAAAGTGCTTTCAGAGAAAATTGAATTAAACACTGTATTATCAAATGATATTTGTTAAATAGAAAAAAAATATATTTATGATCATGTAATCTTTTAATAAAAGGAACGAATTCTCATTTGTTATCATTAAAGTCTTAAAATCATCTTCTTCCTTTTTTTTTTTTTTTTTTTTTTTTTTTTTCCGTTTGATGTCGTTGTTGCATATAGTTTGACCATTAAATAAAAATTAAAAATATTTTGTTTAATTTTCTCTCTTACTTTTTAAGATTTTCTTCGTTATCTCCTACAAAACTTCATAAGAGATGCCCTCCTATGTCTCTCCAAAAGAAAGATTTATTTATTTATTGAAAATAACTGGAATGAGCAGCAAACTTGCACACCCATATTTTTCAGCATTGAGATTCCTTTTATGTAAAAACTAATATAGGTCATAATTTTTTGAAAATGAATTTATTAATATTTTTCGTAATGAAAAATAATCATGGATTATGTTTGAATTTATTCAATGTATCTTGTAAAAAGAATTTCAGCAATCAAATAATTTGTGCGAAACTATTAATAAAAGTTTGCAACATGAGCTTAACATTAGCACCTTCAACTTTAAACGCTTCTAACTCCTTAAAAAAAAAAAAAAAAAAAAAAAAAAAGTAAATATACAACCAATATACGTTTTCGCATTGCTGTGACTGCAGCGATTAAAGTATAAAATAAAATTACTATTGAAAAAATACATTTTGGTGTGAGATTTTATATGTAGATGGCCCCAATTCAAAATTTCACTTCATATTCTAAAAGTACTCCCACTTCTCTGCCAAATGATGCCTATTACATTTTTTGGCATCAGTTGGCAACAAAGTTACGTCTAGTGATGCTTTTTTTCCCTTTGACTGTATATTAAAAAACATGTGTGCATGTGACCAAATCAATGTTCTATCATTCTGCTTTATCAATTAAAGTAAACGAAGACGCATTTATATATATATATATATATATATATATTTTTTTTTTTTTTTTTTGATAATACGGAATTTAGACAATATGCCTTGTAATAAACAAACATATCCTTGTTAGAGAAAAAAAAAAAAGTGATACTTTATTTTTTTTAAGTGTCAATTTTAAGCTATATCCATTTTAATATGTATGCTTATTATTTAAAATGTTTTTTTAATAAATTTTTAATAGAAAGAAGCCATTCTACTAATTCAACTGAAGCACGTATGTTTTCAATTTGTCAATAAATTGCTAATTTTACTCTTCCAAATGGATTTATATCTGCGTCATTTTTGAAATACATTACATATTACTCGTATCACCGAAAATATTGAAGAATCAACTGATTATATAATATATTTATTTGTACCATATTGTCTGAGACGATAGATTCTTTTTAAATAACATTATTTATACCATTTATATTTGTAAGTAATAATTTTAAAGTTATAGATTCCAAAGGAATAAAAAAAGGTAGCAATAACCTTTTGTATTAAAACATTCAAAGGAATTAAATAAAACAGCATATATTTCATAATTTAGATTTGGCTGCGGTAAAATATTTCAATTACATCAAAATATTATCCCAAATGCACTAGAAAATTTGGCCTCTGCCTTTGATAAGAAGGCGGAAAAGGAAATCACAATTTTCCATTCGAATGCTGTAAAATGCATTGTCAGAATTTCTATTAACGAAGTGTATAATGAATGGCTCTTTATGAGAGGACGGTGTACCCTTAATTTATCTGGACTCGCTTAGCTACATGTTTCGCTGCTCTTTACACACACACACACACACACACACATCTTCCCCTAAATGTCATTTGTCGTACGACATGGAAACCCGCTGCTTGAAAGGAGCCAAATTGTTACAGTACAATCTAGGACCGTGACTCGTAATTCGGTATTTCTTCTTTGCTGATCTGATAATAAACATTGTTTCGGAATTCTGGTTCGCCTTATTATTGGCGGAGAGACGTTATATGAACAGATTTGTCAAAAGATTACCTTTCTTAAGCATCTGAAACTGATGACAGCTAATCAGTCTTTTGGAAATTAGTTTATCTGTTTATATCTTATAAATAAAGTTATTACAACAATCGAGGAATGTTGTAAATTTCCTTTTTAAAAATGGGCCGTGAGGAATAAAAAAAAAACAAAAAAAAAACTTATTAGTATTCTTTTTAACATTTAATTAAATAAAAATATTATATCAAACAAAAAGTTTTGTTGTTGTTGTTGTTTAGCTTACAAATGAAAAATATTGAGTTCTGAAACTTAAATGTTTTGGTTTTATTAATTATATATTAGACATAAACAAACTTCGTAAAATTATTCAGTATCAGAAAATGAAAGATACGTTAATGACACACTATAAAAAATATTGTTAAAAATATATTTTGAAGTAAAAATTTTTAATTCTTTATATGAGCCCTAAATATTGTTACAAATTTGTAAATAATGGTAGCTATTTTTGTTTTTTTTAGCCACGTTATAAAATGTCAATTTTCTGCAATTCTAGCTTACTTTTTGCGTTAAAATAGAAAATTTTCCTTTAAAAACCCATTAAAAACTACACAAGGGCAGGTAATGGCCTTGGCGAAAAATTTGGCAATCATGGCAAGAAAACCTTTATTATTGATATATTGATCATCTAAAGTCTAACTCGATTATTACGGAAGTTACTGGAAATTTCTCTATTTATAGAAGGCTATGAAAGGGATCCCGTTCCGGAAATTGTCAGTCAGTTCCTCGCCAAGCGCCTTGATGTCAAGACTTCTCACTGAGCCTCTGATTACAACTAATGCTGCGTGTTATGCCACTGAATACACCTCATATGCTGTGTGTTAATGCTATGGTGCAGTTTATAATGGGACTTTTGTGCTATGAGCTGTTATTTAAGCTGTGCTTTCTGATGAAACTGAAGTTGATACTTGTTTAACTGACCTATAAGCTTCTGAAATTATCTGTAAAGAAATTTTAACCCCCTGTAAGATTCGCATTTCATTCCCAAATAATTCACAAACCTCGAGTAAGCAACAATATCTATAAAAAAAAATTCCATTTTGATATACAGCAATTAAAATATATATATATATATATATATAGTGTGTGTGTGTGTGTGTGTGTTATGTTTCAAATGAAACTGCACCCCTTTAAAAAGAAAAAAAAATCTATATGAAATAAATATAAACTAAACACCAAATTCCTATGGAAAAGAATGTAGAAAAATAAATAAATAAATAAATAAATAAATAAATAAATAAATAAATAAAAACTGCTAAAACAGGTATGGGGGGAATAAAAAAGAGTAAGAATTTAATGCGTGGTAATTCACAGAAAAGTTTTGACAAATTCATCAAAAACTCATTTATTTTTTAAAAACTTATTTTTGAAATCTTGTGCAGTTACAAGAATAATGAGATTTTTATAACTTAAATAAAACAGATTCGCATAAGTTTGTTACATCTGACAACATATTTACTACGGAATTTCTAAATTTGTAATAAATAATAATAATAATAATAATTAGAAACGATAACTGTTATTAAGTTTATATCTAATTAAAACTGTTTTCTATTAATTTCATAGTCTTCATGCTTCTTTGTATCAGATGAAACAAGAAAAGTTCATAGTGGATTAAGAATACAAAAATAAATTAATCTTGAGTGAATAAATCTTGAATAAATGTAAAAAAAAAAAAAAAAAAAAGAAAAGAAAGAGAGGAAAAAAAATAATAATAATAATCCTCGATTCATATGATTACAGTAAAATAAATTTAAAAATTAAATATCTTAAAATAATTATATTTATTTTCTTATTGTATATATGCCGCAAAGACGGTGTCCTGACTAGGGGTAGCGATGATCGGCCATTGGGTGCCCCTTCACAAATGGTCCTCAATTCGGTGACCCCACGGCCAATGCTTGTGGCATGTGTGCCACGTCATTAGAAAAAAAAATATCTCATTATATAACATGTTTTCAGATTTTTTCGTAATACATACCTCACATGTTAATTATTGTGCGGTTATTAAAAGCACACATATAGCTACATCCTTTTCTGTAAAACTCCACAGTAATGCTACCTTTGAAGTGATATGAACCAAACGAGCATAGACTCCAATTTATCTGGAAGATATCTATCTATATATTTATATATATATATATATATATTATAAAAATATGTGAATAATTCTTAATTTGGAACTGGCACAAAAGTTTTGCTACACACAGACAGGCATCATTCCAGGAATGAAAAGGGTTAAGGTTATTTTGAAATGTACAAAACTTTCAAAAAATAAAAATCAAAACATTTTGAGAAATCAAATTTTCTTTTTCTATCGAGTATGGAATAAAGTAAAAATTACCGTTTTACTGGTATAAAGATGAATTAAGTCTTTGTGATCAAACACCATAAAATCCAAAAAGACTCAACAGTTATTTTAGGCAGCGTGATGAATAAATACATTGTAAACGAATACTGTGTATTTCTTCTAAATGACTTTTGTTTGCGTAAAGAGCACTCTTATTTATGTGTTTTTACATATTATGTGGTTTACGTTAAAATTTTAGCTCTACTTAAATATTTTCAACGTATTTTCCAATCCATTAGTCCCAATATTTCATTAGTCATATCATAAATTAACGGCATAAGAAAATTGGTACAAAATTTGAGATAAATAAAAACAAGAAAAAACATATTCATGAGAAAAAATAACCCAAATAACATATTCTTGGTTTACGTTTATAACCTTATCCAGTGTTATTTACTGACTACGTCTAAATAAAATACTATAAAAGAACATTGAGCATATTTCATCCAGAAATATATTGATATTTGATAGCTCTGACGATTTTAAGAGTACTATAAAAGAAATTACGTTAATTATTGTTAAATATTTGTAGTTATTGTTTAAAAAAAAATTATTTTAATTATTAGAATTGGTGCAAAAAACAACATATATATATATATATAAATCAAATGCTTCAAACTATTGAAAACAGAAATAATTTAAATAACAAACAAACATAATTATACGTAAACTGAAGATTTTTCTAATTGGTATATGCATTTATTATTGTTTAAAAATACTGCTAAAAAGAAATTAATTAATGTGGGAAGAAGTATATATTGAGATATCGAAGCACTTAAAGTTATTGAAGTGGAAACAAAAAATCAAACATCAATTAACCATAAAATTAAGTTACGACATTTAATATACTTCCAATAAAATACTGTTATTTTTTTAAAAAATTGTAAGAAAACTTGACTAAATTCCATATTAGAATAATTTCTTAATATTTTATTTGATAGTTTTTGTTAAATCAATTTATTTTATTTATTTTGTTTATTTATTTTATTTTTTTAATATAACAAGAAGAATGTTGCTTTATTATTTCAGAATGTTGCTCTTTGCTGATCAATGCTAAACTATTGATCATTAAGCAGTAAAAAATTGTGAAATTCCTTTTTAACACTATTTTCAACATTTTACAGTGTTTAGAATAATATATCTGTAAATGAAGTTTATTTTTGGAAAGAACTTACATTCACAACAAACAAATATATCAAACATGTCCCAAATCTGAGAAAGTAATGCTGCTCAGCTTTCTTTCTGAAGTATTTTATATTCAGCTTTTTTAAAAATCTTTACTTCCGTAAATTCATATTCATGTTTTCCTGAAAATGTCACTTGCAAACTTTATTTTGCATATAAAATATTTTTCTCCTTAAACTTTCAGTGTATTTATGTATAAAAAGTGCATATCTAATATATACTTTTTTTGTCTAAGAAAAGTTGTTTGTGATAAGAGAAGTTTAATAAATGTGTTTTCTGATTCCCTTCTGTAAAGAAATTTTGACAGAATCAGGAACAAAGAAAACAATTTTTAAGATTTTTTTTTTTTTTTTTACTAAACCTGAAAGTTTCTAGAAAAGAAAATATCCTGACTAAAATTTAAAAATGGTATATATAACGTAGAAACTTTCTCAACTATGTTATTTAAACTGTGTTTTCTCTAACAGTTTAAAATTCGACTGAGAATTTAACAATGACGGAAATTTAAGCAATTTATCATTAAAAACTATTTTGAAATAAAACTGAATCGTAAAAACATAATTTAAATGTATATATTTTTAAAATAATAATTTTAAAATAACACACTGTAAATTGTTTGTAAATAGGGACACAAAAAAAAAAGATATTGAAACTGTCATGTAGACTAAGTCGTAAATATTTTAAAACGTCATTAGAAATTGCAAAAAGCATAAAGTTCTAAACTGAAAGTTCACATCCAGAAAATGAACAGCAGTAGCGCCATCTGTCTCCTAATATGCACACAAACACAGTAGGCATTAATTTCTCCAATACCAAGATTGCAGCATATCATAGAACCTACCCGGAAAAAAGAAATATTGCAGTATATCGGAGCAGGCACCTTTCTTGTGATACGTACTCAAATTAAAGCAGCCTCGTTTTTAAATTGCGCATGTCACATATCAAGTTTCGTGCCTTTATGTTTCATACAAGCTGAAATATTGTTTCTCATAAAAGCTATGAAATGACAGTACACCATCAACGCCTGATGACCGATATGCACTAGAATCGAATCAATATAGTTTTTTCAGCATTGCCCTTCCAAATTTTGTACAATTGTACACTACAGAAGTTGAGATACAGTCTTTTCTTCATTAGTTGGATCGCAGCATAGCAGCGCTTGCCGATAAATCCCAAAATGTAATTCACACCAATATAAAGTAAAGTTCTAATCAAATTTAAAGTATAATAATAGTGAATTCCGTCCCTTGATTTGTGAGATACAGTGTGAATAAGATTTTGGTAACTCAGACTTATTTTCTAAAAATAGTCAAATCGTCTTCAGAGCATTTTAAAATAAGTAAATACATATGCATTCAAAATATGTAATGCAAAAACCAGAGGTAGAAATGTCTTTTAATATCATATTTTCTTCTAATGCATGTAGGAGAAGGTAATAATTAATTTAAAACAATGTTGAAAATTTTCAGTAATCTGATAAATTTAAGATGTAAGTATAATAAAATTACTCAATAAAAATCCAAGTTATAAGACATTTAAAAGTTCTTGAAATGGATTAAATAATAAAATAAATTAATTTAATATCGAAGAATCGAAAGTGATCGAATACGATTTGCATTTTAAATAAGTGACTGTTGTTGTTTCTAATCCCAGATGGTCCAGCATAGGCCTTGAAGCCTAAAACTTGTAGAGACTCCGTCCTTTTCAATACCAGCTATATAGATGAGAACAGAACCCTGTAGGACATTTCAGACCAGGGGGGGTCAGACAATGAGTCTTTATATTTTACTCTAATAGATCTATTTCACAGAAAATCTCAAATACATGGTGAATGTGTCATTAAGTTTAGTTATTAACTTTTGTCTCCAGACTTTATCAAAAGCTTTGGTCATAATGTCTCTTACTAAGCTATTGATTGTAAAATGTGAAAAGAATGCAAAATAAATTTGATATTAGAAGTGCATGAAATAGTAAATTAAGATTAGTAATTTTATTTCTTTCAGAAGCGATATTTTTATTCAAAATAATAATAAAAAAATACATTTTAACATTACAGTCCGGAAAAAAAAAAGTATCGTTTATAAAATTTGCGCAATTAGTTGGGCACCGTGTTAACTAGTTGTGTTATTAGTTGGGAACTGCACAGTCTATTCATTAAAATGATAATTTAACAGTAAACAGACAAGGTGCATAAAATTATTGTTTTTAATATTCTGACTTTTTACTTTTTTTTTGTTACTTTTGTAAATCTGTTTATGCTTAAATTTTCTATTTGAAAGTGCTATTTGACTGCTGAACATATTGCTCAGTTTTCCTTTTCAGGTAGTAATTTTTAATACTTCCAAAATAGTGAAAAAGGGCAAGGTTCCATCATTCTGATGAAGAAGAAATTTTGAAGTAATTAAAAAAGAAATTTTTCATAAAAGATGTAATTATTTTGTTCTAAATTGCTAAGAGAGCTTGGGTTTTTTAAATGTAATATATGACTTTTTTTTTTTTTGACTGGATTGTTTCAGTTATATTTTTCACCTAGTATACACATTACTTGACCATTTGAGGGGTAATTACGTTGATTTCATTTGTCACTTACCAGAATTTTAAAGAAAATTAGAATGAAAGAAGTAAATTACTTTATTGGCGAAATTATAAAAGCAAAATTTAATTAGATCAGTTTCTTAAATTGAGAATTAAAATGAGATAGGATTAGTAACATACTGCTGAGTTTCAAGACATTCAAAAGCATATTATTGACTGAGTTTTTTTATTGGTATATATCCAATAAAAAGGTAGATAAACATTTTATTTTATCCTGTATTTATTTTGATATATCGCACGCATTCCATTTTTTAAGCAATTTATATCCAATCAATGTTTTTCAGACAGTGCAGGATGCCTTATGTAACTTTTTCAAGTAGGAAAAATTGAAATGCTTTTAACGTGTTATTTTGTTCAATAAACAGTTCATTTAATCGAAAGGTTAAGTATAAAAAAGCTGCCTTTGAGGTACATTCTCCAGTTTTAAGCTGAACAAATGATTTGTTGAAACATTTATTTCAAAGTGCAATTAAGATAAGACTTTTTCTTTTCTCTTTGCTTAGTGACTCATATGAATTGGGCATATGAAATATTTTCAAAGAAAATTTAAATAAAAATGAATCAGCACGCAAGCACCGAAGGAAAAAGATGTATTCTAAGAAACTTTTCTTGTGTTCTCTCGGTAAACTATCGATTTCAGCAATGAAAAAAAAAAAATGTTTGAGCGAAAAGTATTTTTCCCAATAAATTAACATATCTTTTCATGACTTCCCTTTAATAATTCATCAGATTGCACCTTTTCGATTAAGAATTTAAAATTCGAATTCGGTATCTTTGAACGGGTGAGGACTTAAAAAGAAAGAAAAAATTCTTTGAAGCATTTGAAATTCTCTGTCGTTCTCTCTGTATTAAATATATGTGTATGTATGTAAGTGTATGTTTTGTTTTTGGCTCAACTTTAAAGATTAAATTATAAAAAAAAATCATTATAATTATTCATAATACATAAATTTAAATGTGTTATATATATATTTATATATAAGCTACTAAAATATGGTAAATTAATTTTTTTAAAAATTGGTATGTATTTATATGCATATAAATACTTTGAATATATGTAGGTAGAATGAGAAAACTAGATGCCATACGTAGATTCTGTTAAGTTTTGCATCATACTTATCCTTAAAATTTCCACAATAAAGTGCGTTATATTCAAGTTAGGGGATCAGGTAGTTTCGAAAGCAGATAATATCAGGAAAAATGAACAGAACTTTATTTAAATTAATTAAAAAATAATTACTTTTAAAACTTGTAACTCTTGTGTTAAGAAAGGTTTTATCTCCCAGTTTCAATCATTAGAATTTATTTATAAAAATGTCAAAGCTAATTTTTTGTCTATGTATAACCTTGTGTAACATAATTTAATGAAAGTTTAACAGCTTCCACATGAGATGTAAATTAATTATGACAGTGATTTTATTACAATATTAATATTATTTAAACAGGAGAAATGATAGACAATTAGCTTTTTAACATTAAAAACTTCATAATAATAAGCATAATTACACAAAAAGTGGTATTTTTTAAAATAATAATTATATGTATATATTCAATTTCATTTTTTGTTGGCATCATCCTATTCTCCAGTTTGTCTTAACTGTTTTACATGTGGCTACAATGCTTCTTTCTAGTTTTCTCTCTGGTTTCCATGAAGATTTTATTTTATCTTTGTTTTTATTCTATATGGTTTTGCTGCTTCGATCGGGGCTTGAAATGACATAAAATGCTATGATTGGTTAATTATTTGTTTTCTCTGTCATTAAGTTTAATGGTCCTTTTTTATTATCATTCACGTCGGCGTAAGTATTTTAAGTTATTATTGTCTCTTATTGGTTCTTAATCTAAATCGCAACAATTTTGTCAGTCTTTCCTCTAAGTTAAATTCAATTCTATATTTTTGCGTATTGGTATTGTTTTAGATCTATTAATTGCTAAATTTTAAGAATAAATTTTATTACGTTATCTATCATATATATCTTCCTATTCTCCAGTTTGCGTAAAAGTTTTACATGTGGCTACTCTGCTTTTTTCTAGTTTTCTCTATGGATTTCTTGATGATTTGATTTAATAATTTATTTAATTTATCATTCAAATTGGTTTTGATGCCTAGATCGGGGTTGGAACAATATAAATTGCTATAATTAGCTGTATTGTTTTACAAAATCAATGCAGCTTTCACAGCTTGATGAAGTGCATGCCTCCTGATGAGTTTTTACTTCTAATTTTAAGCATTTTTATCCAATTATTATTTCTGTGGTCCTTTAGTTATTTTATCTGTCATTAAGTTTAATGGTCCTTTTTTTTTATTATCATTCGTGTCGGCGTAAGTAATTTAAATTGTTTTGGGTCTCTTATTGGTTCTTAATCTGTATCGCAACATTTTTGTCTGAGACTTACCTATAAGCTAAAATCAGTTCTATTTTTGTTGTGTTGATACTGTTTTGGATCTATTAATTGCTAAATTTTAAAGTTAAATTTTATTACGATATATATTATATATATATATTATGAAAATAATGGATTTTACCAGCAAAATTATTTTTATCATTTTAATTATAAGATATTATTCCATGTGCACAATTTTTTTAGGTTCATGTGATGTATCGTGTTTATGTAATCATAAACGCAAGACCCTATATCAAAAAAAAAAAAAAAAAAAAAAGTCTGACATTTTCAGGAAAAATAACTAAAAAATATACAAGTATTCCAACAACTTTGATAGAGAAAGTAAAGCTTTCTTAACATTTTTTAACAATTACAAGTTTTAAAATTATTTGCCAATTATGAAAATAATTATAATCATTTTTACTAATAATTCCACCGTTCA
Source organism: Salticus scenicus (assembly GCA_963930645.1). Lineage (NCBI taxonomy): Eukaryota > Metazoa > Arthropoda > Arachnida > Araneae > Salticidae > Salticus > Salticus scenicus. Next base: position 288,879,310 of record OZ005656.1, on the reverse strand, counting down.
GTGGTACCCGATCCTTAACACAGCCGAGCATTCAGCATGGCTCAGACAAAAATGTCCCTCCTATAAGTTAATCCTTCCTCCTTATCTATATGTTTACATTATCCTAATAGGCTGATTCATTTTATTGACATTTTATTGGGACTAGTTTATTTTCTTTTAGTTTTCATGCAATTTCATATAAATATCAATTTAGTAACCCTCATAGGTAACTCCTCATCAAACCCTGCAGGTTTGTGCAAAACGTTGATTTATTCAACCATGTTAAATCTTTTTCAAACAACGTATGAAAATTTCGAATTAGAATATCCACAGTGAGTGATGGCCAAACCAGCCTCGTGAATGAAATTTTCAAACAGCAACATGAAAATATTCTTCATTATACACATTTATGAAAAGTTTTGCCCTATTATTCCGTTTTAAGAACATCGTTAATTTCGAATAATTTATTAAGTTTTCAAAGTAAATTTTGATTTCATAAATAATAAATGTTGTTTTATAACTGGTCCAAAATCTGTTCAATGAAAATAATCCTTGAAATGTCCGTCTATTATGTGAACTTTTGCTCTATTCTCCCATGTTTAAGAAAATTGTAATTTTGGAATAAAGTACTAAAAAATTCTTATATTATATTTTTGCAAATCAATAGAGTTCTTGCCAGTATCAATTATAATATTTTGAAATATTTGTACCATTTTTCGATTGTTCGTTCTTGAGATACAGAATAACATACTAATCTGACGAACGAACTGACAAACTTACTAACCTACACACGAACACGACATCGATGACGGGATTCTCTCACGTCAAAACATAGAAAAACGTCAAATACCGAGGTTGAAAATTTTCAAACACCTAAGTTTTCCTTCCCTTTAGTATGATACATAAGTCTCGAGCACAAGTGCTAGAAGTCTTTTAGGTCGGTTCATACAGAGCTGGTATAAAAAAAACTTCCATTCTAAATGTTTCCTGTAGTTAAAACAGGTGAGCGAACTGCAACCAAATTCCACCATTCCTGAAATTAATAAAAGCTTTCACTAGATCTCGTTTTGCGTCGAGAAATGCAAAGGATAGCAATTTAAATGTCATACAAGGAATGTATAAACATTTTAATCATGTATCGCAGAAAAATAATAATAAATAAATAAATTTTAAATTAAATAGTCTCAATTTTTTTTTTAAATATCTATAACAGTATGTATTTTCAATACACTTATAAATTGTATAAAAATTAAGTTAAAATTAAGATCGTATTAAAACGGCAGATTAATATAAAAATCGCTTTGACTTCTTCGACATTTGTATCAGCAACGAAAGAAAAATTTCTGAATCAAGTGTTAAATTTATTTAACCAATCCGACAATTATAGTTTTTTGAAAATATTTTAAAATTTAATCATTTTCTCTGATGTAGTGCAAACTTTTTTTTTTTTTTTTTTTTTTTTTTAATTTGATGTAATTACTTTTCATTCTTTCTATACATGTGATATACAATAAGCGACAAAAAGACAAAAAAAAAAAAAAAAAAAAAAAAAAAAAAAGAAACTTGGATATTTTGCATTTTTTCTTTCTGTAATCGCCAATTTTATAGTTTCAAAAGTAAATTTTTTAACAGATTTTATTACGTTGTGTTCCTCGTGCAATTTAGGATTGATCCAAGTGTTAAAAAAAAGATGCAATTTTTCGGGAAATTGTAATTTTAGAAAGTGTTTCAAAAATGGCAAGAATAAGGCAACTAACGATACCACAAAAAATATTAATTTTAGAGCGAAAATAAAAAAGAATATTTTAATACGTGGGATGCCAAAATGATTAAATGTTAACAACAACAAAAAAAAAAAAAATAGTGATCTGGTTTTTAGCAAGATAAAATATTTTTTGGCTGTTTAAACTGCACATTTGTCCTTAAACGGCCACGTTATCCATCCAGTCGAGATGACCACAAGTTAAAAAGCCAGCGGTTAAAAAATCGGTTTGTATTACATTTAGAACATAGCAAAGATTCAGAAAAAGTATTTAGTATCATAATTTATCTAAATACAGTGAAATAACAATTAAACAAAGCAGGTTTATTTGGTAGAAAATCTGAAAAAAAATCATCCTTAACGAAAAGAATTAGAAAACCAAGGCATTGGAGGGTTAAAAAATTGAAAAAGGATCAATTAATTATTGGGCCAAAGTTGTTCTCCCTGATGAGTCAAGTTTAAATTATTTCAAACTGATGGAAACAAGCAGATCTGATCACGAAAATGTGACTGAATTAATGAAAATCGCACTTTTAAAACAATGACATATTCTCCGTACATTATGATACAAAAATGCATAATTTTTCGGTGAGTCCGGAAAAAATTTTCATGTTCAAGGGATCAATTAACCCGAAATAAAATTTGGTCATTAAAAAACTGATACCTGACCGACTACTTTGGGATTATTTCAGACTCTTCCATGATCAGCATTTCCAGATGAAAATGCACCTTGTTATATGGCGCTTGTGTTACATATCTTTGATTCAAGTTGTTAAAATTACTTATCCATTCTCACGAGCATCTATAATTTTGTAAGTTATCATAACTTTTTTTTTACTCTAAATTAAATCCCACAAAGAATATCGCAGAATTTTTTCTTTATTAGACCTGAAAATTGTCCTAATCTCAATCCGTTCGAAAATGTTTAGTCTATAAAAGAGTGTGGGGATTAAAAATTTGTAGCCTACAACTTTGAAAGAACTAGAAAAACATATTTATGATATTTGGCACAGTGAAATTTCTGTGTTTCATGTTAAAAAACTGAAAAATACTATGCCACTGCGCATTAAAGCAGTAATTCCATATAAAGGCGGCATTATCCAATCCAGGATACATATTTTTATTAAACAATTGTTTAGATCTAACAAATAAATGGTTTTATTTCTTACATTAAAATAGTACTTGTTTATTTCATATAATAAATCATGATAAAATACAAAGTATATGTTTATTATATTACATTTAAAAAGAAAATTTTATGTTGAGTTTTATTAAATACTTCACAGAGTGTAACAAAACGAATTATTAAATCGAAAATGTACATAGGTATCATGTTATGACTTCCGTATTATACAAACATAACAATTTTATTCGTTGCAATCATTAGATTTTAAATTATTACAAACCCAAAAGGTATAAGTGAATTTTTCTGCAGTGCGGCTTCTTTCTTTTTTTTTTTTTTTTTTGTCACTTAGTGTATATTGTTGATATCTAATCACGATATACATATTTAATTTATTATAGCGGTCAGAATCAAACGGCAGCATAATATAATACAAAAGTAAAAAATCATTTTATTAACTTCCGAACAAAAAAAGTAATAAAAAGTGTTTGAAGTCTTTCTCTATTTGTGCGTGTGTATGCCACTGTAGCTTGCGAAAAATTAACTGGTTTCAGTGCATATTTATTGCAGAGCTAAATTAATTGAAAATGCTTTTCGGTATGTTTGATGAAAATCTGTTACATAACTTTATTAAATTAAATTAAAATTTGATTTTTTTTTCAGGCCAGTTTGCATTGATATTTGAAAATTTTGCGAGCTGTCAGTCACATGGATGGTCAGTCACGTGTGTTAGATGTGGCTTTGGGATTAGAACACAAAAAGTTCTATTATCCATTTTTCAACTGATTTTGAAAAAAAAAAAAAAAAACCTACTATTAAATATTAGCTTTATATAATGATTTTACGTATTTATTAACTAGAAGAAATGCGCTGCTCATGAGCATCCGTAGAGCACTAGAACTCCTCCCCCGAAATTCCAAGCACGTCTAGATTCACGTGGAGAATCCCCCGACAAGGAAATTCATGACTGTATTTTTTCATAAGGATTTTTTTTTTTTTTGTGTGTGTGTGTGTGTGTGTGTGGAATAGTTTGTGTGTTCTCGAGTAGTTCTTGATATATTTAGAAAATTCGTCTATGTATATCAAAAACGCTATGCATTTTTAGTTGATTTCTTTAGAAATCGATATATTGCAGTCACCTCATTTATCTCCTCTCACATATATATATATATATGTAATGGTAAATTTTGTCATCACGATAACTTCCGAAATAATATTCTAAATCGAACCATGACTTTAGCCAAATATTTTAAATACAATCCAGTTGAAAAAACTTCCCTTGCAAAATGAACTAAATTGTACTTTATTTTTTCTCTTAGGATACTATTATTATTCCAAATTGTTAAAATTTAGAACATGCATATATGTTCTTTTTAATGCGAATGGCTTTGAATCAACTTACCAAAAAAAAAAAAAAAAAAAAAAAGGCATTTCCGAGCATTTGGAATGCTTTTGCTATTAAATAACTTGCTCTTTTCAAAAATCTCTTTTATCTAATCACGCTGCTATGATAAACGGTCTAAAACATTTTTTTCTTCCACTAAATGATGTTTTATTATATATCAAAAATTGTCTCATTTAACTTTCAACATTTTATATTTTTTTGTTAAGTATTTTTCTTGAACATTTTTCCATTCGAAAAGAGTAACGACTAGATTTCTTTATCATTTTATAAACAGTTAACTCATTCAAATTAAACTTTATTTAAGTTATTTATACATTTTTCAAAGCAGATGTTATTGTATGCATCATTATGAAAATAGTGGTCCTTGAAGTCCAAAAGGTTGGCGATCGCTGTTTCCAGAAAACAGTGGATGTTTTCTGAGGAACAATTTGAAAATATAAGAAACAGACAATTCGCTAAATGGATGATCTGTTTTGCGCTTTTAGTTTTCGCCATCAATACCTATTAATACATACATACAGCTGAAAACTCTAAATGGTGGTCGGATCATAATGAAATATTTAAAAGGTTTGATTGCTAATTGCAAGAGGTTTGTATCAAATTTGTGAACGGGACTTTACCACGCCGCAGCTATGGGCGTCCACTGAAGGAAATTTGGACAACTGTGGGCTGAGAAAATAATATAAAAAGCTCCCATATTGACCCTATATATTTTCATAGCTTCTTTTTCTTTTCAGTATTGGATAATCAGTGGTTTATGTCTCGAAGATTTCTAACGCCATTTGAGTGTATATATATTACTGAACTCACGTGAAGATTTTTGTGAAACATCTGCAGTCGTTTTCTGAAGATATCTTTCAACTAACCGTTTCGCTGTCTTTATCTGACGATCTCTTTTTCCTGCTTGACCCGAACGTGGACTAATATTTTTCGTTTAGTATGTTTTATACTAGACAATAACCCAATTAACAGTGGACAACAACATCTATAATGGTCTGGCAATTCCTAGTTGGTTCGAAAGTTTCAATGTTGCCCACTACAAGCCATCTTTTAATTTATTCAATTCTTTGCCGTCTCTAACTCGAGGCATATTGCTCGCTTTTGAGAAATCATGGCAGTGTTAATACAAATGTGAATACAGAAAATTTTGTAATGAAATATTGTAACTTGTTACAATAACTCCTAGAGGTGGACTGTCAAAAATTCAAAAGCATGCGGTCGCAAAAGTGTTCAATGTGGGAAAATATACGGAACACATTTTTTTTTTTTTTTTTTTTTCTTTTTAAGGTCGCATTTCATTGGGATCGATGATTGAACTGTCTGCAGAATAAAATTTGTATAAAATGGAAGAAAAATTAACAAAAGTTATTTAGCATCCATCTTTTTTTAAAAGCTTCATTACATTTCGACATTTTTACTTACTGAACATACTATGTAAATAAAGTATTGTAATCATGGTTAGCGAAAGGAATTTTGAAACTCACATAGCTCAAAAGCGAATGTTTGTAGGATTTTGAAGAAATCATTGCAGTATCCACAACCAATGCTGCCAGATTGAGGGAAATTTTTATCTAACGCCCACCACAAAAGTTTAATTGAAGCGGTTTGCTAATTGTTTCGAAACATTTTTACAAAAATCGTCTATGTAATTATCTAACTGTTATAAGTATAATTTAACGGTGGATGTTGAATAAAAATTTCCCTCAAATCTGGCAGCACTGCCCACAACAAGAAATAAAAACTCCGTAGTCAGTGAATTCCATAAAATACATTTACTTCTTTCAATTTACAGGATGACTATTTACATATCATATGTGTACAGATGTTATTTATTTAAGAAAAAAGAAAGAAAAATAAATAAATAAAAAGGTATGTTAAAAATAGGAAAATATAAAAGAATTCTACTAAAAATACAAACAAATAAACAAACAAACAAACAAAAAAAAAAAACCATACACGCATTACTCAATTTAAAAAACTAGTTTTTGCATAATAAAAAAAAAATAGACAGAAAACTTATTAGAATATAAAAGACTCAATAATCACAAAATGAAGAAATCTTTTTATTTCAAAGACAAAAGAGACGCAGCATATCTTTTTTTTTTTTTTTTTTTTTCTTTGTCGCATTTCATGGGGATTGATAATTGAACTTCAGAAGAACATTTATATAAAAAGGAATAAAATTTAACAATAAAAGTTATTTAGCATCGATCTTTTTCAAAAGCATCATTACGTTTCGACAATTTTACACACCGAACCTACTATGTAAAGAAGGTACTATAATCATTGTCTGCGAAATGGATTTTGAATCTTGCATAGCTTAGAATGTTACAAATTTATATTTGGGGTTGTCATGACGTCTTATTGTACACCTCCACCTTTGTTCTTGACACGAGCTCCTTTTTAGAGATAATTACAGTTGTGGGTGTACGTATGTGTGTGAGTGAACATTATAGCTTCTAAAAACTTAGTTTCAAGGAGCTGAAAATTGGTAGGAGTGTTATTGGTTACCGTAGCGAGACTTGCATAGATTGATAAATTTAGCGCTTAATTTTCTTTTCTTTTTTTTCTTTCCTCTTTTAACCAGAAACGTAACGAAAATTTCTTTCTCACTTTGACATGGGTCTCAAATTATTTGCAGTGCAATAGCAGACTTCTCTTACTCCAATTTATTTAAATAATCGTTAATTTCTTAATGTTAGGAAAGTCGAATGAAATCACTCCAGATTTTTTTCCCTTGTAATTTATACACAGAATTATTTTTAAAAAATATTTGATTACATTTTAATTATAAAATTTTTGAATTATTATGTGAGTGCAAAACATACTACTATTTTAAAAATGCTAACTATTTTTATTTTTCGCTATTTTATTTATTCTTATTTTTTAACAAAGTTAGGTTTTAGGTTTGATATTAACGAACTGATTGAACCATAGAAAATATTATTTTCTGCAATTATTTTCTTTTTAGAAATTTATATTTGATAAACATGATTTGTAACTTTAACAAAACCTGTTTAAAACAACATACGTTTAAAACAACAACAACAACAAAAAAGAAAAGAAAAGAAAATTTTATTTTTTCTTTACATTCGTTCAAATAAACATTGTTGAAAGCGTTGTAATTAACGGTTGTTTTATCTACATAAATAAAGAGAAGTGTCTGTGTGTGTATGTCTGTCTGCGCTCTGGTGCTCACACTACTGATCGCAGAGCTACTAAATTTGGCATATAGGTACCTGGGACCCTGCATATGTGCACCTCATCAAGAATTTTTCGAATTTGAATTTTTTAAATTAATGTTTTTTCCGATTTTAAATATTGTTTTCTTCGTTTCATTTTTCATAGATTTATTCTTTTGCTTCAACCGTCTGCGTATCTTAGCAACGGCAATTACGCAACTTATTTTTATTTAATATGTTCATTTAAAGGCGAATTTTTTTTTTTTTTTTTTTTTTTTTTTTTTTTTTTTTTTTTAATTTGTTATATTTATTGAAAATAAAATTGTAGATGCAGTAGAAAAAAATAATTATAATGGGTTTTAAATTTAAAAACGTATTTATAACAGTTATGTTTAATTTTTCATAGTAGAACTTTCTTATTTTTCATTTTTAAATTAATTCCTTTAAAAGAAAAAAACTTTTATTTATTCATTCTTTTTATTTACTGTATTTATCGGGGAAAATGGTATATGATACATAGTAAAAAGTATTAAATTGCTTAAAATTTATTTGTTTATATATATATATATATATAATCTACTTTTTATTTTATTTTATTACATTGTTCGGAATCAAATCGTACTATAGTGTAAATAGCATGGGCTATAAAATATATGGTTCAAAACTAAAATATATAATAGATGCTGAAATACAGTCATCTTTAAAATCGTAGTTCTTAAATAGTAGCAGATCCCCCCTGTCGTTGATAAATATCCAGATTGAAGTGCCCGGGAAAGATCTCCCTGCAGGCATAGGAGACCTAGACCTGATGCAATGCGGGCGGGAAAAGAGCTACCGTAGACAGCGGGTACCCGAAGCAAGGTTTGGTGCAATTTCACATTCTTTCTTTTTTTTTTTTTTTTTTTTTTTCTTTTGTCTATAATGCGGCGTAAAAAATAAATATTAATTCAATTCTTTCGAAAATTCATTTAAATATAGTGACCAGCGAAGCGGGCGTAACCTGCTAGTATCGAAATAAAAAAAGCACAATTCTTTATGAAGCGAATAAAAAACATAAATAGATTTTAAAACTTCTTAACACACCATAAATTTCAAGCCAGCACAACAAGTGCTGGCTTGAAATTTATGGTGTGTTAAGAAGTTTTAAAATCTATATATTGATTGTACACCAGTTATAAATTTAGTTTTGGTGAATAAAAAACAACAAATAGTTATGAGAAATTAATATTTAAAATACTAATAATAATAAATGTGTTTTGCAAACTAAATCATTTTAAAAGACATTTTCGCAATTTAAAAGTTATTTAAATCATTGTTTTAATTTTTATTGTTATTTCTTGTACTCTAAATTATTTAAGTATAAGCTACTTTCATCAATTAAATATTTAACAGTATATTACATTATTTGTGTATATATATAAAAAAACGAAAAATAATAAAATACTAAATGTTTTTTTTTTTTTTTTTTTTTTTTTTAAGAAAGGAATTTTCTTTTAAAATGTTTCGTATTCTATTAAAAGTTATTAAAATTCGGTAGAATAAATAAATAAAATTTAATAAAAGGTAGTAAAGAATTCATTTTAATTGCGTGACAAAAAACATTCTCGTAATAGTGAAATCAATAATTGAAGTCTGCGAAAGCATTTGTGTAAAAGAGAACAAAAGTGGACAATAAAAAGTGTTGAAAAGTTATTGGCATCTCTAATTTCTAACAGCCTCATTATGCTTAATAGTTTTTATTTTAATTTATCTTTTAAAAGAGAATTAAATGATTTAGAAAAGGATATGTTTAAATTGTTATTTTATACTCAAAATTATTCATAGATTCATTAATATTAATTTATTAATTTCTCATAAACATAATAAATATTAATACGTTTATCTCATAAATCAAAAAATAACACGCACTTAAAATTAATAAGTTTTAATCTGAAAACGCTAGTCTAAATAATCAAGAACCATGCGCTCAAGGTCCACTGGCTCCATGGTCAAAGCACTTAACTACAATCCCGAAGCCTGTGAATTCGATCCTAGCCAGTGCAAGTATAAAAGATAATTACTGAAAGTACAGAATTTCAACAATTTCTCCCTAGACGTCAGCATCAAACATACAAAATAAAACTATAGCCTACATGAGTCATGGTTCCTTATAAAAACCTTTTGGTATTTATAAAAAACCTGAAATAAATGTTATAAAAATACCTTAAGGTATTTGTGAGAAATCTATGAAGGTATTGATGGAGCTTTTATTAGGGCTTTATTTTGCACCATTAGTACCTAATAAGGCCTCATTTTAAATACCTCTAAAACCTGTAAAATACCTGTTAAAAGAAACCTAAGGAAAACCTTCAAAAACATTGGAAAGGTATTTAAAAAAACTTTGTAGGTTTATTAAAAATACCTACATGATTCATGGTATTTCATAAAAAACCTTTTGGCATTTATACAAAACCTGGAATTAGTTTCTAAAAAAAACCTTAAGGTATTTGTGAGAAACCTATGGATGTATTAATAGAGCTTTTATTATGGCTTTATTTTGAACCATTAATACCTGATAATACCTTATTTTAAATAACTCTAAAATCTGTAAAATACCTGTTAAAAGAAACCTTAAAATTTTAGTCAGAAAATGTAGACCATATCTCAAGGTGCCCCACTCTCCCCTACTAATACTGGCATTGCACAATTAAAATATAATATTGATAATAAATAAATAAACAAATAAACAAAATAAATGTAAGTGAGAAAAAATATCTGAAGTCAAGATAGGTTTATCAATAGTTTTATCGAAAGATATGTGTATGTATACTTTCTTTTTTAGGAAAATGTTCTGCATATATGTCCAATTCAAAATATAGAATTTCATAAAATTTTAAAATTTCTCTTTTAAAATTTGCATTGGTAAAGATGAAATACATCAAATGGAAACAACTATATATATATTTTTTAAGAATCTCCGTCTATCACGTCGTGAAGCAAAATATTTTCTCAAAGTTATCACATTTCCAGAACTCGTGTTTACCGATGATCGAGGGTAAATATTACTTGCACATAAAAAGCCATGTACATTTACTTTATATATATATATATATATATATATATAAATATTTTCCAATTATTTTCTTTTTTCTTTTGATTTTTTTTTTTTTTTTTTTTTTTAATTTAGATAAATATAAATAATTCAATAAATGTGTTACATTAAAAATAGGAAGTGAAATAAATTTATTTTTAAAGGAATTATTAGATTTTTTGTAAAACATTATTAAAAATCAAGGAAAATTGTTTCCTGATTTTAATCTCCATATTTGGGTATAGATATGTATAATTATCGTATGCATGTATTAGATTGAGTTATTTTGCTATAAATTGACAAAATTTTAATTTTAAATTTCAAGTCTCTGTCGTCCTTGGCGTTTTTTGTATTTGGCGATCAAAAACGTAATACGAAAATATACATGCCGGATGTATATTTTGTAATATGTATTATACAAGATATTGTTTCATATTATTCATTGCTCTCTTAATATAAATTGTTAAAATAACCATGATTTTTGAAAGAAATTAAATAGGTTCGCCTGATTATTCAGCTATTTTTTTTTTCCTCCAAGGATTACAGTTATGAAATCTATTCAGCTGCAACATATTAGTGTTTTAAATCAGATACTTTATTTAAATATTTGAAAACAAATTTGACTTGAAATTATGATAGAATATTTATCATTTTCTTTTTAATTAGTATATTAGCTGGATATTTATTGTGTAGATATCATCCTTTGGAATGAAATGTTTGTTTTCAATCGAATATGGAAATTTGCCATTTTTTTTTCTAGAGTTTTGAAATTCAAGATTCAAATTTTATAAATTTTACAGCAAAATCAACTTAATCTGACGCATGCACACGATAACTAATACATATTTATACCGAAATATGGGGATTGAAATCGGGAAATAATTTTTCTCGATTTATAATATCTTTTTACAAAAAATTCAGTGGACGATTATCATAGGAAATATTTTTCTTGCATCCACGGACGGTCAGTGACGTCAACAGAAAATTTAAAAACGTGGTATATAAAAAGTTTTTTTTTTTTTTTTAATCTTATAATTATTTATAATTTCGGCGATGAGTTGATATGGGTATCGCAAATGCATAAGTAAACATTTTGTCGAGAAACGTCCGAGCTACTTCAGTGCCAAATTTCAAATTCCGCCAAGAGGTCCAAGCTGTTTCAATGTTTTTGCACAATATTTTTGTAATGCGAGTGGGAAAAAAAAGGAAAAACATTCTTTTAAATTGGTCTAATTATACAAAATATTCCCATGTAAAATATTATGCGTTTTCCATTCTGTTTATTATCAAAAAGAAAAGGACTAATGCAGTTTTTCCTGCATTATTGACATTTCTATAAATTAAATTAAATTGTCCAGTACCAAGACGTTGCGTTGAAGAAGTCTCTGCTAAAGTCAGCGAGGCGAGGGCCCGGAGCGAAGTTACTAAGCAATTTCAATGTATTTTCTTTTTAGTTTTAATTTGTAGAACGGTATAAAAAATATTGATTCTTTTTTTTAAATTCAGGAAATTTGGTGCGCAAATTGTTTATATGTATCTGACACTTATTGTAACGAGATTTTACGAAATTCACCCACTTACCCGATACATCTTAAAGATATTCATAGGATGTCCACAGACGTCCTTTTCATCCATAGGATATCCTGAGGATGTTATTTGGAGAAAATGTGCTGTTAGGGACGTTATTCTGCTTGAATTCACTTTACATTATCTTAGAATGATGCGTTTTGGTGTGTGGATGTTGATTAGGTGTACGCATTATGTAGTTTGGTGAGATTTCGCAAAACTTCTAACTTAGCCGCTGGGGAAGGGGAAGTAAGAAGTGAGTAAGTTGCTGCCGAAGGCAGTGTAGACGCGGAATCCTCACGTTGCGAGCGGGAAAAACCTCTACGGAATACAGAGGAAGCTCTAAATTAGATTATTAATAATGTAATGGAATTTTGACAACTCATTTAAGTATAGTGCTCAGCGAAGCGGGCAAAGCCTGCTAGTAATTATTAAAAAGAATAATAATTTTAATGTTATAATAAAATAAATTTCTGAAAAGGGAAAATAGTTGAATAGTACTATAATGATTATGAAAATCTAAATTTAATATCCATTTGAATTGTTTAATATAAAAAAAAAGATAATAATAAAATGATTTTGTGATATAATAAAAAGTAGGTTATATAAATTTATTGTTGGTGTTTTTAGAAATAACATGCAAAAGATAAAAGAAAAATAATTTTAGTTAAATTTATCTCACAAATATAATGTAAAGTATTAATATCTCAAAATAATTAATAAAAATGTTTGGATAGTAATAAATGTTTAATTATATATTTCATAATTTTTATAACTATATAACATTAATAAACAAATAAAAATATATCTTATTGTTTTTAGTGATGGCACGTAAAAGACAAAGGAAATCTAATATAGGATTATTCCTCTAATTTGATTTCTTATTTATTTTTATTTCCTTTAAATTTTGGTAATTTTATTTTATGAAAATGTTCGAATTATGCTATTTAGACTAGAATTCCATAAGAAACTAATTTTAGGAGAAAAAAAAGTGTAATTTATATTAATTGAACATGAACAACAGTGGTTGGTCCACTGTACCCCGGGTTGTGGACAATTGTGCCCCGGTGATGGGGCACAGTGGTCCACTTTGTGAGTGCACACAATCTTTTTTTTTATTCGTAATTTATTAGAAGTATTGTTATAAAAAAATTAGGACATGTCAAGAAAGGTTTAATGAATGTTTGCTAATTTTTTTCAAGTACCTTGCTTTTTTATTTTTGGTGGAAAAAAAATTAAAAGTGTAAAAGTGGTCCACTGTGCCCCGGTCTCCACTATATATTATTATTATTTGGTAAATTTGCGTGGCTTTCAACAAGCAAAGTTCAGTTAATATCATTACAATATTACGATGAACAAAACAAATCATTACTGCTTTCATATTGAACTCATACATTTTTCTCCTTAGTATACATTCACATTGGTTAAAATACATATTTTTCAAGTAAAAAAATGTATTTTTTTAATCAAGAATATGATTTTAAGATTTAAAGAATCGTCTTTAATTATGATCAATGTGTAGCTTAGATCTCACGTTTGAAGAGCTGAGGTAGCTGAAATGTTGTAACTTATTATCTATATCTATATCTATATCTATATCATTATATAAAGCGCAAAAAATTGTTTGTTTGTGGAGGGTAATCTCTGAAACTACTGAACCGATTTAAAAACTTCTTTCACTGACCGAAAGCTACAGTATGCCATATTGTTATAGGCTATATTTAATTTTGATAAAATAAATTTTAGTTTAAAATCTGAGCATTTTAATTAAAATCCCCATAGAAGCCGTAATAGAAATGGAAATAATGAAATATTAAAAAAATTAGCTGCTGCCAACATAAAAGAAACATTTACATATTCATTTCGTTTTTAAAATATCTTGACGTGAAAAGAAAAGAAATATATTTGCACGTGCATTAAATTGAAATTCATATAAAGCTTTTTTAATTGTTAAACTTACACGTTAAATCTGACGTCATTATAGAATTAAAAGTGTTTATTTTTCTAATAATTTAATTTGATATGATATGATATAATATAATGATCTAAGCATCAATGTTTAAACCACGGAGTCTTTATTACTCCGTGGTTTAAACTGATGTGTGTAAACGAAATTGGAATTTAAAAATAAATAAATAAATAAAATAAAATAAAATAAGAAATTCTATTTTATAATCACGGAGTAATATTAATAGGAGTTGAAGGTCCAATGGGAGAAAGCTACGAAACTGTGATCTAAATTTTTGGTAAATATTGAGGGCGCCACTTGTCATTCCTCCCTACTTCGGCGCGGATATACTGTTGTTTTCAATAGAATTTTGCTGAAGTACATTAAAAATTTTTTATTTTAAGCAATTTAATTTCTTTGTAAGTTCTTAAAACTGCATAATTCAGATGTTTCAAATAAATGCTTCGTTCCTAGTTGTAAAACAGGCTATGATAGTGATAAGAAAAACAAAAAAAAGAGCCCTAGGAGAAAAATAAAGTCCGAGTTCGTGTTTTTTGCACCTAAAGTAAGTTTATTTTTTTTCTTTACAAAATTTCATCCATTCTCCTTCCTCCCAATTGTCTGTTTTAGCTAGCTTCGGTTCATAAGAATCGTCATTTTTTAAAACCTTTCTTTCTAAGTAAAATTAGTATAAAATGGCTCTTAAAAAAAACATGTTGGTTAGAATACTCTATTTAATGAAACTTGCTTTCAATCGAAATTTATTCAGCTTGATATTATTTTTAAAAAAATAATTAAAACGAGACATTTCCCCATTGAATAACATTGCGGAAGCTGGAGAGAAGGAAGGATTGCACGCTGGCGCCATCTGTAAACATTAGAAAACAACATCACAAAATTTCAGCGTTACCTTCTTCTCCTGTCTTATTACTCCGTGTTTATAATATTATTTATTTTAATTTATAATTGTTGCCAAAAAGATTTACGAATTAATTTATTTTTAGACATATAATAAAATATATTTTCACGCGAACAACAATATAAAAAGTGAACTGGATTTTTTGTAAAAAAATAATAAAGATCGAGGAAAATTACTTACCCATTTTAATTCCCATATTTGGATATAGATATGTATTAGTTATCATGTGCATCCGTTAGATTAAATTGTTTTTGTTGTAAAATTGATAAAATTGGAATTTTAAATTTCAAAACTCTAGAAAAAAAAATGGCAAATTTCCATATTCGATTGAAAACATAAACATTTCATTTCAAAGGATGATATTTACACAATAAACATCCAACTAATAAACTAATTAAAAGGGAAAGGATAAATATTCTATCATAATTTGAAGTCAAATTTGTTTTCAAATGTCTAAATAAAGTATCTGATATAATATACTAATATGTTGCAGCGGAATAGATTTGATATCCGTCATCCTTGGCAGAAAAAAATATCGCCAAATTATCTGGCGAATATAATTTAATTCCTTTCAAAAATCATGGTTATTTTAAAAACTTACATTAAGAGTGTAACGAATAATATGAAACAATATTTCGTACAATACATATTACGAAAATATACATCTGGCATGTATATTTTCGTATTACTTTTTGATCGCCAAATACAAAAAACGCCAAGGGTGACAGTTTTGAAATTTAAAATTAAAATTTTGTCAATTTGACAGCAAAATAACTCAATCTAACGCATGCATACAATAACTAATACATATCTATACCCAAATATGAGGATTAAAATCGGGAAATAATTCTTCTAGAATTTTAATAAAAAAAATTAAAAAAAATCCAATGAGCGATTAACATGGAAAATCTTTTTCTTGCATCCATGGGCGGTCAGTGATGTCACACTTCGCTTGCGTATTGAGATGTTTAAATTTATTTGGCGACTATTTTTAGCAGCTAACAGTTATGGCAAGTAGCTCAATATACATAGCGCATACAGCCATTACTGAAATGTAAATAGCATTTAATTATTTGAGTTACATTATGTTGATTGGAAACCTTTTTAATATACCTATGCTCTATAGCTATACTAATATAAAAAGAAGAAAGGTTTATATGCATATGTAGACAACGATCGCTAGAACTAAAAAGCCGATTGCTTTTTTTTTTTTTTTTCTTTCAATAATCAAATGTTACACTGTCTCTCTCTAAGTGCTAGAAGCTATAATAAATTTTGGTAAAATAAATTTTTAATTAAAAGTTTCCATATTTTAATTGAAAACAAAGCATAGATTTGATATCTATCGTCATTGGCGATTTTTGTATTTGGCGATCGAAAACGTAATACGAAAATCTGTATATTATCGTAGTAAATACGAGATGTATGTGTTTACTTCAATTACCCTACTGCCGTAGGTAGTGGAAGTATTGTATAGGTTTTGGCAATTGGCCAGTGTGTGTGTATATGTGCACGTGTGTGTGTAATCTTCTGGCTGTCATATCTCCAAAACTAATAAAAATAGAACTACTAAACTTCACAAGTGATTCAGGTCTGGTGTACAAATAAATTTTCCAAATTTTCGTGAAAATTGAAAAACCGGAATTGGGTCATCGAAAACCAGAAATGGGACCGTAAGCCCATATTCAAAAACACCTCTAATGATTTTCTTCAAAGTTGCTGTATAAATAATATATTAGATGCCCTTTCGATTGAAAAGTTGCTTAGTTCAGGAAAATTGATAGGCGTCCTCTATAAACAGCTCAATTTCATACTTCGCAAGTACGTTCCTTTAAAAACGCCTGTACTGATTTTTTTCAATCTCGCCATGTTAACTTCCTATTAAATATCCTTTTGCATGTAATTATTGTTTTTAGGTCAATAATTGAGTATGCTAAGTTTTGGTAAAAGTTGGTATCTCAAAAACGGCTCTAACGTATTCTTGAAAATTTTTTCTTTAATCCAATTTAGATAACCTTTCTCAAGTATTACGTGCTTATTACAGGAATATTAACGGTCATCCTGATTAGGTAGTTCAGTTTTAGATCTCGGAAATTCGTGTTTAAAAAAATAACTATCTATTTTTTTTTTCCCTTATTTTTTAACTCGCTATGCAAACTCTGTTGTATGTGTCTTTATACGTGTATCAAGTTTCTCTTACTCGAAAATCTCAAAAAATGCAAGTAATATCTCCAAAAAATTGTATATATTACGTGTAATAGTGGGTAATGGAAGTCGTGTGGTTGTTTCACACCAGATTCTGTAATAGTATATATTGTACGAATATTGTTCCATATTATTGATTTCTCCTTTACTATACATTATTAAAATAATAATCAATTATGGAAAAAATTAAATATATTTGCGAAATGAACAAATAAAAAATAATTAAAGCTATTATGACGTCAATTTTATCAAAAACATTTTCATGTCATAGGTTTATTTTTCAATATTTTTTATTCATGAGTAAAGAAATGTTTCTTTTTATGAAATAAATAAATAAATAAATAGCATTAAGTAAAAATTGCCAACATTTAACAACTAATTAAAAAGAAATAATTGTAAAATTATATTTTGAGTTTCCAGTTAATAATATTGCCTGACTATAACATATAAACTGATATATTTCTTGATTTTTTACATATCAATCCATCTTTAACTAAAATTTGTTCATCAGTGCGAAGCCGGACGGGTCAGCTAGTACGGAATAAATTCGTAGATCATTTGCAATACTTGACTGCATTTAAAAATTAAGGGATATATTTCTGTTTAATCACATTTCATTTAAAAATTCTGTAACTGGAAAGTACCTGTAAAGGAAGATCTATGTTGCAAATAACAATTATATACATAAATTTCATTTCATACGACGCATACCTTAAAATGTAGCACATAAATGTAATACATAAAATTATATCCAATGAGAGGGGTGAACGTACACATGAAGTAATGATTAGAGAAGATATGGGATGAATTTCATGGTCACATTCAGCAACATTTACTATTTTTATTTACCAAATGCATACGGAAAATATTGTAATGGTGAAGAAAATTAGACTGAGAATCTGACTTAACTATACGTTATGATGTGTCCTGAAAATATTACGACCAAACTTCAATAAATATGAATACATTATTTTGTCGTCTACATTTACAAATTTTCAAAGTGGATACCTTTAGCCTTAATACAGAGCTTTAAAGGTGTCACAAAATTTTCGGATATGGGCCGCAACTCACTTACTGTTATTTTATCCCATTCCTTGCATAAGAATTCCTTTAGGGATGCCAAAATTTTATGAGGTTTAGCACACAACCTTATCTCCAAGATCAATCAAACAGAATAATCCATTGGGTTCAAATCTGGGGAATACGGTGGCCATTGTTGAGCTCCAATGAAGTCAGGAACATTAGTTTTGCACCAAACTTGAGTGCCTTTAGCTCTGTGTGCAGGTGCGGAATCCTCTTGGAAGGTCCATCTTTTGTTTCCGAAGAACTTTTGCGACCAAAGTAAGACAACATCTTCCAAAATGAGTTTGCGATAGAGGTAGTTACAGATATTTGGTTTGAAACTTCGTCCAAGTTATTTCTTGCCACCCTGTATTTGCATTGCACTTACATTTATTTTAGTACAATATATCATGTTAATCTCATTTATCTGCTCATAAGAGTATTGTATCTCATATTTATCATTCCTAAAAGAACCTCCATGTAGTCCACTTCTTTCTTTTTTTTTTTTTTTTTTAAATACTATATTTTTTAAATAAATAATAAAATACGTTAAAAAAAAATAGAATAAAGAAAAGTAATTTCAAAGTTAGTTTTTTTTTTTTCTATATTTTAATCTTTTAAGCAAAAAATACTTAAAATAAACCCTTTTCAAATAATTTTTCATACATTCATTTTAAAGATATATATTTCGTTGGTAAATGAAAATAAGCATTCCCATTTCAGATTAGTTGCCAAGAACCTTCTATTCAGTGTAACGTTTCTTTTCAAATATAATATGTTTTACTTTTCATTTCAATAGCATATATCATTGTAAGTTTAAGCGAAAAAGATTGTACGAAAACACGCATAAGACTTTTTAAACAAAAGAATTTTTTTGTCATCTTCTGAAATAAATTTTGTTACTCGTTGTATATTCAGAGGACGATCTTTTATAAAATGGGAGAGACAAGTGCTTCTCATATAAAAAATGTACTTCTACCCTCTTTAATGCCTCCACTATGTGAAGATTAATGTATTGAACTTAAGTGCTTTTTTTGAAGAAAAAATATTTCGGAACTGCTTTAAAGAATAAAATAGAATTTTTCGAGCATGATTACCACTTTTTATAAATGTATGTTCTTCAGCAGAAAGAGAGCTCCTGATTATAATAAATTCTAATGCAAAATACTATTTTTAATAAATGAAATAGTCGTTTTCTAGATTTAGCAAGATTATCATAAATCTTTTTACTTACACTTTACAAATATGCAATCTAGGACAAAAAACACGGCACACCAAGAAGGAGTAATGCAAATTGAACACAAATTAATATGCATACAGGTTTGAACAATGCAAAATCTTAAAGTTTTGTGGCCAATGCATGAACATGTGATGCTGCAGCGCATCTTAATTGCGCAGCTGGCAGAATATTAAAAAGGAGAAATTTCGATTCCAGGTCACAAATTTTTCAGATTTTCATTCCGTGTACTCAGATAGATGATAAATATGCCTCTTATACAGGTGAATGCGAACATTATGCTCAGATGTTAGCATTTGAGAGAGCACATGTAGTTGGGCCCAAATAAGGCTGGTGTTCCTATCGGCGACTCGTTCAACATTTGAGTAGGAATGATGCAAATTTTACACGATGTTGGTAGAAATGGATGAACTATAGCTGAACACAGCGTCAAGAAGGAAGAGAATGGCTTAGAGAGACAACGGAACATAAAGACCAATCAATCGTCAGAGAGGAGCTGAGAGTCTCATATTCATCATTATTATCGATCCTACGTGTAACTGGTGCTTCAGAGACAGCGAAGATCGTTAATAGGCGACTCAAAGAAAGATACCTGATCTCAGGGAACACATTTGCACTGATTACCAATTACTTCTGTACACCAAACAGCCCGTTTGCAGTGGTATTGGGCACATCTGACATGGAGTGGAACTGACTGGAGTAGAATTCTCTTCAGTGATGAGTCCCGCTTTGATTTGAGGCCCGATGAAGAGCGAAGACGTGTCTGGAAACGGCCCGGGAAAAAGGGAGGATTCCAACCTGACTATCGCTATCTATACGGCCCGAAAACCAGTAGTGATGATTTGGGATACCATTTTATTTCATAGCAGGACTCCTTTGGCTGTCATTCGCGACATGTTTAAGGCACAGCGGTACGTCGAATAAATTCTACGCCCCGTTGTGTTGTCCTTCATATCACACAATCCTGAGCGAATACTTCAGCATGATAATGGCCAGCCGCGCACGTAGATAGTTTCTACTGCTTGTTTTCTTGCTCGTCCAACATTACCCTGGCCAGCCGGATCTATCCCTCACAGAGAATTTTTGAAGCGTAATAAAAAGGGCCCTCCAACCAGCTCGAGATTTCGCCAATCTAACGCACCTATGTATTTCATAGAATTTTGCACGATATCTCGCATGAAGATATCTGCCATATCTATCGTTATCGACCAATGCCAAGCAGAAAAATTGCTTGTGTAAGGGCCAGAAATTGACCGACGTATTATTGATTTGTTCACTTTGCAAAGCTCGTTTCTCTTGATAAAATCATTCAATTTTTCTGAAACTGTAATCGTTTGTTTTTCGGTACATGCACATCACATCTACCAAATTTCGTCCCATTCGGATAACACCTTGCGTCATTTTTTTATTGTCTTAGAGTGTATTTATATTATAATTTACTATAATATTTCTATTTTAATTTATTCTTTGCCCAATATTCGAAAGAAGTTAGTAATAGTTTCAGTTATTCTTAAAAATTCCATCTATTTTCTAGGACTGCAAAACAGATGTAGGTTAATAGGATTGTTTCTTAAAGGCGCAAAATCGACTCACAGATAAACCTAAATTTACAAAATATCGAAAGTTAAAATATCGAATTTTCAAAATATCGAATCTGTAATCATTTATTAAAAAGTAAAAGTATTGTATGTGTACGTATATTTGCATGTTCTGACGTCACCTGAATCAGAAAATCTTATTTTTGGAAGAATATCTGAGTGTGTGCGTGTCTGTATATCTTTTATCAGCATAACTCAAAAATAAATATCACAGAACTTCCATGGAATTCTAAATCTATATTATATGGGGATGTTACTTGAAACTTTTGCAGGAATTGAACAAATAGTTTGTGTACAGGATCATACAAAAAATTTAAATACATTGCGTCTATAGGCAAAATTTCACTTTTAAACTGCACTAAATACACTAAAATAGAAATACATATTTTTTATAAGTGCAAAATCGTGTTTATTTAAAAAAGGCATAAATTTTTCGTTTAAAGTGCAATAAAAAAGTATCCAGATAAATTATTTGCATTATACTTCATGTTGCGCAATGTTTTTTTCTCTTTAAACTGTGTTTAACTACACTATATGATGAGTATAAAATTTACAAACTACAGATGTATCCAAAATTAAGTGAATACTTCTTTTGTTAATGCATATAACTTATTAAAGTACTTTAGCAAATTTTACTTCGACTAAGGAAATTCCATAAAACTCCACATCAGTCAAATTCGGTCGTTTCTTATATCCATTTAATTCTTTTAAAATTTTGTTGCTAGTCTACCTCATTCAAAAGTAAAACTTTCCGAATTCTGTTTTTTTGATTTTCACTCTCTGAACATGCAATTTTATCTTAATGCGTATTATGTATGTACACACACACACACATATATATATATATATATAAGCTCTGTCCTCTTATCCGCTAAAGAAATATTTATTATTTTTGATTGCTCACTAAAGCAAAAGGCGACATGTTCAGAGAGTGGAATTGGAAAAACTGCTTTTAAAAACATATTCCTATAATATGAAACAACTAAGAATGAAATTTACATACTTATTTTGTAATTATTTTTTTTTTTAAGTCTATTTTTCAACGATGCGTTTTTACTATAATTACGCTTTTTAAAACCTCTTGAAAACTGAAATGAAACTTTTTGCAGTTTGCCTTTGTATCTCTTTTCACTATCAGAAGAAGAAAGAAAGAAAGAAAAAAAAATTAGTTTAAATATAATATTTTGATGATCATATGAGAATACTACTCAAACATTTTGCCTTAGATTGGTAAATTTCTAGGTCTGATGTGATAATTGTTTTAAAAGTATTTAAAATAAATTTTATAATTGAAAAGCAACTTTTGATGTTTCATGAATGTAGGTGCAGTACGTAAACGGGAGAATAAAAAATATATACCTGTTTCTTCCTGTAAGATAAATTTGTGTGAAATTTGTGAAATGGAGTATTTGGTATAAACGTATCATATGTTTTAAGAATAAGAAAATTAGATCAGTGTTTTTTTTTTTTTTTAAGAAAACTAGAAACAAGTATTCAAACAAAATTTTAGAAATGTTATTTTCAGGTATAACACATACTGGTCATTAGTTATGTTAGTTAAAATTTTAAAGTGTCATTTATGAAACAACCTTGATTATTGAAATTTTATTTTTCCGACTGAGTGAAAATAATGCCTGGACCGGGAGTCGAACCCCGGATCTTTGACTTACAAGGTCAAGGCTCTACCAATTGAGCTATCCAGGCCGACACCCCGGTCAGCATTACTCACTCAGACTACCTTTTTGGCAGAAATATCTGGTCTATCATATAGATAGCTCAATAGAAGTAAGCCGCAGATAATGGAAAACACCATTAAACAATGGGAAAGAAATACAATTTTTTTTAATTAAAATCCAATAACTGAAAAATATTATAATACTTAGTAAATTTTAGTAAACTAATCTTAAAATACTTTCACTGAGATTTGCAACTTAGTCAAAATTTAAGATTTTCTTAACATATGATATTCCACATTGTTATGCAAATAGTATTGGATTGTACTTAAGCTGCAAACATCTCGAATAGTTTGAAGTCTTTGAGAAAAAAATTAAAGATTTTTATTAAAGACCTAGAAATGCATACAAGTTAATTTTTGTAAAATGAAAATTGTTTAAATATTAGAAAATATACTTTGGTATAATGTAACTTAGAGATATTTAAAACAAATACATATCAATTTATGTTTGTAAAATATAATTTGATGTTTAGTGAGAAAATTTTTACTTCAAAGTGTATAAAAACGACAAAGTTTTTTTACAGATCAATGATTTAATACACAAAGTAAAATAATACAAGACAGGAATTATGGGTAGATATAAGTACTTTTTGTTAAATTATACATTTGTGTCGAAGTGGTAAGGGGGAATTTACGTCACGGGGGTTATAACGTCAGCAACAGGTTTTAGTGTCTCTTCAAGCTTGTTCAACCATGTCTAAACTTGAAAGTATACTTTTTGTTATTACTTCACATATGGTTTTTCATATCTTTTAAGTTTTATCTATAAATTTTCTAACTTAATGTTTTGTGTTAGCAATTCTGCTAAAAACAATTAATTTTTTCTAAGTGATGTGACATAAGGAAAGCATTTGACAAAAATGTTTAAAAAAATTTGTGAAATTTTACAAACCCCTAAAATTAATCTTTCACAATTCTTATAAAATATTTTCTGTATTCTAAAAATAAAAAAAGTTAAAATACAATCGTGAAAGTATCTATATATAATGATGATGTATATTCAAAGTAAGATTCAATCGTGATACTTAGGAAAATACTAACTTCATAATTATATCTAAAATTTTTATAAGTTAGTTTTTCAGGAAAATTGTTAATATGATAAATCTATTTAAGATTTTCACAAGTACTTTACAACTGAGTGGTAAAACAATTTTACAAGTTTTTTTCTTCTTCGGTGTAAGTTTGATAGTTTATAAATCTACTATCGTGTAGATTTTTTACTTAGTGTTTAAATATTATACTCAATCAATTCTACTACAGTAGTGAAAAAATATATCGCTAATACACAAGTAAACTTTTTGCATGTTTTTATTTTAAAAAGATGACACTTAAGTTTGTATTCTAATAGAAAATATTATATAAAAGGTGATTTTGTAATAAGAATTAAAAACAAACCATTTTCATTGAAATCTTTTTATTCGAAATTCATTCACAATAATACAAGACAACAAATTCACAAAAATCTATATTGTTGGGATATCGTTCATACATTCGATATTAAAGTTATTCAAAAAATTTAGCAAGTCTAGATTTTCATTGTCACAGTTTACTAGAGGTAAATCAGTTTGTATCAGGTTAAAATTATTTAAGTCCTTATTTTCAACTTTGGTAGATAAACCATCAATATTATTTTCACTTGTATATTTCACATTCGAATTGTTCAAAAGAATTTTTAAGTCTAAGTCTATATTTTCATTATGAAAGTTGTTGGAAGGTAAGTCAAAAACACCATTCATACATTCAATGTGAAAATTATCCAAAAAATTTAACAAGTCCAGATTCTCACTGTCATTATTAACTGTTGGTAATTCATTGTTAGTACTTCGTTCATTACAATTTCTACGTATGTTAAAGTCTTTAAGATGATTCTTTCTCTTATGTTGCAATAATTCATACTTACACTGAAAAGTTTTACTGCATTCATCACATCTAGTTTGCATTGAAGATTTTTTATGCATATTTCTTTTATGTTTTAAAAAATGTCGTTTGTTTGAAAAAGTATCAGTACATTCGTCGCAACAGTATGTATGTAAAGTCTTTTTATGACTTTTTCGCTTATGGTTTGAAAAAGCATGTATAGTTGAAAAGGTTATAGAACATTCCTCACATAGATACTCAGGTTTACGATAATGCACCCTCTTGTGTTTTTCTAATTCATACTTGTGTTTAAAAGCATCTTTACAAATAATACATAGATGTTCATTCAAGACTTTTTGATGAAATAATCTCTTATGTTTAAATAAATCACACTTGCGATTAAAATTTTCAATACAATATTCACATTTGTATCTTATGGAAATTTTTCTATGGGTTTCCATATGTCTTTTTAAACGATGTAAAGTAACAAATCCTTTCTCACACACGTAACAAATATTAGGTTTAATATCATTGTGAACCTTCACATGTCTAGTGAGATAGGATTTTTTTAAAATGACTTATTGCAAGTTGGACAAATAAAAAGTTTGGATAACTTCTCATCCTCAAAACTTGATGAGGGGGGGTGTTGAACAGAAACGTGAGTCTCCTCAGACGGTAAAGTATTATCCATTTTGTACTTCAGTTTAGCAAAGTATAAAAAAATCACTCTAAAAGTAAGACTTTAAAAATGTTTAAAAACTACTAAGTATGAGAACTTAGACAACTCTACAGCGAGAAAAGTTAGTAACTAATTCAAATTTTTTCTTCGTTCATCAGTTTTACTTAAGAATTTACGTCAAATTCTCTTATTTCATGCCAAATTTTTATAACTATCGCCAATATTAGTGGAAGTTTAGCCAAATATTATCCCATACCTTGCTATAATACTCGAATCTTGTGGAAAATTCTAGTTTATCAACATGTCTAAACAGATAATTTGTACACTTTCACTCTGTATTTTTATGGATGTAGCATCTACGTTAAACATTTTAGGGTAAAAAATATTCTAATATCTATGTTTTTTAACAGTTGATTATAGATTTGTCGAAACTTGTGGTTTAGTATTTTCAAAGAAGGTAGGTTGTTAATACTTAAAGTTTCAAGTTCATGATTTCATTATACATCTGCAGCTTCTAAATTTCATAAGTGTTAGATTTTTATCTTACATTTTCAATCTAAAAAAGAAAAAGTTAATTTTTCTGAGATAGTATTTGTATTAAAATAATTTGTGTAAAAATTTTTCATTTACAAAAAATTTCGTTTATAAGCGTATGTGTGAAAAACTTCAAACTAAATGACTTTAAAAAACTTAGTACTTTGTAAAATAAGATGCGTTATTAACACATGTGAAACATTAAAATTCCATACTTCATAATTTTTCAAATACTTGCAGTCTCTTAAATTGGTAAGAATGAGATTTTATCTTACATTTTCATTCTTATCATTAGAAAAAATAAGTTTCTTATATTTTTATTCTAAAAATAAGTTAATTAATTTCTGAGGTGATATTTTTTCTAAAACACTTTGTGTAAAAAATTTTTCATTTACAAAAATTTCAGTTTATAAGCATATGTCTGAAAAACTTCACACTAGATGACTTTAAAAAACTTAGTACTTTGTAAAATAAAATGTGCTGTTAATACTAAAATTCCATACTTCATCATTTTTTCGAATACCTACAGTCTCTTATGCTGGTAATTTTGTGATTTTATCTTACATTTACAATTTTATTATTGTGAAAATAAGTTTCTTATATTTTTATTCAAGAATAAGTTATCTAAATTTCTGAAATACTTTGCACAAAAACATTTTCAGTTTATATACATATATTTGTAATCTACAATACTTGATTATAATATTTTTTAAGTATGTTTAAATACACTTAGAAAACCTAAGTATGCATCTGTGAACGTGGATGTATTTAATAAAACATATATTAATATTTTTTCAACTCTGAATTTTTTCAAAGTTAGCTTTCATCATTTACAAACTTACTATCTGTAAAGAAAAATTGTGTGAAAGGTAGCATTGACGTGGGGCATTTCACTATGTTAAAGTGATGAAAAGTAGTAAAAAATGTAGTTGGGAAGTCTTTATTTGACATATTGTTGAATAATTCTTAGGAAATATAGCTTAAAATAACTAATGTTGGGAATGAATTACAAAAATATTCTAACGTTGTTATTAGGGAAGTGTCAGGTTCGATTCCAGATCGCGTTAAAAAGTAAAAAAATGGTAATTTCTAATTATCACTATATTCAGAAACTTATATTATTTTAAGAATGTTGCAAAATTTATTATTTTTAAAGAGTATTAGAAAATGTCTGTCTGTGTGTGTGTGTAACAAAATTTTGTGGCAACTGTATCTCTGGAACCACTGCACATAATTTCATACAAATTGGTATGTAGTTGCACCTTGACATAAATTAGTGCCTATCAACTTTTGTTAAAAATCGTCTTACAGGTTGCGTTGCCATCCCGTTTTTTCTAAATTTTTAACAGGGTGATATAGGGAAAAAATTTTCAAGATGGGTATCTTTCGAAAGGTCTCGTCAGTACCTTTAAAACGAATGGTTGAACTATAAATCTGTGATAATTTAAAACAAAGTTATCGATTTTTTTTTACTTTTTACGAAAAAAAAACTTAGAAAAAAAATCTTTTTTTTTTTTTTTCTCTCCCCTTAATTTTATCAAACTCCCACGGTTTCCGTGTTCTGACAAACTTAAACTAATTAAACTAATTTTTGCTTTTTTCCCCTAATTTTGTCAAAGTCCTACGGTTTCCGTGTCTTGACAAACTTTAACAAATTTTCACATTTTACCCAAAATTTTGTCGAAGTCCCACTTTATTATTATTATTATTATTATTATTATTATTATTGTTACTGAGTGAATTTGTATAGGAAAATATAGAAGAAAGTCTCGTGGTGGCCACAACATACTAGTTTTTTTTTTAGTTTGAATTTATTTATATATAATTTAACTAAATTGTAATAATAATAATATACATATATATATATAATCCATTTGATAATAATAGAAAAGAATGAGAACGAAGAATAATCACTCATATGTAATAATAATAATTATTCTTATTATTAATATTATTAAATTAAAATGTAAGCATGTTTCTACGTGATATTTTTGGAAATTTTCTGAGGTGGTAAAATATCTTACTGTACGTAATCTCAAACTTTCACATCTTTTTACTTTCTCTTACCCATAAGGTAGAGAAAGTATTGTTTTGGGGTCAAATTTTCGAACGCGAGATTTTGTTATATTTACACGTTTTGAGGTCCCCTGAATACGAAAATCATGTTTTTAGCAAATGGTGTGTGTGTGTATGTCTGTGTGTCTGTCTGTCTGTCTGTCTGTGTGTCTGTCTGTTATCAGCATATCTCAAAAACAAATTATGGCAGAAAGTTTAAACTTGGTATTCTAAATGTGTATCATATAAGGATGCTACAGTAAGCTTTTCGTTAAGATCAAGCAAATGGTTCGTGTAAAGGGACAATCAAGAGAATTCTAATACATTACGTCTATGGGGGAAATTGCAGGTAAGTAGAGTTTAACGTCTATAGACTGCACTAAACCAAATGAAATGAATATATATTTTTTGTAATAGAGATAGTTAACTGGGAAAAAATTTTTGTGTATGTAGGAGCCTCGCCTTCCCCCTGGGGGGGAAGTCCCCCTCGAGGGGAGTAAATTTTCATGATGGGTATCTTTCAAAAGAGCTCGCAAATACCTTTAAAACGAATGGTTGAACCATCGATATGTGATAATTTAAAACAAAGTTATCGATTTTTTTTATTGAGAATAAAATTGGCTTTTTTTGGATATTTGGTGTTATACTACTTCTCTAATATGGAAATCGTCTGCATTATCATAAAAGATAATTTTTTAAAATAATATTAATAAATTATTTTTTTAAAAACAGATTTTTTTTAATAACCGAATTAAGGGGCACACCTAGTGTGACAGCCTAAAAAAAAGGCGATTTTTTGGAATTAAAAAATACAAAAACTACTGTATCAATTGTTTTAAAATTTTAAGGGTATATTTATACATATTTTAAGAATACACAGTAAAATGTTTGAAGAAAAAAATTTAATATTTTTCGAGATACACGCGATCTCCTACGGCGCTAAAAAAAAAAAAAAAGGTCCTCCACTGCTGCAGTGATTCCGGCCTTCTCCGTGGATGAAACCTAAAAAAAAAAAAAAATTCTCGTTAAACTAGAAGATATTGTCCGTACAATGGCCTACGGTCGAAAAAAAAAAAATCAAAAATTGACAAAATGGCGGCGTTTTTTTTAAAAAAAGTTGAATTTTACCCAAAATTTTACCCAACGTCGTTTTTAACCTGCCAAAATTCGATTTTTGATCAGATCAAAAAACTGGTTGGTCATTGTATGGAGACTTATATACAGAACATGCAGAAAAAATTTGATAGTGATCGGATCATTTTTCTTCAAGTTATCACTGCAGCAAATTCGAAAAATGCTGTTTCGAGAAAAACGTGTTTAAAGATAAAATGATCGTTTTCACTGTTATAAATGTATTACAACCCTAATGGCTTTTTAACCCTAGGTCTCTTGGACTTGCTTAATTAAAAGTAATTTTTTTTTTTTTTTTTTTGACAAGTTTTCCACACCACTAAATTGCTAATTGCACTAAAAACTGAGATAAACTGTAAAATACAATATCCATGAGATGGGTCAATCACAACATTATCGTCATTATTCTGTAATAGTTTCTCTGCGGACGTACTGGTATTCGCAGTAGATTGCTCAAATGTATGTCGGTTTCCGGTAAACTTGCGTTTTTTTTTTTTTTTTTTTTTTGTATTAATCGACGTCTGGGAACATCGTGAGTTCCTCTTTTATTTAAATACGGAGATTGTTCACTCATTTTCAGTAAAATAAAACGTGCTAACTTATGAAGTGCTAGATACAACGGTCACAATAAAACTAAATGTATCTGGCTCCGAAAATACGTCACGTGGCAGGGAAACTGGAATCGTATTATAATGGTTGCAACCATTAGGAAGAGACGGTAGACTCCGAACAATACCTCAGGTACGTCCCGTATGCTAATACAACTATTAACTGCTGAGCAGTTACTCTTCAAATGGCTGTAACTCAAAAACTATTTGAGATATCGATTTAAAATTTTAGTATGTTATTTTTAAAGGTATAACTTAACGAAATATGAAAAAAAAAATCGATTTATTAAAAATTTCACACAAGGTGTGCCCCTTAAATTCTATATAAATGTAGGTGCATTAATGAAACGGGGGGTTGAGGGGGGCGGTAGCCCCCCTCACACAGAACTAATTATCATATAAAACTCTTCAGAAGCCTAATATGAATTGCTTAACGCAGGTTTATATTACAGTACTCGTTACCCAAATAGCAAATAATTATTGGCCGAGTTTCGGCCGAATGTCCAAGTCTGACCATTTTTCGTTCAAACGACCTCCCTTCCTGACGTCGGCCGGAAACTCTTTATGTCCGCCCGGCAAACCATCTATCGATCATCCGATCTGGAGCATTTTTTAATCAACCCTGAACCTCTTCCCTCCCTTATTTCGACCGTTTGGTTGCCAGTTGATTATTTATCGACGTTATATGGTATTGTGTTGATTACCTACGGATATCGTTTGTATGTGTTTTTATCAAATTTTCGTGTACTTTCAAGGGGCTTCATACCTTTTAAAATATCATGGTATGTTTGAAATTTGAGTCTGTTTTTATGAATCCCAAGTTCTTTCAATTTTTATTAAAATTACACAAAAATATATTCAGCGTTTCAGACTTATTTCAGCTTTTAAAAAATACAAATTTAAGATTTTTAATTAACTACAAAAATCTGCAAAATTATTAACAAAACAAATTTTATGTATCCGTGACATAAATTAGAGTTTATGTAGTATCCGCGACATAAATTAGAGTTTATGTATTAATAATAAATTAAAATATTTAAAATATTTAAAATATTTAAGTAATTGAAATAATTTTAATTATTTTTTAATTAAAATTTTCTTTTTTCCCATTTTTTAAATTTTTATTTTGTTTATAAATTTTTAATTTGTCTGCTAAATAAAATTGAAATTGTATGATGAAAAAGAAGAAATTATATGATGTTTAAAGCTTGTTTTAGCGTTTGAAAAAAAAAGCAATATTCTTAATTATAATTACATAAAAAAAAAAAAAAAAAAAAATCGAAGTTATTTTTGTAAGATATTTTGGTTTAGAATACAATTATAAAAATTATTTGGTTTAGAATAAAATTATAAAATCCTATATAATAGAAATTATCCCAAAACTTTATTTTCTAAAATAAATTTGTATATAAAAATCATCTGGTATAAAATAAAATTATCAAGCAAATAAAAAATAAAAAAATTAAGACATTTTGGCTACGTCAATAATTAAAAGAAGTTAAATTATTTAATTATCTTACAGATGATAATTTTTTATTATTTTCCTTAAAAAAAAAAAAAAAAAAAAAATCTAATTTACCACTGAAGATTCTTATATAATCAATTTATTTTACAAAATGTAATTTTGGGATCTCCATAATGCAGATTATGCTATTATGTAAAATAAACGCATTAAAATTATAAATTATCTTAGGAATATTGAAATAATATTGAAAATTTGTCTTCTTTTCAAATTTTGCTACTTTTTTTTCTGAAATTATGTGTATTATTTTTATTTTTTTCTAAAGGCTAAAACAATTTTTAAATTATACGTTTTTGCGTAAAGAAAAAGAATTTGTTTTTACTGCAAATAAAAACATGGAAAAATTTTATGAAATTTTCAACTAAGCAATCATAGAAAATAACGAAGTAATTTTAATTATCCTAAATATTTAAATTCATTCTTAATATGTAAACCCTAAAATAAGTTATCTTATAATTAATTATACATTTTTATTTATTTATTTATTTATTTAAAGTATTAAATGTATAATTTTTCAAAAGCTGAAATAAAACTTAAATATTATACAATTTTTTGTGTATTTTTAATAAGCAGAAAAAGAAATCGGGATCAATAAAAACAGTCTCACACTTCATACATACTATGATATTTTAAAAGGAATGAAATCCTTTGAATTAGAAACAAAAATTTTTATACCTTAATTGTTTTCATATCCTATAGTTAGTTCTCTTTTCGATTATCTATTAAACCTTTAAAAGAAATTGTAATTTTCTAAAGTAAATGAACAAAATACCACTGCTTAGCTTTATCGTTTGTAACAGATTTTCAGATACACAATGTCAAGTGTGAGGCGAATGTGAAAAAGTAATGACCTTGGCGTACAAAACAGTACGCCAAACTCATTTACTAAGACTAACCATTTGCTCTTTGATATTCTAGCAGGAGGGGTTTCTGTTAGGGGTCATCCTTTCAATTTCATTAGTATCAGTGATAGTGATTCTGTGGAAAATATGGAAAGTAGTAAAGTCTGTGTGTATATATATATATATCTATAATTCGAATAATTTAATACCTTTGTATATATATACATACACATAAATCACAATTTTATTTATTTATTTATTTATTTTTTTATTTATCATAATGGAAATTATATATATATTACTCCGTTTTTAAAATGAAATTATTACGGATTTCTTTCTATGTGACAGTAATTTCAAATAAAAATTACTTGTGGAGGACTATGTTTTCATAAACTATTCAATTTTATTGATTATAAATGACTCCTCGAAGAAAAATAATATATTTCTTGTATGGTTTGATGAGTACATGAGATTTATTGCTTGCCTCTAGGGCCGCTTATATCTCGAATAATCCACACCACAAGGGTTTACAAGTTTTTATTACAAGAACAGATACAAGAACATGGACAATACAGACATCCATGCCTTCTCCGGGATTCGAACCCGGGCCCAACTGTGTAGAAGTCAGGGACGCTAACCACTCCACCGTCTGGGCGGCTTCTTGTATATGTTTGAAATCACGTTATTTACTTACACACACGTTAAATAAATAAAAGAAATGTCCCTCGTTTCACAGGGCCGCGGTAGCCCAGTCGGTAGAGTGCCGGCCTCGTAATTGGAAGATTGCGGGTTCGGTACTCGAGACGGCCAAAGACCGTCGTGTACACTAATGGTGGCTGGTGCACGTAAAATCTGTCGTGGCCGCTATGTCCTCCATGTTCCCATCAAAAATTATACCTCTGGGGGTTACCGAAGCGGGAGAGCCATCCCTTCTGTGGAGGATCAAAATTGCGATGGCATGTCTCCGGACCATCTTTAGGGGTGAGTCCCAGACCGTCGCCAATTGCCCATCTGCGCAGCACTAGTGCGACGTAAAACCCAACCAACCAACCAACCCTCGTTTCACAATCTTTATTATTATTAATAATAATATTATTAATATTACTATTAAGGCTCATTGGACAAAAAGCTACAACTTTAAAGGAATTCTAAGCCACTACGAACATTCATGCTTGAACGGGGATTTGAACCTGACGTGTTAAACATTTGACTACCAAATGAGCTATACGGTATGAAAGGAAATGAATGCAGTATGGTTTATATATATGTATTATAATAAAGTTGTAGAATGCAAGAAAATAGATGATATTTTAATCCGCAAGAGCCGCTAGTTTGTGGATTAGCTGATATATATATATATATATATATATATATATATAGAAAGGGTTTTCAATATATATATCTTAATAAACAAGGAAAAAATGTGTAGAGTATTCAATATTATTGTAATTTAAAATTTTAAATATATATATATATATATTAATCTGGGGCATAAAATGAAATTTGCTTGTTATGATATAATGTGATAATATGACACTTTTTCACTCCAGTAGGAAAGTGCTAAATAATATTTTATGGAATAAGTTAAATTTTGATTGTAATAGAATATGTCGTGGTCAGTATTCGCTTTCATTTCGAAGTTTACAGCGTATTTGGAGATTAGATATTATGTATAGATAGCTATTTTATGTATCTGTTAGAATATCTGTTTTAGATATAAGACATCAATTCATCATATTATTTTTTTAAATCCAATGTGTGTCTCTAAAATACTATGGAAGGGCGATTTTCTACGTTAGAGAAAAGGGTAAAGAAGAATGTTTGGTGAGGATGTGCGCTAGTTACTTACTTGCATTTAAGAAACTAATGTTGCCTTTCTTTTTTTTCTTTTCTTTTATTTAATATAGTTCAGGCATTTTGTTGAAATTTCTAAGAAGAATAAAATTACCATATATTTTATTTATCTTTTGAGTTAAAATTTTGGTATTTTATATACAGACTGACTATGAACTATGAGATGATCGTGCCCTTGGGTGGAATGCCTAAGTGGGAATTTTTCTAAGTTTTCCTAGCTCGCATTCACGCGAGTTTCGAAGGAAATTTCCGAACGTGTTGGCCAAAGAGCGCGACTTTGAATCGAATACGGGACATTCCATCTAACACTTCGGGAAGCATAATATCTCACTCACGTGTAGAAATAAATTAATGAAACAATATGAAACTGATATGAAAATGGTTATATCAATTTTATTTTAGGACTATGATAACATAAAAATAGGCATTTTAAGCCAGTTTTTGAGATTTCATATTCAAATAAGTTACCGAAAAGTATGTGATAAACGGATGGATGAATAGATGGATGATTGGGTTTTACGTCGCACTAGTGTTTCGCAGATGGGCAATTGGCGACGGTCTGGGACACACCCCTAGAGGTGGTCCGGAGACATGCCATCACAATTTTGATCCTCCACGGAAGGGAATATGTGATAAACATAGCATCTTTTGCAAAAAGAAAATTTT
The DNA here is from genome assembly GCA_963930645.1 of Salticus scenicus. Classification (NCBI taxonomy): domain Eukaryota; kingdom Metazoa; phylum Arthropoda; class Arachnida; order Araneae; family Salticidae; genus Salticus; species Salticus scenicus. The sequence continues at coordinate 288,844,771 of OZ005656.1, read as the reverse complement.
AAATGTTATTTCATTTTCTTTCTCTTTTATTTTAACATCAAAGTCTAAAAATTCTTAAACTTTCGCCAAAAAATAAAATTTTGAGCGTATTTAAAGGTTTTGCGTTTAAAACAATTTCATTCCTAAATTCTAAGAAGTTTACATTTAATGAGCATGTGTGATTTGTGGCATTATGAGATTTAAGATACTAAGAAATTGAATAGCTTTTTTCATTTTTTAAATCCAAGTGTTATCACTGAAATAATGTGAAAATATACATTTTAAGCTAGTTCTCGAGATTTATATCATGTAGCTCATTTTACATTATTCTTTATAATATTTGTTAAATATGTCCCTATATAAAGCAGAATGATAGATTTTTATTCATATATAATTTTTTATTTTAATCTAGATAAGAATAGATAGAATTACGATATTTACGATAGAATTTTTTTTTTTTAACATATATATATATATATATATATATATATATATATATAACATATGGCTTGTAAGTTGCAAAAAAAGTTCGATTTTTTGCATTACTTTAAATATTTTTTAATGTATAATTATTTCATTTAATTTATTTTATTAATTTTTGTCCATTTTTGATGAAAATGCAAACTAGAAAGTTTAACATATAATATTTTAATTAAAATTAATTAATATTATTTTTTAATTTAGCTTAGTATTAGTATTACTTTTTAAATTAAAATTCTTATAATCTAAGTCATTTAAAATAAAATAATTATTAAGATGTGGACAGCAGTCATTTATGAAAAACATGGATTGATCATTTTTAAAGAAAGTTGTAAAAACGTATTGCCTAAAAGTTATCTCATACCTCAGACATGCTATTTGATAAATTTGACGATTGCGAGTCCATAAAATTGTAAATGTTAAAAAAACATATAATAGCGCTCATGAATAATTAGTAACAATAATAATAATAATTATTATTATTTATTGTTATTGATGCTTCTGTTGTATTATTACAAATGAAAGAAGTATATGCTTAATTATATTAATTGCCACAATTTTATTAGTATCAACGTTCCTTTGTTAATGAATTTATTAGTAATTTTAAAATTTGCGTGGGGAAAAATATGTTTTTAAAAAAGGTTTTTATTTTTTATACTACTTCTGAGAGATTTCCTCATAATATACTATGATGTTAAATGTTTTGATATTTCTATATGGTAACTGTTTATTTCTAAATACAAATGATTATTCAATATATAGATAGAAAAAAAAACAATTAAAAATTCCCGTTCAGTTAGATAAAAACGCGCAGATTTAACTATTTTTCCCCTTTAAAAAGCAGGTGTTGTCAGCAGGGTTCCACTGGATTGTTTGTACAAAGAATTTTTCGGAATTCCAGATATTTGCTAATGATCACTGTAAACGTTTACGAATACAGTCGGCAGCAAAATTATTTGACCGCTAGCAATAATTCCTATATAAAAAAGTATACTTAATACTGTTTTTTTTTTTTTTTTTTTCTTTTTTAATAAATCCTTGTCGAATCATGTTCTTTGATTGACTAAGAAAATGGCTCGTCAAGGATATATTTAACAAAATAGTATTAAGTATACATTTTAATATAGGAATTATTGCTAGCGCTGAAATAATTTTGCTGCCGACTGTAGGTTGTGATTATTCGATGTATCATAGTATTAAAGTGCGAACTTTTATATTTTTGCTATGAAAGTAGCATAAAAAGTATGACAATAATAATAATTTGATTTCGAAACTTTTTATTACCGATTCATACTTGCTTATAGCAATGTCTGTAAACTGTGAAATACTTAATAATTTTTTAAGTTGAGAAAAATTGCTAGATTTTTTTGCATTTATTTAAACAGTTCTTTTTTTTTTTTTTTTTTTTTTTTTAGGTAAATTAAAAAGCGTATGTTATATACCACGGAATGTAATAACGCAATGAGAAACAATTAGTAATTCTGATTTCTTATTATAGAATACAACAGATATAAAATTATTTCAGCCAAATTATGTGAATTGCTTATTATAGATTTGTAAAGAATGCACATTTTTATTCCTTGTAATGCGACTTTTCTGAAAAAATATGTGATTATTATGCGATAACATTTAAAATTTTTTTTTTCTTCAGAAATGTTATTTTAAATCAAATTGAAAACAGACAAAACGCATTAGTGATAAATTAGTGACTTTGTAACTGCTGATTAGATGCAAACTGTTGCAGTTATATACAGTTATAGTGTTTTTTTTTTTTTTTTACCTCACAACTTTTAATTCCAAAACGTTGCTTACAGTGACGTAACAGAGCTCGCGCCGTTTGTAATAAGTATCGTATTTTAAAGTGCACCCCCTCTTTTTTTTTTTTTTTTTTTTTTCCTTAATAAATGTATGTGAAACACTATGCGTAATGTTCATTACACTTTGAGTGCGGAAACAATAACCAAATTCTATTTAAAGCGCGCACATATACACACACATTTATAAGTATAATTTCTCCAATGACAGATTTGATAATCTGTCATTGGAGATTCGATTCACTCTTGTGAAAATGAAAGATTTTGCGCCTCTAAATCTAAGTATGTAAGTACAATGCCACATTTGATTGAAGTTAAAATAAAAATATTTCATAAATATTGGATTTTAAAATAAATATTAAGTCATCCTTGACATATCGTTAATCGCGAAACAGCATTGCGCGCTATTATAATGAGTCGGATCTTCGTCTGGTTATAGGTCTTAGTTCGAATGTTTGCCTGATCGATTTTGTTCTTGTGAAAATCTATTGAACTTTTCTATCGAACGGTCGAATAGTTCACCAATATTTGAGAATTAAAACTGTTATAGGATGAATTAACTTTTTCGGAGTTTTCAATTTTCTTTCGCAGAAAGTCTACTCTGCCCTAAACTTATGCATGAAATGCTCTCCGTGAGGATTTTTCTAAAAAGTCATAGAACTTATTTACGTAAGTTACTGCGAAAACTTCGGAAAACTCAGAAGAGCTAATCTGAGTAGCGTGACATGGAATCGAACCCGGCACATCCCGTCTACCAGCTTCAAGAGAAGAACATTTCAAGCGCTGGTGGGGCTGAGAAGTTTAGAGATCCATACATATCAAAGTAACAAATTATTGCGTGTAATAATAATTTAAAAAAAAAGTATGCAATGAACAAACAGTCGCAGCTTGGTTTTATATCTTAAGGTGTTTATTTGCAAAGCTCTTTTCCTTTATGTTTTATATCGTATTTATATCGTTATATATACATCGCAGTACACTGTAAAAAAAAAAATAATAATAATAATAATGATAAGATTACGGGGAAAGCCCGGCGGCAGAGATTCCAGACAAAGTCCGTAAAAAAAACATTGGTTTTACGGGCAAAATGTTTTTTTTTTACAGGCATGTAACGTAATTTAATGTTATTATATATTTAGTTTACGATCTAAGCGTTTCTTTTTACGGGCTATGTCTGGAATCTCTGCTGTCGGGCTTTCCCCGTAATCTTATGGGATTTTTTTTTTTTTTTTTTTTTTTTTTTTTTACAGTGTAGAAGAAAGAAAAAAAAAAAAAAAATGCACACAAAAATTTGTTGAAAATAGAAACGTTGTGCAGTGGAATAAGATTTTCAGCATTTCTATACCAAACATAAAGCATATAATTATAATGCGCATTCGTTCCATGTACGAAAATATGAATTACTTAACATTTTAATTTAAATAGAGTGCTTAAAAGCAATGTTTGTAAAATCCATTTTTTTTTCCATCTCAAAACGTCATTATATCAATAAAATGTCGGAAATGCAGTAATATATACAATAACTGATGAAGATAAATTTGGATAGGCATGTTGAAAGTAGTCGTTACCAAGAATTACACGGATTTTAATGAAAGTAAGTTTTTCAAATCGTTTAATGGAATATGATATACAACTGATAAGTGATTTGAAAATTTGGTATAGCATTGCAACTACAAGAAATTGCATGCTCGCTGTTTATAATTTTTATACAAGGAAGCACACACACACACACACACACACACACAAAAAAAAAAAAAAAAAAAAAATCCGAATTATTTTATGATTCCGTGTTACAATTATTGTTCCATATTGCAATTTATTGTACAAATACACGAATTTAATGAAGTTACACAGTCGCCCTACTGTAACTTTCGTTTTTGTTCACTGTTAAAAATGGTTTCTTAAAAATGAGCTGAAGTGTCCCAAAATAGCTGCGAAACAATATATGCTTAAATTTGAAAACCCATGTACTCATTTTTGAGTTTATTGACAGGTGAAATATGGTGATATTTGGATTCTGATTGGTCAACTCCATTTTTGAGCATTTCAGTATACTCAAAAATGAGTACATGGTTTCTCAAAATTAAGTACATATTGTTTCGGAGCTATTTTAAGACAATTTAGCCCATTTTTTAAGAAATTATTTTTAACAGTGTTTATTTACGAAAATAGTCAGATTGAAATTTGTTTATTAAACGCCTGTTAACTAATAAATGTAAGAAATATTGAATAGAATTACCTTAGATTTTTTAAAGTAATATATATATATATATATTTTAATTTTCTATTTTAGCAGTTAAGATGGTTACCTTTAAGGGTGGGGGGGGGGGGAATTGTTTCATATTTAGAAACTTAATAGACGGCAAATGTTGATGTTTTATTGGTTTTAACAGAAAGATAATATTAATTCTTTTTATAAATTATTGTCTTAAATTTGCATTTATATGCGCTGAAACATAAAAGAAAAAGAATAGCATTTAAATTATTGAGTATTATGATTTTTTAAACTAATAAATTAAAAATATATTTACTATTTTATTTTATTTTATTTATTTTTAATGTCTTATGTGAGTAGATTTTTAATTTCAATTTTTTCTCTACAATTTTTATAGTTTAAAAATATATTCTAAACGTATTTGGGTATTACACTTTGTGAATTCAAGTAAACATTACTTAAAAAAAAAAAAAAAAAAAAAAAAAAAGTTTCTGCTTTGATTTTTAAATTTAATGCTACTTTGATGCGAATGCGAAATATGGTTTTTCAAAATAAAAATCGTGTATTTGAAATATCTATATCAAAATTAAAATTAAAATAGACTCACAAATTAATTTAAATGTCTAAGAAAAATCTTTATTATTATTATTATTATTATTATTATTATTATTATTCACTGAAATTAAGACGCGAGGTAAAATTTTAAGAAATTCTAAAAAATATCGGCTTTGAAAAAAATCCATTTAAAAGATAACTCTTTAGTTACCTATAAAACTCACTATTTTAAATTATAAATTTTCTGTCTTATTTAATTTAACATATTATAAAATATGAATACTTCGTCTTTCAATCGATTTTTCCTAATTTCGAAGTTTATCGTTCCATTAAGACTATTTTTAAATCCACATTGCTTAGTTTATAGAAAATCTTGCATTTTTGTCTTTGTTTATGCAGCGCATTTACTAAGACTTATGCAGCGCATTTACTTTATTTTAAACCACATACGTGAAAATAAAATAATATGTTGTACGAATACTTTATGATTAGTATTTTTATTTCAATGTGTCTTACTCATTAAATTAGATATGTATACATACATTACAATATTTCAGCATATATTATTAATGGATGTTTAACAAATATTATAAAATAAAAAAGTAATAAATATTTGTAAATGAGAATTTCAATCGATTTATTATTTTCAAATCAATCATTTAATATTATCTTAATTTTAAAATATTTTATGTGATTAAAAAGAAAAAAAAAAAAAAAAAAAAAAAAGCTTTAAAAAAAAATCTTAAACAAAAAAGTTACTTTATTTTCTGGTAATACTTTAAAATTTTCCAAACGTGTAAATTTAACGCATAAATCAAACTTATATTACATTTGATATTGCGCTTAGTTATACCTCTAAATATTTTTTATAACAGTAATAAAACATTATAAATTGAAAAAGGATAGAAATAAGTAAATAATTTCACTCTAAATAAGTCACGTGAAAGTATTAATTCCTTTTAAAGTCACAAACTATTCTTAACTTGCTTTAGACTGCAGTTAACCCCCAATACCGTTTAAAAGGGGCAAATGCAAACAGTAATTATCTCTTTTCCGTTATCTTCGTAGCTTCGACTTTCCCCATAATCTTCAATTCATCGCCTTTATTTTTTTGCCAAGACATGGAAATTATCACCGAAATGAGAGTGCAGTAAATGAAGGTGACATTCTGTCCGGAAGTATGACCACACAGCAGAAATTCCTGAAGCAAGCGGGGGGTCTACGGCGGGAAAATAAATGGTTGGATTTTCGTTCACTCTGGATTAAGGCCTAATGTCATGCTGGGAGCATTTTTTGACTAATTGATATGGTACATTATTTCGATATTCTGTCGATGTTTGATTTTAAGGTTAGCATAAAAGATCGCAATGAATGCTCGAAATGATATTTTGAGAATATCCTCAAATGATTACCGACCATTTTCCAACAATTTTGATAAGCGGCCGACGTGATATCGAGATGTTTTGCTGTCTGGGTATCTTACCTTTTAATCTGCGACCTGTATTTATTAAATTTCAGGGTAAGAGAAAGTCGTGTGGGTGCCACACCAGATTATTTTTGCTTTAAAGTCATAATTTTTAAAATATTTTTCGAGCCATGCTCTATGGATTTCAGCCATATACAATAATCGATCTGTAAAAAAAGATAACCATTAATTTATATATATATATATTTAATTATTAAGAAATAAATATACATTATTATTTAATAGAAAATCTTTTTATTAGAAATACAACGTCGAGGATTTAAAAAAAATAACAACAACATTCCTTATATAAACTAATTTACTATGTTAAAGTAAAGGCAATTTTTTCAAATAGCTATTTTTTTCATTAACAACTGAACATGTTAATTTGAAATATAGCAAAGAAAATAGAGAAAATTTTTTCTCATGTTTGCCATATATTTATAATAATATTAGTCGAAGGAAATTTTTGAGGGCCATTTATTTTTATTTTTTATTTATTTATTTATTTGTAACAGGTAAATCATAAAATTTCCTTTTGTAGTAGACATGCCTATTGAAATATTCATAACGCATATATTTTGTTTTTAAATAAAATGGAACAACTACGACAAATGCTTAATACATTATATTTAAAAATGTTCTTTTTTTTTTTTTTTTTTTTTTTTTTTAATTATTATTATACATAATTTGTGACAGAGATTCCTCGCTTTTTAATTACGCTACTTTATCCGACAGCAGCTGTTGCACATGGAAGATTAAGCCAATACATATTTTATTCACAGTCATGTTGAGATTTTATTTTTAGAATGATCTTTAATTAAAAGATGATTAATTTATATTTCTTATTAAAAAAAAAAAAAAAAACGGTTTTTTGAATAGAATTTCTACTTAATTGAAAAAAGGGCTTTTATTCAGCTGAAATGAATTGCGCTTCTGAATGTTATCTTTTGTCTTCAAGTAATTTTCTTTTGTGCTTTTTATTCTGCTTCCAAATTTGTAACTTTTAATTAAAAAAAAAAATATTTATGCATTTCTATTTAAACAATACAAATTTGTGACAAAGAATAGAATTTTCAGAAAATAAAAGAAAATATGTTTTAATATATAAATCCTGTAATTGAATAAATTTTTAATTTTTTTTCGTATGCTTATGAAGCTATGGGTGCGATTTTATTGAAACAGGTTATGCAGAATAACTTTTCGTAACGCATGTAAACTTGTATGAGAGTCACTCCATGTCAAATCAACACAGCTAAGAACCTGACCCTCTCAGAATTTTATGAAATTGGGCTCATTTAGTTGTTTTAGTGTAAAATGAATGTATCAATAAATAAGTCCTTATCACTTTTAGTTTTTGATATGCAAGGCTACAAAAATGGGTAAAAAATGCAAATTTCCGAAAATCTTCTACTACAAATGTACCCATATTTTTTTTCCTAATTAACTTAGCAATGAAAGATTGCTATCATTAGAAAGCTTATAATACAGGCTTTCAATTGATGTATCACATGTATATATTTTAAAACATTTTCATATTAAAGTCAAACATTTTGTCTTTGACCTGCAATATCTCAAAAGTATATATTTTTCTTTTAAAAATTACACGTTATTTAAATTTTATTATCTATAATTATTGTAAATTTCAGCATGGGACGGCCGTAGGATGCTAAGTTATAAATTAAAATGCAAAATTCCATTAGTATTTTTATAATATCATAACGTAAGGTTTACGTATATTTTGTTCCTTAAAAAAATGAACCAGTGATACATATATATGTACTTAAAGGGACTTGGCACCTTTAACGCCTCGTAAGGTAAAACTTGCATTTCAATAATGTTTGTAAAGAAAACTAAATTAGATTTATTCACGGAACCAAATAGTCAGGCAACAGTTCTTATATTTTTGATAGATTTTTTACAGATTTAAAATCTTTAAATTGGCTTTCTTAGTTTCATTTTTTCATAAATTCAGTATCTTTAATATACTAAAACTTCTGCATATATTAAAAGAAAGACTTAATATATTTTTTGGATATTTAATAAAACCTACCTATTACGGATGGATTTTGCAAAATCTTTAAAATGAAAAATATTAAAAATATAAATATAACTTTTTTTTTTTTTTTTTTTTTTTTTTTTTTTTTTACGAATGTTTACACAGACATGAACTTTTTAATTTTTTTTTCGTCAAAAACTAATTTATAAATTTCAAAATCCATCCCTAATTCTTTTAAGCAGTTTCTAAGAAACATCCAGCAAAAATATAAACTGTGTGTATATATATATATATATATATATATATATATATATATATATATATATATATATATACAGAGAGAGAGAGAGAGAGAGAGAGAGAGAGAGAGGGGGGGGGAGAGTGTGTGTGAGTGTGTCCAATTTATAAATATTAAATGGAAATATAAGCTTTTATATGAAACCTTCAGTGGTACTAAGTCAAAAATGCCACGTCCCTTTAATTTTTTTACTAAACAGAACTTTATAAAATTAACTTACCCTACCCCATTCCCAAAAATTACTCATATGTTTATCTAACGCGCGTAAAGCTAATTTATTTTCAAAACAGAAACAAGATAAGTAAAGTAATAAAATTAAAACACTTTATAAATTACTATGGAGTCAAAAAAAAAAAAAAAAAAAAAAAAAAAACAGAAAATGAAAATTGACCCCCCCCCCCCTAGCAAGCATTAATTATAATTAAAGACAATTACTATCTTCTAAAATTAATTCTAAATTATATGAAAGAAATTTCATCCTTTACCCTATTATTGCACAAAAAAAACTAGAATTATTCGTTAGTTTCATCTTCGCCGTCACCAGCCATCCATTATATTATTTTAATTTACGTGTCGCTAGTTTAACAATGGAAGTTTCTCCTGCAAAAATATGTTTTTTTTTTTTTTTTAATGCACGGAAAGTAATTTACGTATACAATGGCAGAGGAGTTATTAAATATGATAAAATTCTCGCATTCTAGAATTTATGCGTTTTTTGTGAGATCCTTTTGCGTAATATTTAAAATAAACTTTTTACTGCTTCAAACTGTGGTCTGAAAATACTGTTAAAACGTTACAGAGCATATACTGAATTTATTCAAAACATTTTTGTGTATTTAATACTTGTACAAAATTGCTTTTGCGTTAAAAGAAAAAAAATTGACTTTGCTATGTACTTCTTTACTTAAAAAATACCCATCAGAATTCTGCGAGAATTTCAAATCTAAAAACAACAAATCCAATTAAGTTTTTTTGGAAATGTAAAAGAAATATGGATAAATGAATCACGTAAAATTCATTCTGGAGTTACATAAAAAAAAAAAAAAAAAAAAAAAAAAAAATATGATTTATTTGATATATATACTAGAATATGTTGAATATATCTTTTTACTACTTTCAGATTTTTTTATAATAAATAGAGACAGAAATTTGTCTTTGGAAATTGACAATAGATAACTAAAGTATTCTTTTTTTCTATGGATGAGTGTCCTATACCACTCACTAAAAGAGACTGAAATATATTAAAAAATGAAATAGCTTGAAATACAGATTTTTAAAAGTACTTTCAGATTTCCAATTGGTGATCGCGGGAAAAAATTGCCTTAGACATGAATAAAACATCTTATATCAATAACATGCTTCTACGTTTTATTTTAAAACAAGGTGCTTGTTTTATGTGATTTTTTAGGACACAAGTAAAAAAAAAAAAAAAAATTACCTGTACTTGAAATTTTTTGGAGCTGTGAATCCCGATAATATAATTAGTATCAGTGCGCAAAAATAGGCTGGAGATGTGTAAACTAAGTCGTTTTAATTTATGAGTAATGCAACAAAAAATATGAGTAAACATAATCCTAGGTCATTTTTAGTTTAATGTTGAAATTTAGTGCGGTACACTTTTTTTTTTTATTATTATTAGAGGGTTTTTTCATTGAGACTGTATAAAAATTTAAATTTTTGAATGTTTGAAAATGAATCACTAATTATGGAATTTTTTGATAGATATTTGAACACGCTGTATGTATGAGTATTTGTTGGATATAGTTAGATAACATTTATTACATGTTGTTTTTAAAGCATAGTTTTTATAGTTGTTCTTTCTTTAAGTTTTAAAATAAAGAAACTCGCTAAAATAAAATTTAGACTTTTAAAAATATCGTCATTTCATGTATCATTTTGTAAAATGTTCCTTAATCAAAGGGACGTACCACGGATATTTTTGAATGGAGATCGTGTAGTGTACATGGATTTCTGAACGTGCAATAAAGCTTTGTTTATTTTATATAATAGATATTTTTTCTATTAAAATCTATTAAACAATATGTAAAAAATAATTAAGTATATGTGAAAAACTTAAAAAAAAAAAAAAAAAAAAAAGAAAACCTCAAAATATTGACTGGCATTTAATAAACATACTTGTTTGCTTAAGTTAGGAAATAATGATATATTATATTTATAAAATAAATAAATAAACAAAAAATAATTTATACTTGCTTAATCAAAACTTTTTTTGATATATTAGCGTGGAATAAATAACTTATTCTTGATTCGTATTTACAACTAATTAATAATTTTACTTAAGGTAGTTAAATCTGGTAGATATGCATTTTTTAAGCAATCGTCAACGAATGCTTACTTTTCTCTACATACACTAAAAATCACTTTAATTTACGTAACTTGTAGACGCAAACATTAAATATAAAGCTTTTATTTATTTATTTTAGCCTTTCACGTTTCTTATTAACCGACTTTTCTACATGATACATCAACAAAATATTTTCAACATAATTGAATTTTAGGAATTGGGATGTTTGACAGCTAAGGATTTTGAGAATTTGGTGAAGTATGTTCAGTGGCGAACAAAAACAAAATTCATATTATACTTCGATCTTCAATACGTTTTCCTTTATGGAGATAATTTCCTTTATTTTATGTTAAACCTTTAATATTATGTATCGTAGATACAAATAAACAAATTTGAACTATATAGAACATTTCTATACTTTTTATGTAGTCACATTTCGTATTCAAATTTTAAATGACAATCTATATTAATAAAATCAGACTTTTGTCTGTAAATTTGTCGGAATCAAAAAATTTTACGATATCTTCACGTTTTACACCCCATGAAAGCCGAAAATGACTTCAGAAAATTTTGCCTGTGTGTGTGTGTGTGTGTGTCATCGTGTCCGAATGCCGCTTTTTTTGTCCGGGCATCACTTGAGAACGGCTGGACGGAATTCAACGGCGCTTGGCAGGAATTTAGGTCTTCACCCAACTTAAAATTATATCTATCAGCTTTTCAGAAATTCCCCCCCCCCGTTCCCCCCCTAGGGGGTAAAAGTCTAAAACACGTTTGTCTGGGCATCACTCGAGAACGGCTGGACGGAATTCAACGGCGCTTGGCAGAAACTTAGGTCTTCACCCAACTTGAAATTATATCTATAGAAATTTTCAAAATTTTGATTAGTGTTTAAATTGTGGGTAAAAAACGCCTGCGCATGCGCCATAAATATTTTTTCACTAAAATGCTTTGAATGGAAAAATAAAATATAAAAATATTTTTTTAAGTTAAAGACTTTTGTATTCGCGTGATTCGCACTACAAATTATGAAAAGATTGAAATGATGTGTTGCCATCTAAGTTTCATACTTTAGTTAATTTTAAAAAATCTAATTGTCGTATCGAAAAACTGTTTACACCCCAGGATTCAGAAAAATCACCTCTTTCATTTGGTACTGAATTTGTAATGATAGGTCTGATATTTCTAATTTATTTTTCCCTTTATCCGTTTTTCCGTTGTCACTTAAATTTCATACTTTAGTTATTTTTTAAAAATCTAATTGTCGCATCGAAAAACTGTTTGAACCCCTGGATTCAGCAAAATTGCCCCTTTCATTCGGTATCAAATTTATAAATATAGGTCTGATATTTCTAATTTATTTTACCCTTTTTCCGTTTTCAACCCAAATTCGATATGGAACAGCTTTAGTATTGGATCCCTTTGGCAAAATTTGAAATTTGGAGCCCAAGTTGCTCTGACGTTTCTCGCCAAGATCTTTAATTGCACAATTGAGATAGCCAATTCAGTTCATCGCAAAAATGGCTTAAAATACTTAAAGTCACCAAAGGTTTCCCATACTAAAGCTGTGCGTTTTGTATTTATTTATTTATAATATTTTCTATTAAAGGCTTCTGTGGTCACGAAATTTGGTGCGTAAATTGTTTGTTTGCATCCGGCACTTATTGTAACTGGATTTCACGAAATTCGAAATCCCCCCCCCCCTCCTTCTCGGAGTCGGAGAGCAATAAACGGTATAACTTCAGTATAACCCCACAGCTGAATTTGGCGATTTTTCTTTGGCGCCGTTTTCAAGGATAATGATGTCGTTCTGGACTGTTTGAGATATAATATGGCAGCCTAATATGTTGTTTATTTTGGATTTATGATTTAATGTTTTATGATTTGGATTATGATTTTATCACTTATCATATATGATTTATGATTTTTTGATTTATGATTTAGCCATAATCGCCAACAAAAAAATCGTCAAATATCGTTGTGGGGTTATACTGAAGTCGTTCCTAATAAACATGTGTAAAAATATGTTTTTCCGTTTGAATTCGCTTTGAATTATTTTAGAATGGCGAATTTTGGTGTGCGGATATTGATTAAGTGTATGCATTATGTACATTAGTGGGATTTTGCAAAACTTCGAACTCACCCTTTGGGGAAGGGGAAGTAAGAAGTGGGTAAGTTGTGCCGAATGCAGTGGGGACCCAGACTGGATATTGATCAAGTGTACGCATTATGTACATTAGTGGGATTTTGCAAAATTTCGAACTCACCCGCTGAGGAAGGGGAAGTAAGAAGTGTGTAAGTTGTGCCGAAGACAGTGGAGACCTAGACTCCTCACTTTGCGTGCTAGAAAACCTCTACCAATCACAGCGAGAATTTAGGTTGTTAATAATGATATGGGATTTTGACAACTCATTTAAGTTTAATGTCCAGCGAAGCGGGCAAAGCCTGCTAGTTATATATATATATATATATATATATATATATATATATATATTAGTACAATAACATAAATTATAACAAAAAAGCTTAAAAATGAATGAAACCAGCGAAAATTAATATTATGCATCATTTATAGTATTTGCTTATCGCTTTAAATTATGGCTCTATCAGGATTTTTTTAACTAGTTATCATGATTATTTGTAAAGTTGCAGATGTAGTATTTTAAACATTTTAGTTACATTTATAATGTAATTTCGTTAAAAATATTAGAGATTTTATAAATTGTAAAAAAAAGAAAGAGAAAATGTTTTATACGTAAAATTTTAATGATGAATAAACATTTTATGAAAACGACTAAAGTAAATAATATGTGTATTTATTCCTAGTAAAATAAAAAAGAAAAAAGAAAGAAAGAAAAGGAATTAATTTGTTTTGATGACATTTTAATAAAAGTGTGTTTCATAAATTTTTCTCATTATAAAATAACAATAAAAGCGTCCTAAAAATTATTTTTCCCATTTACTGCATAAATAAGCTAATATTTTTAATTAAATTGAAATATTTTTGTACAGTCAAAAGCAGAAAATCAATTTCTAGTTCAAATTATAAATAAAGACAACTATTATCTTCTAAAATTGCCCTTAAATTATAGAAATGGATATTCAATTCATAACCTATTATCTGCTGAAAAACTAGAATCATTTATCAGCTTTATCTTTGCAGTCACCAACCATCTATTATTTGATTTTAATTTACGCGTTTCAAGCTTAACAATGACACAGCTAAGTGTTCCATTACAAAAAGGTGTTTTTTTTTTTTTTTTTTTTTTTTTTTTAATGCTTTTAAAGTAATTTACGCATACAATGCGTAGGAGGTATTCATGGGACGAAAATGCCGGCTTCTGAAATTTTGCTTGTTTTTGTTAGAAAATGTTTTTCTTTTCTATATAAAATTTTAAACAAAACTTTTCCTGCTGAAAAATAGGGTTTGTAAATACTATTAAAAAGAACCTACCCTTATTTCGTCTTTCATTTAAGAAAATCTATGTTTTTTTTTTTATTATTTATTTATTTAGCAGCAAATTTGTTTTTGCATTTTCTGAAAACTTGATTTTCGTTACAAGCTTTTTAACTTAAAATGTTAAAGATTTTCTTTTCGAACAGAGCAAAAAATTTTCTTTCAAAGAAACTTTAATTAAACACTGCAATACCATATGATATTTGTTAAATATATATATATATATATATATATATATATATTATGAATTTGTTTTTCCAATCATCTTACAGTTTATTTCTTCATTGTTAACCCATAGCGATGTAAGTACATAGCATTTCAGTTTTTTTGTGAAAAAAAATTAAGAGTGTAAAAGCGGTCCGATGTGCCTCAGTCTACCCTATATCTATGGGTCTAGTTGAAATAGTTAGGTATAGTCAGTTAACACAGCTATGTTATAGCTACGGCATAGTGCATAGTTTAATCTTCTTTAATAATTGTTCAAAGGCATTTCCATGATAAAGAACATTTAGCCTTAACTTCCTTCTAAGATAATGATGAGGGTTTTTACTTCGACAGTTCCCATGAACCCCAGAGGACCTCAAAAAGATACTAGCATGTCTCATAGTATAAGACCAACAACGAGTTCTCCGTAATATTAAGACTCCTGATCACACTAAATATAAAAGAAATGACTTTATTTTAGTGAAATATCAATCCCACAAGTACTATGGGAAGATTCTCGAAAGAAATGGCAATGAGATTCACGTGTCCACCATGTTCAAAGAGGTACAAAAAGGGTGATGGCCAGGCGTTGATTCAAATTTGTACAAACAGTGTAAAATTGTGTATAAGTTTACCACACCTGTAAAATAAACGAGTTCACAACTCCTAAATTCAGGATTGATTTCGAACATAGTGCTAATTCTATTTGAATAAATATAGGTAACTATAGTAATAAATTTTTTTTTCGTAAAGAATTAATGATTTTGTTCGTATATTTAAGCAGACGTTTTTGTCAGATATTATTAAAATAAAATATTGCTTTTGGAACATCGTTAAGTTCTGTCTAAATATGCCTATAGATATCACGTTATGCCAACTCACCTCTATGGGTATACCGATGATCTACTGTTGGTTAGCATAGTAGCAAGTCTTTGAAATCGTGTATATTGCTAGAGGGTTCATACATTGAAACCTTTGGACAGCCCCTGCCTGCCTGGACTCGCCAAGCTTAACGGGTTGGATGCTGTCCGCCGGAGCGAATAAATCGCCGGATCACTGCATGATAACCACCTACTGCCAGACAGTAATCTAGACGCAACAGAGAATGAGCTGTGTCCGATTGCTCGTTCAGACTTCTAACTTCAGTCGGGAGAGGACCACTCTTCTGCTAAGGACTGGGTGACTTCAGATGACAGCTCTGGTACGACAGGGTTGCGACATCATCTTCTGGACACATTATGCTCGACTGACACACCACACCTCCAGATCGCACAAGGTAGGAAGCGCACAGTCACGCTACCTGGAAGCAGGAATTTAGAATATGTGCACAATATCGAAAAGCCAGAAGGGAGAAAAAAAAAAAAAAAAAATAATAATAATTTTGAATTTTGGAATGGGGGGGAAACTCGGGGGGACCCAAAATGATAAGTTGTGCACTCAGAATTATGCCAAAGAATGGAGGCTAAAAAGTAAAGGGGGGGGGGGCTAAACACCAAAACTGCTGAACGACAAACATGAGAAAGAGAGGAGAGAGAAAAAAAAAAAAAAAAAAAAAAAAAAAAAAAACGATTTAATTTAATACTTGCCACTGGAGGGGGGAAGGAAAACTTTGTTAGCGCATGGTCTAGAGATTTGAAGTGGCTGACCGAGAGAGAAGAAAAAAAAAAAAAAATAAATAAATAAAAATGGGAGAGGGACCATGCGCTTAAGGCCTAATAAGAAGGAAAGAGGGACCATCGCAATTTTGATCCACCACGGGGGGATGGTGCCCCGCGTTGGTAGCCCGACGACTGCTTAACGACCCCATCGAGCACTTGACGGTGCAGCACATTTTTACGAGGACCAGACACCGCCACACCCTCGGAGAGAAAAGAAAAAAAAAAAAAAAAAAAAAAAAAGGGTATTTATATTTAAAAATACAATAAGAATAATTTAAAATAAAAATAAAATAAAATAAAGTTAATAATTAGATAATTAAGTAAATTAATATGTATTAATAAAAACAACAACAAAAAAAAAAAAAAAAAAAAAAAAAAAAAAAACATTAAAGAGATAAATATTAAAGAAAAAAAGAAAAGAAAAAATAAATAAAAAAAAATAAAATAAAATAAATAAAAAATAATAATAAAAAAAAAAAAAAAAAAAAAAACTATTTAATAATTATTATTACGGATTGTTGATTGTTAACTAGACCTCCCGGGCATCGGAGAACTGCAGGGAGGCGAAAAGAAATCAGCGGAGCTTCAGGGAGCCGGGAAAAAAAAAACGGGGAGATAGCCGCTCTAGCTTGGCTCCCGGTCACCTTACCCACTCAAGGGTCCGATTCAGGAAAACCAAGGGGCTAATAGAAAAAAAAAAAAAAAAAAAAAAAAAAAATGGGAGATAGCCGCTCTAGCTTGGCTCCCGGTCACCTTACCCACTCAAGGGTCCGGTTCGGGAAAACCAAGGGGCTAAAAAAAAAAAAAAAAAAAAAAAAAAAGGGGTGGGGAAGCTAGCCGCTCTAGCTTGGCTCCCGGTCACCTTACCCACTGAAGGGTCCGGTTCAGGAAAACCAAGGGGCTAAAATAAAAAAAAAAAAAAATAAAAAAAAAATAAATAAAAAAATAAAAAATAAATAAATAAAATAAAAAAATGGGGGATAGCCACTCTAGCTTGGCTCCCGGTCACCTTACCCACTCAAGGGTCCGGTTCGGGAAAACCAAGGGGCTAAAAAAAAAAAAAAAATGGAGAAAGGGGGAAGAGCCACTCAAGCTTGGCTCCCGGTCACCTTACCCACTTAAGGGTCCGGTTCAGGAATACCAAGGGGCTCCAAAAAGGAAAAAAAAAAAAAAAAAAAAAAAAAAAAAAAATGGAGAAAGGGGGAAGAGCCACTCAAGCTTGGCTCCCGGTCACCTTACCCACTAAAGGGTCCGGTTCAGGAATACCAAGGGGCTCCTAAAAAAAAAAAAAAAAAAAAAAAAAGGGGGGCACCCACAGGGGGGCGGGCCCGGGGACCTGAGCTGGACCAAGCTCTGACTCCTCCCTGCACTAATCCTAACAAACCCGCCGAAGGGGGGGAGGAGAGAAAAAAAAAAAAAAAAAAAAAAAAAAAAAAAAAAAAAATATATATAAATTTTTATTGTTGGTACATAACAGTTTAGTAATTAGTTTAATCGGTTAAGATTGTTTTATGGGGAGGAAAAAAAAAAAAAAAAAAAGAAAAAAAAAAAAAAAGGGTGCATGATCAAGATTCGAATGAGGCACTACGGACGTAAGGTGGCTTGCGAGGCCCGATGCAAGGATTCAACCTTTTGGGTCCCTTCCTGGGAATCTGGAGTTTAGTGTTTCTTCTGTTCGGACCTAAGAATGCTGTTAGGTGAATCCAAAGCGGTGTGCTGAGCGGTAGTGCCTAGCTTCTTGATCACGCCATTCATTCAGCTCAAGAAGAGTAAAAAAAAAAAAAAAAAAAAAAAAAAAAAAAAAGGATTATAATTCGGATTTTACTTAACTGAGATTAATTAAATTCTTAATTTATTAACATTATAAGATGAGTGAGAGGAAAAAAAAAAAAAAAAAAAAAGGTTGGTTCCATAACCCATTCATGCGCGGTCATGAGCGTGGTGCGGACTTACAGACCAGATAAGACCGAGGACCGTTTACATTTTATGCACATTTTTTATACAATTTTTATTTATACATTTTTTTATACATTTTTATATTATAGTAGTTTTTTATACATTTTTTTTATTTTTTAATAATTTTTATTTTACAAAGATTTTTTAATTTTTACATTTTTACTTTTACCGGGCCTCAGGTAATATTGATACTGGCCGCTTTAACAACAGGGGCCTCGTTCATGACCTAAAATAAACAAAAAGTGGCGGTAGCGGTGGATGCCTCATTGGCTGGTAGGTCCTCTTCTTCCGGTGTTCTACTCCTTTTGCTGCTGAAGAGTGGAGGTTTCTTGCTGATGCTGACACTGCTTATTGTTACTGGGAAATGTCATCTATGTTGTTTGTGAGCCATCTGACTATGTGTTTTGCCTTTTTTTGTACATGTGTGTTTTGTGTTAGCTGTTTGTACCATAGAGTTTCGTTTGCTTGTGTAATTTGAGCCAGATGGTGGTGGTCCGTTAGAGGGCAGGCTGTTAAGTAGTGAATTGATGTGCCTAGTGCACCACAGGCGCAGTCTGGGCTACTCTTCTTCTTAACCCGGTTGAGATAAGCAGGGAATGCCCCGTGTCCTGTGTAAATTTGTGTCAAGAGCTTGCAGCTAACGAGTGTCTTAGTGTCCACTGTTGGGAAGTATCTATGTGTTAACCTGCCCGTGTCCCCATAGTCCCACTCGAATTGCCATTGTTCGGTGGTGATCTCTCTAAGTTTTTTCTTTAAATAGGAAATCGGTTTTTCCAGGTAGAAATGCTCGCGGTTAATTTCATTTTGCGCTGCATATTTAGCCAGTTTGTCTGCTTCTTCGTTTCCTTGGATCCCTACATGTGCTTTAACCCATTCAATTTTAAAATTATTATTTGACCTTTGGATTTCCGAGTGGATTTTTATTACCATGTTATCTGTTGTGAATGGTTTAGAGAGTGCTTGGATGGCTGACATGCAATCCGAGTGGATGCTATATGATATTCCCTTTGTATTTCCCCACTCAGCAGCTTTGAGTATTGCCAGTAGTTCGGCCTGAAAGACACTGTTGCACTTCCTTAGGGGCACTGACCATTCGTGTATTTTGGAAACATTTTCGAAGGCTACAAAGGCCGAACCTGTAGCTCCTGATTCCAGCTTCGATCCATCCGTGTAAATTTGTATATCTTTAGTTGATGAGCCTATTTGTGGTTCAGGAGTGTCTGCTGGGTGCTTCCACCAAATATTTTGTTTTTTGACATAATCTGTGTGGTTAAACATATGGTCGTGTAGTTTGTAATTCTTGTGGAGTCTTGTAATTGTGCCATAAGCTGCTTCGTATTGTACTTGGAGGTGTACTGGAATCAGGCCTGAGAGAACCAGAAGAGCTGATGTTGGGGCCGTTCTATATGCCCTCACGATGGCCAGCGCGAAGTGCCTTTGGCAGCTAAGCAGTTTATCTTTATTCTGCTTTGTTAGGTCGTTCCCCCAGATTGGGGATGCGTAGATCAGTGTCTTTTCCACTACTGTTTTGTACCATGTTTTTACCAGGTTTGGTTTTAGTCCCCAACCCCTAGAGACCATACGCCCGAACAGGTTGAAGGCCTTATATATTTTTTTCGTTTGGTGTTCTATGTGTGGTTGCCATCTTAAATTTTTGTGTAGGATAACTCCGAGATATTTCATTTTTTCTGAGGTTTCTAGCTCAATCCCTTCATAATGGATCCCGTCTAATTTATGGGTGCAGGAAGTCGGGAGGTTTCCCAGGCGTGGTCTGTTCAGGTATAGTAGTTCCGTTTTGCTCCAGTTAATCGTGAGGTCATTTTCCTTTGCCCAAGTGCCGAATTTTTGTAGAGTTGTGTTTGCTGTATTTACTATTGTTTCTGTGTTGTTTGCCGAAATTGTTAAAATAAAATCATCTGCGAAGGCTTGGATTTTTGTGTGTTTCCCCCAGCTATAGTTGAGCGCTGTCTCGGCTATTAGTAGCCAAAGGAGGGGCCCTAAGCAGCTTCCTTGCGGACAGCCTCCAAAAGTCTGTCTTGTGATGTGTATGCCATTTTCTTCCAGTGTCACATACCTGTCTTCCAGAAAGCTTGCAATCCAGTTGACTAGGTATGTGGGGCAGCCGGAGTTTTTGAGATTTTTAAGCAGAGTCGGCCATCGGATGTTATCAAATGCACCTTTTATGTCTATTGATATCAGCAGTGTTTGTTTTTTGTCTGTTTTGTCCTTACTTATGTTATCTATTAATTTTTGAAGTGCATGTTCTGTGGAGGTGCCTTGTTTGAAGCCGAATTGGTTTGGGTTCCAGTAGTTAATTGAGGTTAGGTGGTGATTTATTCTGCCGTGTATTATTCTTTCTAGAATTTTGCTAATAGCTGGTAGGAGGCATATTGGCCTATAGTTTTTTGGGTCTTTTGGATCCTTGCCTTCCTTGTGGAACAGAACCACTATACCCTTTTTGAATTCCTTGGGAAAGTATTCCAATTGGAGGCTTTTGTTGAAGAGCGCTAGGAGAAGGTGCTGACTTACGCGGTTGATTTTTTTGACTAGGTTGTAGTCAACGAAATCGTGGCCTGGGGCTTTATTTTGTTTTATGTGTTTGATGATCCTGTTTAACTCCTGTGAGGTAATTTTACGTGGGCTAACTTCGTCGAAGCGGGGTGGGAGCGTGCTTAGCCTATGCGGTATGTGTTCTTCAGTTAGATATAGTGAGTCCAGGAATCTAGTGAGGGTTCGGTCTATAGTGACGTGTTCATTATCTTCAAGGATGTTGCATAGTTTAGCGGGGGCTGACATTTTACCTGAGGCGATTTTGTATTGTGGGCCGTAGGTATCTTTGGCGCTTTCGCAGAAAGCTACCCATGCTTTCGATCTTTCCTTCTTTATTAATTTTTTGTAGACTGCGCGCTCTCTCTTATACTGAATATGTTGTTGTTTTTTGATATCTGGGTCTGGCTGGGATTGATACCTACGGCGGAACGCCCTGACCCTATTTCTAGCCGTCTTGACCTTATCGGTCCACCAGTTTGGTTCCTTTTGTTCGGGTGTTTTTCGCTGCTTATAGCAGGAAAATGCTATGGTTTTAAGCTCTTTGATTAGTTCCTCCGTTATTTTATCCAGCGTGGTTCTGTCTGCTATGTTATTTATTGGGCCGATATACTTTTTACTTAGTTTTTTGATCTGTTTTTCAAATTTCGAGTGTTTCCCATGTTTTGTTTCGAGCCTGTGACGGCGGTAGCTGTTGTTACTGTAGTCTAACGAGAATCTTATGAATTTATGATCACTGCCAGAGTGGTCGTCGCTTACTTCCCAGTCCTTTATGTTGTCGAGTAACGATGTCGTAGTTATGGTTAGGTCCGGCCAACCCCTAAACCTGCCCGCCTGAAACGTGGGGGGTGCTCCTGGGTTATTTCTGACTATTAGCGAATGTTGCATTAAAAAGTCTGTCAATTGCCTGCCCCGAGTGTCAATATCTCCGTACCCCCATTGTGTTGAGTGGGCATTGAAGTCTCCTGCCAGCAGGACGCTGCCCTGAGTTTTTTGAAGGAGTTGTTCAACTTCCCGTAGTACGGAGCTAAAGCAGGAGCTTGGAGGTGCATATGTGTTTATTAGGGTGATTTTTTCTTTGACATTTTCTATTAGTATTGCTGTCGCATGTTCTGTGCTCCCCAGTTCGATTGGGTTTGTGCCTATTCTTGTTATTATAGCCGCTTTGTTGCAGGGGGTTTTATACGCTTGCCAGCCCGACCCCAGGCCAGTGATTTTGCCTGTGTGTTTGTTCTGGTGAAAGTCCTGTATCAAAGCTATCTTTATGTTGTGTTGGGCGAGGTACCCGAATAGGTCCTTTGTCGCTTCCACGCTTGAGTGGAGGTTGATCTGAATTATTTTTATGGCGTCTGGTCCCTTTGTGTTGTTACTGTTGTTGTTTTGTTGTGTCTGTGTGCTATTGTTTGTTTCTGCAGTGTCTTCACCGTCCATATTGATTTCTATTTTGTGGACGCCTGCTTTGGGCATTGTTGCTTCTCTGTTGCTGTCCTCCTCTTCTGAATGATTGTCTTCTTCTGGTTACCATTTGGTAACCCTCCTCGTCTTTGTTTTGCTGATTATATTCTATGTGAGGTCTTCCATCTTCAGCATAGTGGATTGAAGTATTTCCTGTAAGTACGTCCATTGCTTTGGTCAGTTGGGTTTTTTCCCCCTCCACTTCTGCTTTTCGGATCGCCAATATTTGACGATACACATAGCAATATCCAGAGTAGGCTGTATGTTCTGTCACTAACTTAAGCTTCTTTGTGTATGCGGTCTGGTTGTTATAAACTGTGCATGGGTAGCAACAGGTTGTGTCAGATGCACACTCTGCCGTTCTATGCCTCCCGGCGCACCGTGCACAGCGGGTTTCCCACCTGCACATTTGCGCCGTGTGGTCATAGCCCTGGCAGTTGTAACACCTGACTACGATAACTTTTGGTTTGACTAGGCATTGCTTCAGACCCAGGCACAGTGACTTTTTTTCAAGTAGCGCGTCCGCTATCGGTGCTGGCAGCTGAATAGTGTAATTCTGCAGATGCAGATCCGCCTTCGTGAGGTTGTCGATAAATCTGATGTCATAGTCTGCTTCCGGCTTCAAGTTCAGAGTACTTATGATTTTGTCCTGGACAGCTCTGGCTCCTATTTTCTCTGGTACGTCTTTGATTACGATTTTCTTCTTTCTTACTCCTGCAGTTTCTATGCTCGCGTTGCTTGTTATTTCTTCTGAGTCTTTGAGGTTTGTTTTGACTTCCTCCGCTTCCTTCGCATTATTGCAGACTATCTTCAGGCCATTCTTAATTCTTTGGACATGTCTTATTTTGTCTTCTGTGAGTTCTACTTGCTGTATTTGTTTAGTTATCTCTGCAGCATTCCTGTTGTCCTTTGCTTTGATGATTATTGATGAAGTGGCCTCTTGGATTGCTGCTGCATAGCTGCTTGGAGCTTCTTTGTTCTTCTGTGCTTCTTTGTTGCTAGGTGTGCTCGTTGAAGTTCCTTGTTCTTTCATGATGGCCTCAAGGGTCTCTGCCTTCGCTTCTGAGTGCTGTATCCTGGCTTCTAGCTGAATTAGCGACTCTTCCAGGTCTTGGAGTGCTTCTGACATTGCCAGCATAATCGTTTTCGGTAGTTTTGCATTTTTTTCTGTGATCCTTTGGATGTATTGTTTGGCTAGTAGGGCTTTTCTCGTCGCCGTTGAATATCCGTTGTAGTTCTTCTCCTTCTTGCACTCTTTCATTTTTTTACTGATTGCTACTAGCTCTTCATCTGCAACTAGGCGCTTTGCTTCTGCCAATGTCTGGGCTTTTTTGCTTAGGCTTGATCCATGTGGCTCTGAGAGAGAGCACTCCTCGTATTCACTGCTTTCATCTGCTTCTGAATCCTCTGCTTCCCTAGCCCAAGAGGTGTCTTTCGTCTTCTTCTTACTTGAAACCTTTTTCTGCTCTTTTACTGTTTCCTCTTTCTGTGTGCTATTTTCTTGGCTCGGCTGGGTTTCTTTCTTATTTACCAATCCTTGCTTACTCTGACTACCACTGGTAGAGGCTTCTCCTGTAAACTTGTTGCTCTTGGACATGAAGTCTGTTATCTTCACATTTTCTTTTGTCCTAAGTGAGGTGCTGCTTGCCGATTTTTTTCTTGAGAGGTTGGTCATTTTTCCTTTGTGCTCTTCTATCGTCGTCTTTGGTGGCGACACACTATTTTGCTTTTTTCGTGTATTCATAGCGATACAATTATGGATTGCCCAGGTGGACCCCCCTTGGGTCCCCTGCACCTGCGCCAAAGCCCAAAAAAAAAAAAAAAAAAAAAAAAAGGATAGCAATTATTTAAAAAAAAAAAAAAAAAAAAAAAAAAATTTAATTTAAGTTATAATAATAATAATTTAAAAAAAAAAAAAAAAATAAATAAAATAAATAAATAAAAAAAAAAAAAAAAAAAAAAAAAAAAAAAATGTTTTTTTTTTCTTTTTTTTTTTTAGCGTTAATTGTTTAGGTAAGGTTAGATTTCTCTGATTATACTGAAAGATTATACTCTGATTATGTGAATACCATTTCTACTGTATGCAGGGCTTTTGGTTAAGCCAGTCTTGAACCCTTAACATGCTAGTGTATGATGCTGATGAATGAGCGTGTGTTCTGAGTGTTGGCGTTGGGTTTTGCTATAGCACCAGCGAGAGGGAGGAAAAGAAATAAAAAAAAAAAAAAAAAAAAAAATATAAGTATATACATATTTAAACATAAATCCTTTCCCTTCCCTTCCCTTTCTCCCTTTTTCCCAATTGCTGATTAGATGCCATATGGCCATGCTGATAAACATGCTCTTACCTTGTCTGCTTACTTCACCAATTTGGCCGGACCCAGTGTGGGTCCTAGTGCTGCTTCTGTAGAGGATTGTGGTTTATTTTCTAGCGCTGCTGTTGAGGTAAATAAGCAAGGAGACATGGACAAGAGGGTAGTTTTCTTTTTATTAGATATTTCTTTGTTTGCTGTTATTAGAAGTGGGAGAGGGGGAGGGGCGGGGGAGGGAGGGACAGAGGAGAGGGAAAAAAAAAAAAAAAAAAAAAAAAAAAAAAAAAATATAAGTATATACATATTTAAACATAAATCCTTTCCCTTCCCTTCCCTTTCTCCCTTTTTCCCAATTGCTGATTAGATGCCATATGGCCATGCTGATAAACATGCTCTTACCTTGTCTGCTTACTTCACCAATTTGGCCGGACCCAGTGTGGGTCCTAGTGCTGCTTCTGTAGAGGATTGTGGTTTATTTTCTAGCGCTGCTGTTGAGGTAAATAAGCAAGGAGACATGGACAAGAGGGTAGTTTTCTTTTTATTAGATATTTCTTTGTTTGCTGTTATTAGAAGTGGGAGAGGGGGAGGGGCGGGGGAGGGAGGGACAGAGGAGACGGAAAAAAAAAAAAAAAAAAAAAAAAAAAAAA
The DNA here is from genome assembly GCA_963930645.1 of Salticus scenicus. Taxonomy (NCBI): domain Eukaryota; kingdom Metazoa; phylum Arthropoda; class Arachnida; order Araneae; family Salticidae; genus Salticus; species Salticus scenicus. Next base: position 288,819,431 of record OZ005656.1, on the reverse strand, counting down.
AAGCACAAGGGGGGAGGTGGGGAAGAGCCGGAGCAACCTCCCCCCCCCCCCCCGAAAAAAAAAAAAAAAAACTAAAAAGGGGAGGGGAGCCTAGAGCCGTCGAGATCTCAGAAAGCCTATATAAAATTCCGTGACCTTCGGACTTAAAAAAAAAAAAAAAAAAAAGAAAAAAAAAAAAAATATATTTATTTCTTTGTTATTAGCCTGAGAGATATAGTAATATTCTAGAGAACAATATGATCAGAATTAAACAAAGCTGCTATTGTGATATTATTCAAAAATTGGGTGTTCAAAATGTTAACAATACAGATATGTGAGCATCATATTAAGCATTATTTAGGTAATTTACCAGGTAATCTTAATCAATTTAAATAATCAACACAGTGATATAGTGATAATATTCAAGAATAACATGGACAAATACAGTGATAATTATTCAAAGGTAAAGTGATCAAATATTAAAAAGGGAAAAAATAAAATATTTAAATAAAAAATAAAATAAATAATTAAAATTCAGTTACAGTTTCTTAATTAATTTAAACCGAGCTAATAGTCAGTGATAATTTGCATCATAAGGTGGACAGATAATTAGCTTACAGAAGTATGATTATTTAAATAATTATTCGGATCAGAATTGATTTAATTTAGAAATTTTAGAGATTGTTAAGTATTACAAATTGTGGAATTTTAAAGGGAAAGTTGGTGAATGACAGGGAGAAGAAATTGTAAAAAAAAAAAAAAAAAAAGAAAAAAAAAAAAATTACTATTTAGAAATCTTTTCAATCACTTAACTCATTAATTCATGCGGACAGAATTATAAAAGCAGAGGCAGTGAACATTAATTACTAAACTTAATCAGGGTGATATATGATTAAAAGAGGAAATAGGGACTTATCGCAATAGGCTAAACAAAAGCAGAGCTGAAACTCAGGCACGAGAGATAATAAGATAGCTTTGCGGGTGAAGCACAATTGATCAAAGTTAATTCTATTTCCATTTAATAAAAACCCAACCAGGTTAATATTTAAGAGTGATTTTTGATAAGCTAGGGCATGTGAGGGGGCAAGTTGCTGAGCTCACATACTCAACGGGCAGAACTGAAATCTTAACGGAAAACATAGAATTTAAAAACAAATAGTAGATTTAATAAGTTACCTAGGAATTAAACTGAAATGCATATTAACATTGAATAATAAAAGAAAAAAAAAAAACCTGAATGGATTGGGGATGCCTTGATGGCAAAAACCAGGAAAGCACGGCATTAAAGCACATGGAGGGACCGGAGATGAGACAATTAACACTTAATTTAAAGAATTTATTAAATGAAATTAAAAATTTTACCAATCACGGGCTTGACATCTGGCACAGGGAACTCCATGGGAGGATGGATAGGGCAATAATCCAAAGGGAATTAGCCTAGCATGGCTAATTAAAACGCGCACAAAAATAAATAGATGCTGCTTGATGCAGCGAACTTTCGAAAATGGCGCTAGGCCGGCGGATGACTGCTAGGGTTGCCGGGAAGGCGGGATTGCGCCAAGAGGAGTGCCAGAAAATGAGCCAAGTAGAGGGGAGAAAGCTATGGACACATGAAACTAACGAGCCAAGTGATTAAACTCAAGCAATTAGGACTAGGGGGGGAGGGGACCGGAGTGAAAAAAAAGAGAAAGAAAATAATTTAGAATAGAGAGTTTAATAAATAAAAACAATTATGAAGTTCACTGGGATAGATTTTTTTTAAAAGTAATTTATTAATTTTAAAAACAGTTAAACTTTCCCAGCACCTCAAAACTTTTATTTGTAATCCCCTAGTTAACATTTAATTTTCTAGCAGATTTAAGAGTTGAATTTTGATTTTAGGTTAGCAATGGAGTAATTAAGAGTTTAATACTTAAGAATTAATGGGAAAATTTTATCTAAAATTAAAAATAAATTCTAATGATAGCACAATAGGAATTAATGGGGTAATTCTAACTAAAATTAAAATTATAATCCAATGAATGCACAAGTAGATTTTCTAAGTTATATTTTACTCTTTAGAGATTATTACTTAAGAATTAATAGGGAAATTTTATCTAAAATTAAAATCAATTCTAATGAAAGCAGAGATTATTAGTTTAAGTAAATTATAGGTGTAAGAATAAAATATAAGGAATTGTTATTTTAATAAGTATTTAGATTAGTTAAGATGTTTGATAATTGTAGATTAACTTATGATAAAGGGCATGTTGATACTTAGAGTTCTAATAATTAGGTGATTAAATAGAGTCAAATCTTTAGTTATAAAGAAATTTCCCACGTAGTTAAAAGGTTAAGTTTTCGAAAGCATTCATGCTCTAAGTGAAAAAGTAAAAAAAAAAAAAAAAAAGAAAAAACAGGAAGTTAATAACGTATTTTATGTCAACAACTCATGTTTCCATATTTAGAACCAAATGTGTGTATATGTGTATTAAAAGAATTTTATATGTGTTAATTGTGCATATAAAATATTTGTAAGATATTAATATGCATGAGTACTGTTTTTGTATATGTATACATTAATATGTGTGTGTGCGTCTGTGCGAACCAGTGTTCCATCATTCTGCTTTATCGACTAAAATAAACGAATAGAATTTTAGTTTATTCATTTATTGGGATAAGGCGGAATTAAGATAGCCTATCACCTCTTAAACAAACATATCATTGTTAAAGAAAAAAATTAAGAAGCGAAAACATTGTTAACGGTGGTTATAATTAAACTTCCCCTATAAACAGCACTCTACAGCGCAAACGTGTGAACGGAATACAACAAAATTTGGTATATAGACTATACACGCTCACGTAATTTCGAAAAAAAAAAGTTCCAAAATATCCACCAGAGGACGCCTTTTTCTGTAAAAACAGTAAATTTAATACAATAAACGACCAAAACGGAATATAGAAACAATATTAACATTTATTGACTTGTTTCTGATCACCTTGACATCGAACAACATTAAGTAAAGGTAAGGAAAAAAATAACAGTACGCTGTTTGAGAAAAGAAAAAAAAAAAAAACGGTTTTGCATAAAGCTTCCTCTTCTTTGCAAGCATAGAAATCTCGACATTTTTTTTTCCCTAGAACCGACAGCTTTTCTTGTTCCGGATTGTTAATATAGTTTCTGTATTCCGTTTCTGTAGTTTATTGTGCTAAATTTAATGTTTTTCCGGAAAAGGAGCCCTCTGCTGGACATTTTGGAACTAAATATATTTTTTTTTCTAAATTCCGCGAGCGCATCTCGTGTATAGTCTATATACCAAATTTCGTTGCATTCCGTTCACCCGTTTGGGCTGTAATATTCTGTTTATAGGGGAAGTTTAATTATAATCACTCTGTACTTAATTTTTTCTTAAATTGTCAATTTTAGGCTGCATTGCTTATTTCATTTTTGTTTTATTCTAAAAAAAAATTCATAAAAATAAGCCGTGCATTATAATAATTCACACTAAAACACGCATATTAATTTTTCCATTTTTCAATTTTGGTGCATTTTTTAATAAATTGCTAATTTTACTCTTCGAGTTGGATTTAGATCTGCGTCATTTTTAAATAGAATTGCGTACATTGAGTAATCAAATTATTCGACTGAAACATAAAATTGACATGTAATATTCACTGAAATATGAGCATTTATAGTATTTCTTTTTTTTTTTACTATGCGCTCAAATGATAGAAATTTGTTTATTACATACGTTGAACTAGTTATACTGGACAAATTACGTCGAAAGTTCAATTGAATGGTGTAAAAATTAAGCAAATTATCGGCAAAAGATCGAACTAGATTTTAGATATATTTCAGAGTTTAAATTTCATAAAGGTTTTTTTCACATGCCATAAATTTAATTTGAAGATCCAAATATTTCAACCCCGTTGCAATTCTTTTTTGTGAAAAAACTCCTATGGTCTTATAAATTTAATGCATTTTTAATTATTTAATAAGAATTGTGATTTTATAAAGGGTTTTTCACAAAAAAAAAGTTTTGCAACGTATTTGAAATAATTGTATATTCAAATTAAATACATAGCATGTGAAAAAACCCATATAAAATTTTGACTCTGAAAAATATCTAAAATCGTACTCTTCTTTTGCCGTCAATTTGCTTAATTTTTACTTTATTAAAATTAACTTTTAACTTAAGTTGTCAAATCTATCTAGATTTCAAATTATGTAATAAAATTTGTCCTGTATTTCGTGCATTCGCAGTAAAAAACTAGTTGGCATAGGTGGACTCTGCACAGTTCCCCATCATATTTATGTTCTCATAAATTTCTAGTGCGAGACATATTATAATCATGTTGAAAGAAATGAATTTGACCAAAGCTTGATACAGTGACAGAATGAAATCCCCACCTAATAGGCAATCCACCGTTCACTTCGATATATTTATCTTATTCTAATCTATTAATTTATTTTATCAGGGTCAATTCCGTTGTTTAGTTTCCATGCTACTATTTCCAGTGCAATAATCCTCAAAATTACTATTTATATGAAAAATTTGCAATTTCGCTATGTTGATAAAATCGTAAATTACGATTAATTTACGAAATATTCCTATTAGAATATTTGTATTGAATCATGTTCAAACAAATATCATAAATGTAATTTTGAAGTTATCTAATGTGTTTATGATCCTCAAAATGGAAGTTTATGCTCCATTTTGCCTTATTCTGACACGTTAAGTAAATCGTACTCAATAACTTACGAATTTTTTAAATTGGAAAAATCATAGTCTATGATCTTCATGACAGTATCCTAAATAATATTTCAAAAAGTAGTCTGACATCTTTACGATGGAAATATCTCTCAAAATTGACGTTTATGTGAAATTTTGCCCTATACTGCCATGTTAAGAAATTCGTAAATTTCTAATAACTTGCGAAATTTTCAAAGTAGGCTATTTATAGTTACTGATGTTCATTCCGGCATCTAAACTGATATTTTAATACTGGTCTGACATTTTTACAGTAAAAAGTTTCCATTTAATGCACGTTTAAGTGAATTTTTGTCCTATACTCCCATGTTATGAAAATCGTAAATTTATAATAACTTACGAAGTTTTTTAATTCGAATGTTGCAAATAAATAGGGTTCTTGCCAGTGTCGAAAGTAATATTTTAAAACTGATCTGACCTCTCTGCAACCATTTATTCGTGAGATATCGTGTACACAGACTAACAAACTAACGGACTAACACACACCATACAAATTTTGTCATTTTCGGATTCCTCACACCTGAAAACGTGTAAAAAAGCAAAAAAACCAAGGTTGAAAATTTTCACGATTACCTAAGTTCCCCATACCTGTAGTACGATGGGGAAGTAAAAATTACTATAAATGCTCATATCTCAACAAATATTACAGGTGTGAATTTTATATTTCCGAACGATGATTTTGCAATGTTTTATCATTTTTCTGAAAGTTTTGTGATTTTTTTTTATAATAAAAATAATAATAAGAAGAAACGACATTTTTTCCCGTTCAGATCTATTTAATACTGGTGTCTATCAATTCATAATCTTCATGTTTTTTTAAAGGTTGCTATTAAATGAAACTCTAAAGCTTCATAATGATTGTAGAATAAAAAAAAGAATGTAAATAATAATAATATAATAATAATAATCTCTCTTGATTCAGATAATTATAGTAAAATTAATTTAAAATTAAATAATTTAAATATTATACTTTCTTATTATATAGTTTTATGAATTATTTTTTTAATTTTATTTTCCATAGTTTCTCGTAATAACCTTCTCACACGTTATGTTTTGTTCAAATATATTTATAAAAGCTAAGGTATAGCTACAGATTTTCTAGCCTTTCTTTAAAACTTTAAATTATTCCATAGTCATGCAACCTCTATAGTGATATGCACCAAGCGTTGATAAACACCGGTTTATCTAGAAATGTAACTAAATATAATTTTTTAAAATAAAATTATATGCATTATTTCTTAATCTAGAATAGGTAAAAACTTTTGCCACATACAGATAGGCATCATTCCATATATGAAAGGGATTACAGTTATTTTGAAACGTATAAAACTGTCCAAAGAGAAAAAAACGGGAATTTTTCGAAACTTTTTTCTATAGATTATGGAATAAAGTAAAAAAAATCACCGATGAATTAAATCTTTGTGAACAGACACTATAAACTACAAAAAGACTCAACTGTTAATTTAGACAGAACGAAATGTTTGCCTTAAATATTTAGCCCCCACTTAAATACCTTGCCATGGATTTTTCAGTGCATTGATATGATTCATTAGTCATCTATCATAAATTAATGATATAAGAAAATTACTGGAAATTTTCAGATAAATAAAAACAAGAAGATTACTTATTCGTAATAAAAATAAATAAACAAATAAATAGCATATATTTTGTTTATGTTTATAACCTCCGCCAGTGTTATTTATTGACTGCGTCTAAGTAAAGCACGAGAGGAAAATATTGAGCACAGTTCATCCATAAGTTATTTCACATTGAGCATTACTTGGCACATTATAAGTACGAAAGATATTACATAAAATATATAAATTTGACATTTTCTATACTTTACATTTCATATAGTTTTTTTTTTTTTTTTTTTTTTTTTTTATGTTAAAAAATATTGCCAAACACAAAATAAAATATCAAAATAGAAATGTTTAGAACATATTCAGTTGTTTAAATTAAAAATATTCGAATGTTAAAAAAAAAAAAAAAAAAAAAAGAAAGAAAGAAAGAAAGAAAAGAAATATTAATTAAAACGTTAATTAAAATGTGAGATTTTTGGTGTAAAATTTGTTAAAATTTTAAAGTACTGTATAAAAGGTATTAACTACGATAACGAAAAAGGAATCAAAAGTTGAAAGAAATATACAGTAAGAATCCGAATCATTTAAATTTATTGGAACAGAAACAAAAAAAACCAAGCATCGATTAAACATTAAAATTAGATATCAACATTTACTATGCATTCAATAAAATATTGTGAGAAAACTTGACTAAATTCCGCATTACAATAATTTCTCATTTTTTTTCTTTCTTTACTTTACTTTTCTTTCTTTCTTTATTTATTTGGAGAAATTACTTAAAATATTTTTTTTTAACTAATGGCAAACAAAAAAGGATTAAACAACATTGGTTTTATTTCAATACAGTAGACTCCCGATTATCGGCGGTCGGATTATCCGCGGTCCTCAAGGGCCTGAATTTAAAAGGGAATTTAAAAATACAGAACAAACTTATTACAAAAAAAGATCGAAGAGAGTAATGACCTTGAAGGCTTTTGGAGATATTACACGATTCTTGACAGCATTTATGGCATACACACTGCTTGGGAGGCAGTTAAGCAGTTTACATTGGTAAGGTCTTGGAGAAAAATTTTAACAAGTGTGGAAAATACTTTGGTAGAGTTTATAGAGGAGGAAGAAATTTCTGCTCATGATTTGGCAAATTTAGCTAAATCTGTTACTGGAGGAGATAAAGTCAATGAAGGAAACATTGAAGAGTGGATTAATTGTGACGCCAATGATCCAAGTATTGAACACCTTACAGATGAACAAATTGTGGGCCAAGCATTAGACCAGTTTCAGAAGATAGTGAAAAAGAAGAGGAAGAAGGAGATGAAACTCAGCAGAAGATGAGCCACGACGCAGCCCTAGCACATGCAAATGGACTTATAAAATATCTCGAGGAACAGGACGATGTATCACTTTGTGACAAAATGCTGATAAAGAAACTGCAATCGCAAATTAAGAAAAAGTGTTTTAGTACAAAAAAAAAAAAAAAAAAATTAATGCTTGACAGTTTTTTTTGTCAAAAAATAGAGCGAAATGTAAGTAAAAATTTTTATTAGTATGTTAAATTGTATATGTAGGCCATGCTTAGCTGTTAATTAAATAGTATTGCTCAAAAGGCTTTATGTGTTGATTTATATCCCCTTTTTGACTATTTTGCGGATTATCCGCTGATTCGATTATCCGCAGTTGTCTATTCCCCTTTCATCGCGGATAATCGGGAGTTTACTGTATATTATTCTTTGCTAATCAATGCTAAGCTGTAATTTATTACGCAGTAAAAACTATAAAATTTATTTTTAATAATATTTTCAAAATTTTACAGCATTTTCAAATAATTTATCCGCAGTTAAAATTTATTTCTTTTAGATAGAACTAACATTTACGACTAAGAAATATATCACACGTGTCCCAATTCTGAGAAAGTAATGTTGTGTAACTTTCTTTGTGAAGTATTTCCATTCAGCTTTATAAAAATCTTTACTTCCGTAAATTCATATTCATGTTTTCTTTCTTTTTATTTATTTTTTCCTGAAAATGTCACTTGCAAACTTTATTTTGCATATAAAGTATTTTCCTCCTTAAACTCACAGTATATATAGATGTATGTATAAAAAGTATATATCTTTCTGTATATACTTAACATTTTTTTTTTTTTATCTGAAGAAAGATGTTTGTGATGAGAGAAGTTTAATAAATGCGTTTTCTGATTCCCTTCTGTAAAGAAATTTTTAAAGAATCAGGGACAACTAAGAATATTTTTAACGCTATTATTTCTAAGTCTGAGAATTTTTAGAATATTTTAAAATGGTATTTACAGAACAACGTTGAAACTTTCTCAACTTCGAATGTGATTTAAACTATGCATTTTCTGACAGTTTAAAGTTTATTTTAGAATATAATGAAGCCAAAAATTTAAACACTTTATTATTAAAACAGGTTTGAAATAAAATTTAATAGTAAAATTATTGAAATTTGCAAGTATATTATTTGAAAAACAATAATTTTAAAATCACATACCCTAAAGTATTTGAAATTTCGAGCACACACAAACACAAATAATAATAATAATTATTATTATTCTAAATACTAAGTCGTAAATACTTTAAAACGTCCATAGAAATTCTAGAAAATATACAACTAAACTGTCAATGCACATCCAGCAGTTTCTCGTTTCGAATACTAATATTTCTGTGTGGCCCTGTAAATAGATCATTAATATTCATCAAATCGGTTTATATAGTAATGTCATTTTTTCTTTCTCTAATAAATACATGCTCATTTCGCATGTGTAGCGCAGTCCCAGGGATGTGAGTGTCTTGAAATATGCTTATGAAAAATGCGTCTATTGCATCGTAAGTTACCCAATTATATATTTTGTGAGCTTCTGGTCACAAACGAAGTATAGTATATAAAAACCTTTCGATTTGTAGCACACTAAAGTAAATCTGAACATGTAATAACGTATACCAGTTTTTATGTAAAATTTTAAAAATATTTGTAGAAGCGAAAATTTAAACACTCTTAAACTTTGTTTGAAAGTGAATTTCCAAACTATTCTTGAAGAACGAAAAGTAATCACAATAGCAGATAAAAATAGTCATCTTAAATAAATGTACACATTAATTTAGTGTGCTGTGCCACCCCCTCCCCCCCCCCCCCCAAACACACAAAACTTTCTTTTAAATCATTCTACATTACAGTGCCATATTCCTGTTATGATTTAGAAAAATTTTACTAACGTACCTTCTCAAAATAGGTATTCGACTTTTGCAGTTTGACTCCATTTTAACCAATAAAATCCTGTGATATAGCCACAGGAAATGTCGTATAAAACTAATATCAGTAACGCACACATGTCACCTAATATGCACACATGTTGGCATTTTATTTATTTATTTTTATTTTTATTTTTATTATTTTTTTTTTGGTCTTAAATACCAACTTTGCAGCATATGTATAATATCGATACAATTCCGCGGAAAAGAAATTATTGCAGCCTATCGGGGCCACTTGTCGTTTGATATGCTTTCAAATTAAAACAGCCTCATTTTCATTATACACAAATCGCATAACACATCCCGTGCCTATATTTTTCACTTTACAGACAGATTCTTTAACCATTTGAGGAGTGAATACATTGTTTTAAGGCGTCACTCACCAGAATTTAAAAACAAAATTACAGGGAAAGTAATAAATGTTTTTTAGCCAAATTATAAAAGAAAAGTTTAATAAGAACAGTTTTTATTATTGGAAATTAAAATGAGGTAGAAAAAATAATGTACCCCCGCATTTGAAGAAGTTAAAAAACATTATACATAAACAAATAAAAAAACAAACATTTTATTCGATCTTTTATTTCGATTTATCGCACGTATTTAGTTTTTACTTTATTTATATTAAATGAATGTATTTCAGACAGTGTAGGATCACTCATGCAATGTATTCAAATAGAAAAGAAATATTAAAATTCTTTTAACATATTAATTTATTATATAAACAATTGATTTATTTGAAATTTTGAATGTAAAAAGTTGTCTTTGAGTTACATTCCCCGTTCTTAATCAGAATAAATGATTTGTGAAAAATTTACATGAAAGTACAATTAAGATAAGAATGTTTCCTTTTACTTAGCGTATTGACTCATATGAATTGCTCATATGAAAAATATTAAAAGAAAATTTAAATAAAAAGGAATCTGTAACTAGACATTGAAGAGAAAAGATGTATCCTAAGAAACTTTACTTGTGTTCTTTCGGTAAACTATCGATTTCTGAAAAGAAAAAAAATATTTGAGTGAAACGTATTTTTTCCAATAAATTAGCATATATTTTCGCAACTTCCCTTTAATGCTTCTTAAGATTGCGCCTTTACGATTGAGAGTTTTAAATTCCAATTTCGCATATTTGGAGCAGACGGGGACTTAAAAAGAAAAAAGCAATTCTTTAAAGTAATTGAAATTCTGTATTCTCTCTCCCCATATAAATCTATGTGCATGTATGTAAGTATAAGTTTTGTTTTTGGTGCGACTTTAAAGTTTAAATTATGAAAGAGTCTAATTATTCATAATACATAAATTAAAAAAATATAAATTACTAAAAAAGGTAAATAAAACTAAAAAGAATTAGCATGTATTTATATGCATGTAAATGCATTGAATATATGTAAATAGATGGTTGGTTGCATGGTTTAAGGCTGATTGACTACGATAGGGTCCTAGGCCTATAGGTGGAATACCTTCCGTTGGAGGGAGGTCTTTCTAAGGGGTCTTATCCTATGTTTACGCGAGATTTGGAGAAAACCACAGAAAACTCCGAACGACTAGGTCACTGAGCGTGCCCTGGAATCGAATCCGGATTTTCTCATCGGCCAGGTTTCGAGCGCAGGACTGCTCGGCCGCTGGTGGGCTTATATATAAATAGAATGAGAAAACTATAAGGCATACGTGGATTCTGCTCAGTTCTGCAATATGAATAGCTTTAAGATATAGCAGATATAGTTTATTCATGGAGTCATAAATTAATCATTATTTAAAAGTAATTTATTTAAATTAGTCAGTTTTAAGTTTAAAGAAAATATACTCGTTTTTAACATTTTCCAACAAGGTTGAAAAGTGTTAATGACTTCGGTTTGTCTGCATGCCTGCCTGTCTGTCTGTCCGCGCTCTAACTCCCGTAAATATTTATGCAATTTCTTGAAATTGATATGTTAATCAAGTTCACTATCGGACGTTCGCTATTGAAAATGGAGTTTATACCTTTACTGGTTTGGGTACAGGGACATCCGAAAATATTTCAAAGTATTGTGTTCTATGAGAGGTATTTCTATAAACCATATTTTCATACCTTTAATATCTTAATGAAATTGAAATATGTTATTCAAGTTCCCTATTGAAATTAGAGTTTATACCTCTACTGGTTTGTGTACAGGGACACCCGAAAGTATTTCAAAGCATTGTGTTCTATGGGGGGTATTTCTGCAAATCATATTTTCATACCATTACTGTAGACATATTTGGATGAAATTGAAATATGTTATTCAGATTCACTATTGAATGTTTCCTGTATAAAATGGAGGAAATACCACCACAGATTTATAGATAGGGACACTCAAAGTATTCGAAAGCATTGCGGTCTATGAAAGATATTTCTATAAATCAAATTTTAATAACTTTACTTTCCACGAAGTTTTAGGAAATTTAAATATGTTATTTATATGCACAAAAGAATGCTTTGCATAGAATATAGCATGATTAGCATTAGATTTACAGGGTGACAGGACACAAAAATATCCATTTATATTAAGAGCTATTAATAAAAAATGCTAGAATTGTGCTTTCGTTTACATTAAGCGTTTTTGACACTTTCTAACATTTTTAAGTGTGAATATGATTTCAGTTTGTGTATCTGTCCATCTGTCTGTCTGTCTGCCCGCGCTCTAACTCCTGTAAATATTTATGAAATTTCTCGAAACTGATATATTTTATTGAAGTTCACTATCGAATGTTCCACATTGAAAATGGAGTGAATATCTCTTCTGGTTTGTGTACAGGGACAATCAAAAGTATTCAAAAGCATTGTGTTCTATGAGTGTAATTTTTATAAATATTTTCCCTATAGAATGTTCCCTTTTAAAATGACATCAATAGGTCCTGTACAACTAGTTTGTTTACAGGGCCAACAACAACAAAAAAAAAAAAGCCAATTCATTATGTTTTAGGACAGAATTTTTTGAAAGTTATATTTAAAAGTCTTTCTACTGTAAAAATCATAAAAATATTGAAATGTATTGTTAATATTCTAAAACAATGTTTTGTGTAAAATATGATATGATCAACATTCAGATTTACAAGGCTACAGTAAAATATTCAGAGAGATAAAAAGCTGTAATTTAATCCAACGGCTGCATTTCTCTTAGAACCACATTTTTCTTACAACCACATTTTTCTTACAACATTAAATTAAACAAAATAATCTTGTGTGCCAGTCACACGACTTTCTCATAACCTGCATTTTAATATTATAAAAATAGATTGTGCGTATTAAGTCTTAAGATAAATAACGTAAGATAACAAAGTTCATTGTACTTTAAAAAAAAATACAACACAGGTTTAGAACAGTTTATTTGACATATAGTTCTGTGTGAGGGGTGCTACCGTCCCCTTCAAGAACCAGTTCATTTATAGTACCTACAATTATTTATTACTTCCATTACCCTACTACCGTAGGTAATGGAAGTATTGTATTCGGTCTGAAAATTCGATATCGGGTTTTCACCTGATTTACACGTTTTAAGGTCCCCTGAGTCCAAAAAAGTAGTTTTTGGCAATTGGTCAGTGTGTATGTGTGTGTGTGTGTGTGTGTATGTATGTATGTGGAGAATCTTCTGGCTATTATAGCTCAGAAACTAATAAAGATAGAGCTACGAAACTTTAGAATTGAAATACGTCTGGTGTACAGATGAAAGTTCCAAATTTTGGTGAAAATTGAAAAACCGGAAGTGGGACATCGGAAACCGGAAGTGGGACCGTAACTCCGTATCTCCAAAACGGCTCTAACGATTTCCTTCAAACTTGCTATATAAACACTCTATTAGATGTCCTTTCGAATGATGTAGTTGGTTAGTTCAGGAAAATTGATAGGCGTCCTGTATAAATAGCTCAATTGTAGGCCTCGCAAAGGCGTTCCTTTAAAAACGGTTTTACGGATTTTTTTCAAACTCGCCATTTTAACTTACTTTTAAATATGCTTTTGTATGTAATTATTGTTTTCCTGTCAGTAATTGAGTTAAACCGGAAGTGGGACATCGGAAAACGGAAGTGGGATCATAAGTCCGTATCTCAAAAACGGCTCTAACGATTTTCTTCAAACTTGATATATAAACACTCTATTAGATGTCCTTTCGAATGATATAAATGGTTAGTTTAGGAAAATTGATAGGCGTCCTGTATAAATAGCTCAATTTCAGGCAATCGATTACTTGGAAAAGTTTAATTCAGTGTTTCGTAACATATCTGGAAAATGATTAATATATATATATTATTATTTTTCTAATTATTATTTTAAATAACTTATTTGACGGATGGAGCAATTTTGTTACTTATTTAAATCAAAAATGTATATAAAATGTTTATAATGTGTGTAGTACTGGGTAATGGAAGTCGTGTGGCTGTTACACACCAGATTTTTTTTAAATAAGGATGTTTTTAATTTGCCTTCAACTCAATGCCAATCTTGATCAAATTTTAAAGTGATAACTAATACGAGATTCGAAATACCAACATTGAATTTCCTGCTGTTATTTGTTTTTAAGTTATGCTGATAACAGATATGCATACAGATCGTCCGTTAAAAATTGGACTTTCAGACCACTGGACATTTTTACAGTTAAAAATTGGAATCACGGCACCTTGAAACGTGACACAAAAAAAAATTAAAAAGAATTGAAATTCGAAAAATAATTTGTTTACAGTATTGGTAGAAAAAATGAACAGTGTTCGTCGACATAATAAAATGTAGCAAAGCACTTCCATCACTTACATTCAACAGAAAAAAGAGTTTAGCATAATTTAGGTAGCTCTGTATATTGCCTATAATCTATAAGCACATACCATTGTATCCTTAAATTTAGTTTTACATGAAAAACGTATAACAGAAAATGAAATACGCCTCTGGCAGTGTCCATGTCTAGTCCTAGTGTATCTAAATACTTTGCTTAGCCCAGTAAACGAATGATAAAAATTCCATATCACAATCTACCCTAAAAAAAAATTTATTCCATTTTATTTCAGACAGTCTTATACATGTAACACTGTACTTACCAGAAATTTCTGCATAAACATATGTATATGAATTTTCCTGGCTGTCCATGTAAACAAACCAGTTTCTTGATCTCAACAAATAGTTTAGTATAGCTTCATTAAATGATACAAACTTAGAATGTCGAGTTCAGAATTTCAACTAATACTTGTTCTTGAGATATGCTGATTACATACACACAGACAAACACACACTCATAGACAGACACACACACAGAGGATTTCGGATTTCGGTAGCCCTACAACGTGTAAATATAACAAAAACTCAATTTCAAAAATTTGACCAAAAACTGTAGTATATAAACAATACTTTAATAATATTATTAAAAATTGTCTTCATTAACTTTCAACATTTCGTATTTTTACTTATTTTCCTTGTCTAACAGAACATTTTTGCCCTTCGAAAAGAGTATTTGGTAGATTTATTTATCATTTTATAAAAAAGTAACTCATTCAAATTAATCTCTATTTAAAAATTATTTTTGCTTTTTTCAAAACATGCTTTTAAAATTATTACATTTTTTCTCTGTGTAAATCAGAGAATGTCGTTTTTAAAAAATGTGTATAAAATATATTTTTAACGTTTATTCCAAATTAATCATTTATATATTTTTCTTTGTTCAATATATTGAAGAATTTAAATAATAATAGTAATAATAAAAAGATTTGGAATAGATTGAATTTAATGGTGAATATAAGGCATTTTATTCTTTAAAAATGTCAAAATATATTTTATAAATACAGAAAATAGATAAATTAATGTAGAAATTAAAATATATATATATTAAGTCTTTGAAATTTTATAGCTTACAATGATGAAATACATTCAGAATGTAATCTCTATTTACAAATAAAAAAGGCAGAAAATAAAAAGGTTTTGAGTACATTAAATTATTTTGAAAAATTTTCAAACATTATTATTCTTATTTAATTTATATTATGATAATATAATTTAAACGTTACTGTAATGTCTCTACACACACGCATACATTATCAATAATAATAATATTGTTTTTCTTATAAGTTCAGTTAAAAATACGGAATTTGAAAATAAGTTTTAAAGTTTCTCCCTGAACTGAAAGCTAAGGATTTAGGGCACAAGATTTTGCATCGATAAATTATATATCAAATGGAAATATCTATATACAGTAGAACCTCGATCCATCGTTTTTCATGGAGTACGTGAAAGCGGGAAAACGATGAATGCGGGCTAAAGTCGAAACACGAAGAAAACAGTGTTTATGAATCAATACAGAACTATAATTTTTTACTTTCCAAACTGTCAAAGAAATCGATCAAAGTTTTAGAACATTCTTTATTTTTAAAAATCGGTAATTTTATGTTGGGTTTTTCGTTCATTTTGTAAATTAAACAGGATATTTTCCATATTTACAACATTTTTTTTTTTAAATCCTTTTTTGTAATTTTATGCGAGTATCTAAAAGTTCGGGCAATTTCAAATTAAGAGAACACGTAAAATTTAGCGCTTAAAAAAAGTCGCAGAAATGTTTAAATCAAAACTTACACTCTTGAAATTAAATATATGTACACTATAAAATTAAAGATTAGCTAGAAATACGAAATGTAGTAGAATGGCCAAAGTGGAAGCATCCATCTTCCTCTTTACACAAAGTAGAATAACTTACTCTCCAAGCAAAATCACCCGTTCAGTAATTCACATGCATATACATGTTACACACTATACATGTCTCCACAGTCCCTGTTCTACACCTGAAACAGCATAAGTCATTAGGCTGATTTTTAGGTTGTTAGTAATTTTAGGCTGCGTGGGTTTTACATCGCACTAGTGCTACTATGGGCCATTGGCGACGGTTCGGAACTGACCTCTAAGGATGGACTGGAGACATGCGATCACAAATTTGATCCTCCATAGAGGGAGGAAAGTGTTATTTCAAGATAAAAGAAGTAATTCCAGTCATATGGAACCGCTTGACCTTTCATTGCATTTCGGTCAAGAGAAAATTTTACAACGATGAATGCGGGAAAACGACTTTTTGAAGAACGATACATACGGGTTTCCTTAACATTATTTAAATACATTTTGCGTTGGGACCACTGAAATAAAACAATCAAACGAAATAAAGTTTTGAAGGAATTAATCTATTTCTGCTTTATTTTACATGAGAGAGATTTTTACTTTTTATCTTGTTAAAATTGGTAATAGTTCATAAAATAAAAAAAAAAATTAAGGAAAATATAATGAAAATTATTTTTAGAGGTTCATTAATTTCTATTTTAATCCTCAATAATTTTAATACTCAAACAGGAACATAAACGAGAACCTAATTATAATAAAATAATTTATTTGCTCCAAATTAAAAAGAGTACTCTGTCATGAATGTAACACACATACAAAACATTCTATAGATAACTATATTACTTATGAAAAGTAAGTGCAATTTTCTAATTTATAAAAATTTAACGGTTGAGATTATAAAAATTTAACGGTTGAGAATTATTTTATTAGCCTTCAACATACATATAAACTTTTAATTTTATAAAGCATTCATCTATTTAAAAAAATAAAAATAAAAATAAAGATTGTGAAAGACGGAATTTAAGTTGCTAAATTGAAAATAAAAAGTAATGAAAAAGTTTCTTTAACTCAGTGCACTTAGAAAAATATCTTTCAGGAATTTAAGTCGACTTTATATATTTTTTTGTATTTTTTTAAGATAACTTTTTTTTTTTTTTTAAAGTAGCAAAAAAGTATTTTTAATAAAGAATTTCTTTTCAAACAAAGTATTATCAAAAGACAAAATAGCTAAATGATACATTTCATGAGGATAATAACAATGTAATTAGCTAAGTAAATTTCAGAAGTATTCTTCGCGTAATTTTTAAAGCATAATAATATAAAAAGAAAAATGTTTTTTATTTGAAAAATATTCTTTTCTTCTTCATACTAAATGATAATTTTGAAATTTAAACGTTTGTGCCTTTGTAAATTTTTAAATACATATGTATACGCTTTCAAATAATAGTTATGCGTTACTAAAAGTTTTATAAAATTAAATGAAAAATAATGTCTTTTAAGATGCGCTTTATATGATTAAATACTGTAGTAAAGTGCATCTTAAAATTTTTAATAGTAGCTATAGAACCTTTCTAAAATTTTTCTGTACCAGCATGACTGCTTCAGCATTCGCACTATAATTTTCTAAGGCACACTTTCAACCATTAAACTAATTTCTAATGTTGGATCCTTAAAAGTTTCCTAAAATTCTAATAAGCTTGTAAACATTAATCTATGCATCGAGGTCAACGTCAATTTCTATGGAAGTCTGCAATTTCTTATGCTCAATATCCATTATTAACGAAAAACGAAAACAACTTTTTCCCCCCCTTAAAACAGAGAATTCCCATATAGCTTTTACTCTAATAGCTTTTACTTTACACTTTTAAATGGGATGTAAAATTTTGTATGAGAATCAATGCGATTTTCTAAATGAGCTTTTTTTGTGTATCACGTTTTTAAAATAGAACGATTAACGTGGAGAATATCTTTCACATCGAAAAATTCTCAAAGATGTGATAGGATGAATGCAGTCGCCATACCAACTAACTTTTACTATTTTTCAGAATTATTTATAAAATATGTTTAAGCAAAAAAAAATATATATATATATATATAGAGAGAGAGAGAGATAGATAGATAGATATATCACAATAAATAAAGAATAATATGAAAATAATAGTAAAAAAAAAAATTAGATTAGAAAAACAAATGCACAAAAAAAGTACACATTTCTTAAAAAAAAAAAAAAAAAAAAAAAATGAACTCTTAATTATAAATATGTATTTATTTACGAGGGTGTGCTTAAAACAACCACAAAAACAGCTCCCTATGAAGAGCAACTCTGTAAATGTACGTAAGACTGCATTTTAAGAAAGGTTAAATATATTTAATGAATTCAAAATTATATTAAATTAAAAAAGTTTTAATAATAATTTTAAAACAATATTTAAAATAGTCTAGTTATGAAATAAATAATTCATTAAAATGAACATAGTGAATGAAACTACAAATGAATATCTATGTACATTCTGTATTAATTTTAGTTGCAATTTTCATTTTAATGCACAAAATAAATATTTTCAAAGATAAATAGACAAATAAATAAACATAAATTGTAAAGTAAAATTACGTATCTATTTTAATAAAATCAAAGTTAAAAATTTTATTAATGTAAGGTAATTTGTTTATTATGTTTTTCTATTGTAAATGAAGAAACATTTTTTTTTTTTTTTTTTTTTTAATATATAAATGTAATGTATAAAAATTTCCGTTTCCTTTGAAAAAAAAAATTACAAACATTTATTTAAGATTTAAATTTCATTGGTAAAGAGGAATAAAATTTGAATTTTTGATTTCAGAATGCTTGCCAAAAACCGTTTTCAGTATACTCTGAATAAAATTTTTGCAAATGCAATATGTATCACTTTTCATTTGAATGGCAAATCCCCTTAAAACTTTTGTCTACAAAATATATACGAAAGACGCATAAGCCTTTTTAGACAAAAGAATCTTTTTGTCATCTTCTGAGACATTTTTTTTTTTTTTTTAATTCGTTGTAAATTCGAGGGAAGATCTTTTATAAAATATGAGAGCAGAACGCTTCTCAGACAAAAATATACTTTAATACATCCACGATTTCAAGATTAATGTAACTTGAGCGCTTTTTATAGAGAAAAAAGTATTTTGGAATTTCTTCGAAGTATAAGACAGATTTCCTTAAGCATGTTTCGCATTATTTAAAAATGCATATTCTTCAACACAAAGGAAAGCCTCAGTGTCAATATAATTCCAATAGAAACTAATATTTTTTAAATTTATTTTTTTTTTTTATTATGAAATAGTCGATTTTAGATTTAATAAAAAAAAATTTCATTACCTTTTTATGAACCATGTTTGCAAATAATTGTAGACATTTTATGTACACTATTGAAACATTATAATTTACTGTAACATTTCCATTTCAATCACTGTCCCATTACTTACCAATGTATATATATACGCTACACAGCTAATAAACTGTTCAATAGGGCTATTTAATCAACATTTCAAACGTCTCATGTAATAATACTGATACATATAATTTTAAATATCAACGAATTACAAATGCTAAATGTTATGTCAAGTAGTAAAAGATGAAAAGTACGGGGGATGATATGGGGGAGATTTTCAATTCTTTTTATTTTAAAACAGGTATTATCCTCGAATCCTTGGACGAGGTACCTAGATGAATTTGAGAAAATCCTGAAAGAAATTATACTCCAGTATTTACAATTTGTCGGATAAGGAAATTGCGAAAAAGCGGAAACAGTGAGATTGGTAAATAAGTGAAAAAAAGTTTCATGTATGAACATATTTCAGTTTTTATGGGTACAGGGTGCTAACAAGCACTTCTCTTGTTAGTTCCCCATCATACTGTATGGGGAACTTAAATCATCGTGAAAATTTTCGACCTCGGTTTTTTGACTTTTCTACACGTTTCCAGGTGGGAGGAATCCGAAAATGACAAAATTTCTATGGTGTCTGTCTGTAGGGTGTCTGTTAGTGGGTTACTGTGTTAGTCCGTTAGTTTGTTAGTCTGTGTACACGATATCTCAAGAACAAAATATCGCAGAAAAGTCAGATCAGTTTTAAAATATTACTTTCGACACTGGCAAGATCCCTATTCATTCGCAACATTCGAATTTAAAAACTTCGTAAGTTATTAGAAATTTACGAGCTTTTTAACATGGGAGAATAGGACAAAAATTCACTTAAACGTGCATTAAATGGAAACGTTTTACTGTAAAAATGTCAGACCAGTTTTAAAATATCAGTTTCGATGCCGGAACGAACATCAGTAACTATATGCTACTTTGAAAATTTCGCAAGTTATTGGAAATTTACGAATTTCTTAACATGGCAGTATAGGGCAAAATTTCACATAAACGTCAATTTTGAGAGATATTTTCGTCGTAAAGATGTCAGACTTCATTTGCAATATTATTTAGGACACTGGCATGAATATTAATGACTATGAATTTTCCAATATAAAGATTTCGTAAGTTATTGGAAATTTACGAATTTCTTAACATGGCAGAATAAAGAAAATTTCACATAAACGTCAAACTTGAGGGATGTTTTCATCGTAAAGATGTCAGACCACTTTCAAAATATTATTTAGGATACTGGCATGAATATCATTGACTATGATTTTTCCAATTTAAAAAAATCGTAAGTTATTTGGAATTTACGATTTACTTAACATGTCAGAATAAGGCAAAATTGAGCATAAACTTCCATTTTGAGGATCCTAAATACATTAGACAACTTCAAAATTACGTTTATGATATTTGTTTGAACATGATTGAAAACAAATATTCTACCAGGAAAATTTCGTAAATTATTCGTAACTTACGATTTTACCAACATAGCGAAATTGTAAATTTTTCATATAAATATGAATTTTGAGGATTATTGCATTGGAAATAGTGGCATGAAAACTAAACAACGGAATTGACCCCGATAAAATAAATTAATAGATTAGAATAAGATAAATATATCGAAGTGAACGGTGGATAGCCTATTAGGCGGGGATTTCATTCTGTCACTGTATCAAGCTTTGGTCAAATTCATTTCTTTTAACATGATTATAATATGTCTCGCACTAGAAATTTCTGAGCACATAAATATGATGGGGAACTGAGCAGAGTCCACCTATACCAACTAGTTTAGTTAAATTTTGGTTTCAAAGTTTATCGTTACAAACTTTTTCTAAAATCTAGGGTCATTAGCATGTGTTTTACGTGAGCCCAACAGAAGAAGACATCATAAATTCATTTTTGCACAAAAGGTATTCAATGAATGAAATATAGTTTTCATAAAATTTCTCTTTTATGTATTGAAAAAAACAAGTAAAAAAAAAAAAAAAAAAAAAAAAGAAAAAGAAAAAGAAAAAACTTGTGTAGATTTGAAATAAAAAAAAAATTATGGAAATGTATTGAATTTTTAATTTATTATTCAATTTGCAGATTTTATTTACATCTTCTATTTTCTATGAATTAATTTTCATTTTTAAGTTACTGATTCAAATCTAAACAAGCTGGGTTCCTCTTTAATATTTTAAGGATTTTATTTATAATATTTATTTTCTTGGAAATTTTTTTTTCTTATTTTTACTTAATCATAAATATTATAAATAATCTCTCATTTAAATATGTATAATATCTGCGTATGTGTAACATAATATTTTTACTTTCTCTTAAATGTTTAAAGTTTATATTTCATTTTTAATGTACTTTATTAATTTTTTTATCTTTTCTCCAAATCAAAAGAACTCAAAAATTTATATAATTAAGGAAATAATTTGAATCTTTCAAAGAAAATTCAAGTTACAAATGTATTTTGGAACTTTTTTAATCGTGGAAATCTTATATAATAAATTGCCTTTATTTGACATTAAATTCTAAGATATTAAATTTTTCTAGAAAATAATAATGAATTACTTTTTATCAATCATAATTCTTTTATTTATCGTTAAATGCGTAGAAATATTTTCATATTTTTTATACTTCATCATAATCTTTCATTTGAACTTTTCACAAGTTCATTTTTCTTTATTTATTTATTTTATTTTATTTTATTTTTTTTTTTTTTTTTGTTCTTGTAAATAAGAAAAAAAAATGTACGCAAAAGAAAATCATTTATTATTAATTTTTAAATTACTATATTTTTCAATGAAAATACTGTAAATTTCTTTTAAGTATTTAAGGGAAAAGTGATCTTATTTCTGATTTCTGATTATAATGTAATTATAGAACAAAACTGTAAGGACATTTTTCAATAAGGAACAATAATTATACTTGAATTTCTTATGCAGTAGTTAAAACAAAATTATACATAATGCACTTTACTCTATCTTTTTTGTTCAAAATATGCCGAGAAATTATTTTTAAAACATCTTTTGACAAGTTTACTATACGTTTTTAAAACGTAATATTTCTATATCACAAATGATTTTTCTTTTGTAAAATAAAAATCATCTTGTCAATGTAAAATAATAATCAATGAGTCAAATTTCCTAATTTAAACAAATGTTCAGATTTATCATAATATTTGAAACATCAATGTTTTCCTAGTAGGATTTATTGCTCTTTTAAAATCAAATAAACTCAACTTCAGTTAATTTTAACTCGTTTCCCTAAAAGAGACAACACCCACTTATCTCAAGTTCAATTTTGTTAAATGAATGATAAAAATATGTACTCAGACTGATAAAAATATGTAATTGCGTTGTTACGGCCATGCTGTAGGAATAAGCGGTTCACTGAAACAAACATTCTAATTTTAGAAGCGAAATCTGGTGTAATTGTTTTCTGATGCAAAAAAAAAAAAAAAAAAAAAAAAAAAACTATAATCACATGTGGCAGTATAGCCTATATTGGAAATGTTGGAATATAGAAGAGCTACGTCATCCAATCTACTTAGTTTATTATTCCCAAATCTTTCTCAAACAAAATGACTTCTTTATTTATCCATTTTGACGTCGCTTGTCTATAAAATAAAAGTGTGTGTGTCAAAGAAAACGTTTTAGCAAATTACTATAATTTTTAAGACAGAAGAATAAAATATTTATAAAACTAACTGGGTGATAAAAGTAGGATTGAAAGAATAACTCTACTTTTCCTTCAGTTTGTGTACAATTCTTCAGTTAGAGATATTTTGAATCAAATTCTTAAGAGAAAGAGAGAAAAAAAACAGGCTCAATAATTTGAATATGTTCAGTTTTAAGTATTTCATTAAATGATAGGTTTAAAAATGAGTTTTTTACATGACTTTTAAAAGGGAAAATTCCATTTTACTAAATTAGGATTTTTTTTCTTTTTATTACAGAGTCTACATAATTGTTTTCTTGTATTTTTCTTAATATCCCGTCCTTTTTATAAAATGTATGGAATTATAAGTAGCTCTGTTTTTTTATTTATTTTATTTATTTATCTATTTCTTTAATTGAAAATATATTTTTTAATGTTAGTAGTTTGAAAAATCGCACCCTGATCTTACAACTAGGAACATTCTATATAATATTTAATCCAACTTGATTACTTATTTTTTTTTTTTCATACGGTACTTTTCTTGTCGTCTGTCTTACTTCTTTCAACACGTTTCACAGATAGAAATTTTGAATGCCTGATCTTGTTCAAATTCTTTAGATCAAGATAATTTTCCATTTTGCACGCTTGATAAAGTTATGATTTTAACAACTTATAAATAATATTCTCCCTACACACATTTATTCATTTCATCGAAGAAATTTATATCCTTATTATCTGGTCGGTAAGCTGCGGCTTGCGAGCAAAATAGACCCTTGATTTTTTAGCAAAGGTTGGCTTAGGAATATCCTTATTTTGTTAATAACTATGAACCGACAGATAAAAATCAAGTTGAAAGTTTTGGCTCTCAAAACAAAATTTTAATCGTGGTGCTGTTGACATTTGGTTTGGTTCAAAAATGAGTTTTCCGACCACTGATCTTGTCTAAACAACGAGATTGGGCAAATAGTTATTAAAAGCGCAAAATATATCACCAATTGTGTTGCTGTGGTCCTTTAAAAACGCTTTAAAATTATGCACTTTATACTTATTTTGAACCTTTTTTAAGCTAAGAGAGAAAGTTTTTCAATCTATTAAAAAAAAAAAAAAAAGTAAAAACATTTATGAAAATTCACGAATTAAATTGTTTTCTGCATGAAAATACTGCATAAGTAAAGAAAAACTAGTATGTTGTGACCTCCACAAGTCTTTCTTCTGTATTTTCCTATGCGAATTCACTCAGTAACAATATTAAAAAAAAAGAAAGAAAATTGTTTTTTTTTTTCATTAAAAGTAAAAAAATAATCGATAATTTTGTTTTAAATTATCACATATTTATAGTTCAACCATTCGTTTTAAAGGTATTGACGAGACCTTTCGAAATATACCCATCTTGAAAATTTACCCCCTTCCCGGGGGTACTTCCCTGGGTACTTTCCCTGGGTACCCCCAAGGGGAAAGCGATGCCCCCACATACACAAATTTCTTCCCCTAATTAACTACTACTATTATCAATAATTCATATTAATTTTACAATAACAGGTTAAGAAAAACTCTCATTAATGTACATTTATACGGAATGTTGTTCTATACTGCCATGTTAAAAATTTAGAAAAATACGATCACAGCGCCACCTGTTGAGCGATTAAACCCCAAATCTGATAAGCACCAGTTTATGTCAGGGGCGAACTAAATACCAAGTTTGATTAAATTTCGTAAAAAAAAAAAAAAAAAAAAAAAAAAAAAAAAAGACCAAATTTGTGCCACCCGTAGAGATTATCGTTTTTAGCTAACGGACATTAGTCTAGATTACTCTTTTTAGTTAATGGGCTAAAATTGAAATTCATATGTTTTATTCATACAATTTATTATCCTATCATTTTTAGCAGAAAGGTGTGAATGAATAAATGATATATAGTAAACATTTAAAATGAATATTCATTTCAAATTTAGAAATATAGAAAGCATTAAAGCAGGTGATGAGAAACAGTGTAACATAAGCACCTTGATAAGTTGATCTTGCGGACAGCATTAGACCGTTCAGATAATGATAATAAGTCACTATCAAGATGGAAAAGAAAAATAAATAAGTATTACATCGTACGTAAATTAAATAAAATTTGTAAATTTTCTGAATTACTAACGAGCTCTATTAAATATTTTTTTATAATAATATTTTCTCAATGAGTTTTGCATTTTCTTTTATATATAGTTTACTGTAATTTTTGTTTATTTTACTAAGGTTTTATCGGATTCAGTAATGCTTTAAATATTTCAAGAAGTACAAAATAACTTGTAGTGTAAGCGAAAAACTTGGTATGTTTCATTAATATACTTTAAAAAAAAAAAAAAAAAAAAAAAAAAAACCTTGATGTAAATATTAAATTGTTACCAGTTTTTAAGTAATAAGGAAGTTTGTTTTAAATGAAGAAAAGAAAGCAAGTATATCATATTAGTATTAATTCAAGTGTATCGTGCAATGAAACTATAAACCGGTTAATTAAAAAAAAAAAAAAAAATCACCAACAATGTTATTTTCCACGCATAACACACAGGTAATTAACAATAGTTAATAATATTATAGTTTTTAAAAATTAAAGAACACGCTTTTATAGAAATGTGAACTAAAAAGCACAAAATATCTATCTTAGTATTAAAATGCAGGGTAAGAGAAAATCGTGTGAGTGACACACTTTAATATTTACATACATTTAAATCTTTAATTAAAATAATTTAGAATTAAACAAAAACCATTTTTAAAAAAATCTCCCCTGACGGGGATCGAACGCTGGACCTTTAGGTTCATAGCGCTGCACCTTACCTCTACGCCACATCGTTCACGTAGGGAAAATATTTTTTTTACAATATAAATTTTTTGTTTGCTCCCAGAGAAGTTACAAACAAACATACATACATACATACATACATACAGGTGAAGCTAATAAAAGCGTGTTAAAAAAAAATAGTTATGAGTTTGTTCAGTTAGAATCCCTGCCACTTTTGTATTTTTATGTGAATGGAAACACAGGTAACTGACAGTGTTCATATTATGAAATGTAATAATATAAAAATATACATATCATACGCTTGTGAACTCTACAAGATTTTATTTTAAATATTTCATTATAAAACTCAATTTAATCTGAAAACAAATATATATTTTTTATTTAAATTACACAGAACTATACATTTTTTGTGTCTGAAATGCTTTAATTTTCGATTACACGTACCTTTCAGTAATTATTATAAAAATCTAACAATAAAACAAAACTTTCCATTTGCATGTGTGTTTCATTCAAAAACAAGTTGTCAGAATTTTTAATAAGATCACAAATAAAACAGTCCACTTTATTTCAGAACAGATTCCAATAATTTATCGGACTCTTCTAGTTATTCTATTTTTCTTTTTTATGCGTTGAGTTTATTTACCATCTGATAAACACATTCGTCGAAAAGAATTGATAGAACAAGCTAGGATCGTGACTAACGACAATGGAATATTATTTTTTAATGCATCGATAATGAACTTTATTTTCAAACGTCCTCTCATTCATTTTGAAATAATGAAGTTCTTTTCAACGAAACAAAAATGCATGAGAGAGTAAATTCTTAAATTTCAGCTGATTACTTTCTTTCTTTCTTTCTTTTTTTTTTTTTTTTTTCTTTAATTTAGGGTGTTTCAGTTAAGAATAACAATAAGATCAAGTTTGAGATGTAAAAATAATAATAATAATAATATTAGTAATTTGTTATGTGAAACATGCAGATCTAATATACTTATGTTAAAAGTAAAATACAGCATCATGACTACCGTCTGTTTACAGTAAAAGAAGGGGAACACTGAATGGTTACACACACACACACACATACACACACACACACACACACACACACATATATATGTATATGTGTGTGTGTGTGTATCTACATATATATATGATTCAATCGATTAGATTGAATATATTTTTTAAACAAATTTATTTATTTTTATTTATTTTTATACTTTTCATATCGTAATTTATCTTTCGTTATGTATTTTCGTACTTATTACATTCAACATAAAATAAAACATATATATATATATCATAAAAAACGATACTATTGTACCATAAAAAACAATACTAACAATAATATATCTATAAGTCACCCCTCCCAGCAAAAACTCTTACCTTTCTTAAGCAGCCAAAAAAAAAAAAAAAAAAAGATTGATATCAAATTTCGCTGCCGCTATTCAATCCCGGGAACTCAATGGCTAGCTTAATGAAGATCTGCCAATAACACTGCATGTATCTTTCTAAAATATCCTAATATTTTTCAATATTCTTTGTTATCTGTGTTAGTTTTTTGGTGCATTATAAAGTTATAATTTAAAGTATTTTTACGGTGGGGTGCATGATAATATTTTAATCTTTACTAACTAAATTTTTAATTAAAACATCTACACAGGGGACGCACCCCGACGTAAAAATACTTTAAATTACAACTTTATAATGCAGCGAAAAAACTAACACAGATAACAATGAATATTGGAAGATATTAGGATTTATTAGAAAGATACATGCAGTGTTATTGGCTGATCTTGATTAAGCTAGCCATTGAGTTCCCGGGATTCAAAAGCGGCGGTGAAATTTAATACAAGCACAAGATTTATTTTTTATTTATTTTTTATTTGGGGGGGGGGGGGGGATTTGCCACTGAAATTCTGCATTACTTATTTTATATATATTTTTTTAATCTGTTATTATTATTATTTTTTTGACTTTATATATATATATTTTTAGGTGTTAAATTAATTATTTTTCATTCTTCAAATCAAATGCTTGGTCATAAAATTATCGAACAGGGAAATAAGTTGAAAGGGGGGATGGTGTATTTGGAAAATGGTGGGTGATTGGGCAAAATGGGAGTCCTACTCTTATTCAGGAGGTCATTTACTTTTGAATCAGCAAGAATGGTATCAAATCTCGATTTTATTTTTATTTTTTTCTTCTTCAGAGCAGTGTAATTTTTATTTAAACTTGGGATGAGTTCGTATGAAAAGAAGTCGGGCTCGGGTATAAATTAATCGGGTTTGAGTTGGGTGCGGGTCGTCAAAATTCTCTATTGTGGGTTCGGGTAGGGTAAAATCCGATCCGTGTAAGATTCTAATTCCATGACAGCTATAAATTGAAATTATTTTGCATAATTGCATCCATACCTTTTCTGAAGATTTAGAAAATTTAAACGATGTTGTCTAATTAAAAAAAAAAAAAAACTTGTGAATTTTTTCTAATGACGTTTTTAAAATCTACAGACAAAATTTCGGTACTGGAAGACCAAAGATTTACCGCTTTCCAGAGAAAACTAAAGGTACAGAATGCTAATTTCCTACCTTATTTTAAATGTTTTTGACTCATTGCAGTGAGATTATTTAGTTAAGAAGCATAAAAATAACGCTGTTTAATCTAGTCTTATAGAAATTTATGCAAAATCAATATGAAATAAGGTTCCAAACAACGGAAGAAAAGTTTTTCGTTGTTTAACTTATAGGTCTTGTCAACGATATTAATCTCAATATATTGTTTCATTTGTTGCATGAAATATAATAAAGTCTATTCATATATTTAGTTTGTACGGGTGTAACATTTTTTAATTATCACATCACCGATAGACTAATCTGTTAATAAGATTGAAGATTTTTACAACATATTGCTCGGATACTAAGACAGATTCTTTTTTTTTTTTTTTCTTTCTTGGGGGGGGGGGGGGGCAGAAGTTCTATTAAACCTCCCCCCAAAAAAATATAAAATTGATATTTAAATTTAAAAAAAAAACCACGCAAAGACAAAATAAATAAATAAATAAATATATAAATGGACAAAGACAATTCTAAATTTTTATAGAGGTCATGTCTCTCTCATAGCAAATGAATGATAAAGATAAGTCATTGAAAAACTTTTTTTTTTTTTTTTTTTTTGGGTGGGGGGGGGGGCATGTCTGGCACGCTACATTTTTTGCCTTATTAAGTGTACATTAGATTTTGCAGGTTGAAAATTTTGTATTAATTATGAGAAAAGCTCATTCTTCGTTCTGAGTATAAATTTTTGTTTATAGGTATACTGTAACCAAACGAATTATATTTATAATCAATGAAAAACTTTTTTTTTCATTGATCATGAATCATATTTACATTTAGATGAACGTATTACTAGGTGTAATATGTTCATCTAAAAATAAAATTATTTTCGAGTTAGTAATTTCTCCAGAAAACATGTGAACACGCGAAAAAAAAAAAAAAAAAAAAACTTTATGGTTATAGGACATACTCATTCGATATAGAAAAAAAACAGATTTTATAGATTTCTTTTAAAATCCATTATAGCTTTACCTGCTGCGAATTGCATATATAACTTGCAAATACGTGCTAAATTAAAAAAAAAAAAAAAAAAAAAAAAAAGCATTTTATTCAAATATCTACGACAGTTTTTACTGAGTAAATTTGTATAGGAAAATATAGAAGAAAGTCGTGTGGTGGCCACAACACGCTAGTTATTTGCAGTTAGTGGATGTGCTTTACTAATAATATTCTACCATTTCCAGGAAAGCTGTTCAGGAATTGAAATAAATTCCTCATACAGATATGATAAATAATGTATGTTTTTAAATCTAAATATTCATCGCTTGTTTTTTTGTATATTTACACGTTTTGAGGCTGCCTGATTACTGTAGTCAAGTTTTTTAACGTTTGATCTTTGTCTGTGTCTCTTAGAGTAATTAAAAAACGAATAATTTCAGGAGATCCAAATGTTGTATTTTGAAGTTAATACAAGTTTGTTGCTGGAAAAGTTTGATCAAGATTGACAAGTTTCAATGAATGTTGCCTGTGAAAATTGTCTGTATAATTTTAAGTAAATTTTAATTTTAATAACAGAATTAAATTCTATATAAATGTAGGTGCATTAATGAAACGGGGCCTCGCACAGAACTAATTATCATATAAAACTCTTCTGAAGCCAAATTTGAATTGTTTAACATAAATTTACATAACAGTACTCGTTATCTTACCTCTTAATCTCCAACCTGAATTTATAGTATCAAATTTCAGGGTAAGAGAAAGTCGTGTTAGTGACACACAAGATTATTGCCGAAACGTCAGTGGAGGCCCTACATTGAGACTCAAAACGGTTTTGGGCTGTGTCTGTCTGTCGCGCGATAGCGGCCGCACAAATAGCGCTATTGACTTGAAATTTGGTACACATGTTCATGAGCCCCACGAAATCAGCTGTATAGTTTTTGGTATGTATTCCATTTGTAGTTCGTATACAGGGACACGCCAAAGTTTTTCTTATCATTACGGCCTATGGGAGGAATTTGTATGTATCGCGATAGCGGCAGCAAAAATAGCGCTATTGACTTGAAATTTAGTATACATGTTCAGGAGCCCCACGAAATCACCTGTATAGTTTTTGGTATGTATTCCATTTGTAGTTCGTATACAGGGACACTCCAAAGTTTTTCTTATCATTACGGCCAATGGGAGGAATTTGTATGTATCGCGGTAGCGGCCGCAAAAATAGCGCAATTGACTTGAAATTTGGTACACATGTTCATGAGCCCCACGAAATCAGCTGTATAGTTTTTGGTATGTATTCCATTTGCAATTCGTATACAGGGACACTCCAAAGTTTTTCTTATCATTACGGTCAATGGGAGGAATTTGTATGTATCGCGGTAGCGGCCGCAAAAATAGCGCAATTGACTTGAAATTTGGTACACATGTTCATGAGCCCAACGGAATCAGCTGTATAGTTTTAGGTGTGTATTCCATTTGTAGTTCGTGTACAGGGACACCCCAAAGATTTTCTATCATTACGGCCTATAGGAAAAATCTGTATGTACCGCGCGATAGCCACCGCAAAAATCAAGCTATTGACTTCCAATTTTTGCCGAAACGTCAGTGGAGGCCCTCTGTTGAGACTCAAAAGGATTTTGGGTTCCGTCTGTCTGTCTGTCTGTCGTGCGATAGCGGCCGCAAAAATCACGCTATTGACTTGAAATTGCATATAAGTAGCTGTATAATTTTTATTGCTATATTTTTTATAAACTGTGTACAGGGACACGCCAAAATTCTTAACATTACGGCGTATGGGGTGAATTTCGTTTAAACGCATTTTAATATCATTACTTTGCAATGAAGAAAATGAAACTAGTGTACGTGAGTAAGATGCTTAAACTTATGTTGTTTGAAGAAAATATGTGCTCTTAAGCTTTCTAATTAATGTACAGGACATTACAAAAGTGTTCTGACAATGTCACGTAGTCATCCAAACGATGTTAAATTTGGAACAATTATTAATTTTAAACGCAAAATAAGCTGAATAGTTTTTACTGGTGTATACAATGTTTATGGTTCGTTTACAAAGACACACGAAAGAATTTCGTAGAGCCTACGGACAAATTTTTAATTTAAGCGCGCACTTTAATGCGTTTACGATGAATTGAACTTAATAAAGTTAACATACATTATAAAGATGCTTAAAATCATGTTTACTCTTAAAAAAGATTATGTATCGTCTAAATAATTTATGGGACCACACAAAATAATTACGAGTATGTACTGTAATCATCCAAATGATGTCAAATTAGTTTGAAAAATTAATGAGTTATAATTAATAAGGTTTATTCTTATTATTGGCGTTTATAATTACTGTGGCCACTTTACCGGGATACATAAAAGAATTTCGTATTATTACGGTCTATATTCGGTATTTCTTAAAAGTGTATTTTAACATGCTTACACCCCATCAAATATAATGAAATTTTATTAGAATTTTAAAAGCATGTTTTCCTGTTGAAAATTGTGGGCATAGAATTGATAATTAGTTTAAAGGTTACGCAAAATATTTCCGATATGCTATGTAATTTTTTTGTATGAAATTTTATAGTTATGAAATTTGGTATTTATGAATTTGAGGGAAATAATACAAGACCGATTAAGAATACATATTGTTGCGTACTTGAGGGGTTTGTAAGTTGTCCGAGAATGAAAGGCGAAACTTGAAAAAATTCAGTGATTTATTCACAGAAAGTTCCAGAAAAATACAGGTCTATAAACCAAGTATCAGCTTCAATTCAACCAGTAAACATAGCATAAAAAACAGCCGTTAACAGCAAAACAACAGTACAAGCTGTTTATCAATAACACATAAAGCAAGTCTCATTCAAAGAGGCTCAAAGCAGAGCAAGCATTTGACGAAACTGACACAGATCTGAGATTGGCCGCCTTGGCTAAAAAAAAAATGCTCCTTTTATACTATTCTATCGAACACAGACTGTTCTGGAAAATTCTCGTATCTCATCAGCCAATGAGTTTAGAGCTTCCATATTTGGTATATCCCTAATAAGGATTTTCTCGCCAAGGTCGCCAAAAAAATCGCCAAGGAAGGAAACAGTCGCCAAATTTGGCGTCAAATCCATTTCTTCCATTATTGGAGCTTTTTAATGCGTTTTAAAAGGAAAATTACGCTATTTTAACGCGAAAACAACTACAAATGCACAAAAGTAGCATTTTATCGACTTACTGAGCCTCTTTGAAAGAATTGATACAAAAATAAATGCAATTATTTACAATTCCGTGACACTGTATATGATATACAAATAGGTAAACAAAGAGAGATACAGCGGGGGGTTGAGGGGGGCGGCAGCCCCCCTCAGGAATGTATCTGATTATGGTAACAAGTCGATCGAATCAATATATACTATTATATAATAAGGAATAAATAAAAATGACCTATTAAATAATGTGTGATGCAAATAGGACGTTGAGGCTCCTGATCTGCAGATCCACTAGTTTTTATATATTTCTGGAAAGCCTAATGAAGATTGAAAATCACTTTCACTTTATTTTTATTCATTTATTTATTTTTTAGTTAGCACATTCACACACATTTAAAATCTTATGTATTTTCTCTATTCTCTTATATAGAGTAATAAAGTAAGAAACATATTTCTCTGAATTGAAAAAGAAAAGTATTTTCCGGAAAATCATTTTGACATACTTCTAATTGGCTGACAAAGTATTTTAGGCGATAAACATTTCATTAAATTCGATTCCCATGGATAACACAGATCGGAAAAAGCTTTCGAGTTAGAAAAGAAAAATTGGAAAAACGTCATTGAAGTTGTCAAAACAATTAGGTCCAGTATATACAACAGACTTAAAGAGTAGAAATATAAAACGCCAAATAAATTTGTCGAAAAAAATATTTTATTAAAATATTCTTTTTGATATATATGTATATGTGTGCGTGTATTTTAAGTTCCAAATTTTACAGCTAGATGAAGATGTTGCGCCGTTTTTTAAACTAAGTAAAGCTTTTGTCGGAATTGATGATTATTAAATTTATTAAATTCATGAATAAAATTGAATGAATTCGTGATTAAAATTGGTAATGGTTCAAATTAATGATTACGCTCTTTTTTAAGCACTGCTTTTATCCCATTTATTGTTTTGAATTTGAAGACACCGCGCTAATTTGTCCGCGAGAAAAATTTTAGTCAGAAAAACAGCACCCCATATCCCCCTAGCGATAAATTTTGGAATTTATTTATATATATATATATTTTTTTATGTATACATGTATTTTTTTTCGAATACTTCGTCCTCCGTCTTGTTTAATCTTCCTTCAAAGTTTAAGGCTATTCTCGTAATTAGATCACGCTGAAGGACAATGTAAGCAATGTCAGTTTCGTTATGGTTACCCTGTATATTAAGTAAAAGAGTAAAAATTCTTATTAATTAGTCTAATATTAATTTGAAAAGTCTTATTTATTTTTATTAACTCAATAAGTAATTGTTATACAGGTTATTATGCACAAATAAAGCCTATCTTATTATATCTGTTTGTGGAATATGTCTTATTATGTCTGTTTTTATTATATCTCCGTATGGCACAAAACAAGCGGTTATGCGCTCAAAGCTGGTAGTGGGGAGGTACCGGGTTCGATCTCAGATCGGGCTCGTTAGCCTAGCTATTCGGAGTTTTCCGTGGTTTTCTTCGAAACTTGCATAAACACGGGCTAAGACCCTTTAGAAAGACCCCCCAGCCACGGACGACAGTCCCCCGTCATCCCTAAGACCCTAAAGCAGTGAATCGACCCAACACAACCCGATATCTCGGTTCGATATTCATAAAATAAAACTCTATAAAGTTTCTTTAAAGAAGAAATGTAGGAATAATAACTGTCTCAATACACTGAAACTCTACTTTAAAAAAATATAATAATTTATGTTTAGAATACAGGGTCTACAAAAATGCTTGCCTTCTCTTCTTTATCTTGGAGAAAACTCTGATATTTCGGAACATGTAAAAACATGATTAATCAATCTGAGAGAGACCTTATTTAACTTAAAAAGCTAGGTCGAGGGAACTTACAGGCACCTTCTAGGATAAATTTTGAAATTTCAGAAGAAAATGGGTCCTTTCTTAACTCAATGAAAATCTTTTAAGGATAATTTATTTTAGTTTTATCTTACTATGCTTTTTTCACATATTATTATTATCACACTGTTAAACATGGTTTTTTAAAAATAAGCTAAATTGTCACAAAACAGATCCGAAACAATATATACTTAAATATGAAAACACAAGTACTAATTTTTGAGTATACTGACATGCTCAAAAATGGGGTTGACCATTAAGAATACCAATATCCCCATGTTTTACATGTCAATATACTCAAGAAAAAGTACATGGGTTTTCAAATTTAAGTATATATTGTTTCGGAGCTATTTTGAGAAAACTTTGCTCATTTTTAAGAAACCATGTTTAACAGTGTAGAAATTAAATTTTACGTTAAAAGACCTACCCTTCGCTTTTATCTCGAAAGCACCTAAGAATTTCTAAAAATTATAGAAAACGTGCTTCATCAATTCAAGAAGAACTTTCTTTAGTTAAATAAAATGAAGCTAGAAAACACAGGGTGCATTTAGGGGGAGAAACTTGCATCCTTAAATGTATTTGTAATGAAAAAATACTTTCTTCTAAATCTTATTTTAAATTTTTAATGTCATAACTTCGTCAAAAAATATCGATTTTAAAAATACGAGTATCTTTCCTGTATTATTCATTGGTTTAGGGTTGGTTGGTACATTCGTTGACCTATAAATTTGCTCAGATATATTATTGGATAAAAATGAAAATACGGCAGTATGAATTTTTAGTGTTATAGAGCTTTCGAGTCATTTCAGTGAGGTTTCATTTACTACAGTTAAATACATATAGGGGAGGCCCCGTATACCTAGGGCCATCATGTACCTAGGGACACCCCACTTTATATGAATAATATTTAATTTTAAGTTTTAATACTCAATTGGGCAAGTAACAACACCAATTGCTACTTTTAAAACTACTTTTGAATTTTTGAGGTGAAAGTTTTGACAAGTTACACGTAGAAAACGAATTTATATGGATTGATGTAAAATTTTGCAGCTCATCTCTTTTGCTATTTTACAAAGGCAAATCAAATATTGTTCTTTCATTTCTAGTGTATAATTTTGCTTTTTATATTGATCAATAAATGAGATATTTAATAAGTCCTCTCTGCCTGTGGATTTTTTAGTGGACAACATTTTGAATGAGGTTACCAAAACTTGTACCTAGGGCCACATAGCTGCCTTCTACCTAGGGCCAGTGTGTTTGGACCTTTTAACAATTTCGCAACCGCATGCTTTTGTCTTTTTGACAGTAAGGCCCGCCTGTGGGGGTTTTTCTCATAAGTTACAATTTTTCAAAACAAAATTTTCCGTATTCACATTTATATTACAAATGGATATGCATTTTAATAATACTCTCTCTAATCAAAGTGTTTGCATGCAAATTATACTAATATACACAATATTTATCGTATTTGTACAATGTTTTAGAAACAAATAACATACAAATTGCAAAAGATGCACCCACTGGTGGAGTTTTATATTTTCAAATGACGTAAATTTACGTCAGCGGTCGCGAAAGTGTTAAGAAACAAAGTACTGTCTGTAGTAATTGGATGCTGGCAAACCCTGCTAAACCAATCACTATATATGACGTTGCTAAAAACATTGGCAAGTCCTATCCGTCGGCTTTTACTCCTGTAAACATTCTATCAGATTTCGTGTATCTGGCATATGGCCAATGAATCAAAACACATTCGCTGAGGATGAATATTTAAGTTCAAATGTGACTGAAAGACAAGATCCCTCCATAAAAAAAGGGGAATTTCCAGGAAGAAAATGAACAAACAATGATAGAACTAGATGTCTCTGTTTCGTGTCCTGTTGAAATTTTGAAACCTTCAACATCTAACATATTTTCGTGTGTCATGCTTTAACAGGTACGAACCTAAGCAAAACCTTTATCTAAAGCAAAACCTCCAACATCAAAGAAAAGATGTGACCGAAAACCAGAGAGATCTAGAAATCCAAGAGACACTCCAGAAAAAGAAAAAAATAATTGAAGAAAAAAAAAAGTCCTGTTAGAATATCCCAAATTTAAAAAAAAAAAAAAAAAGTGAAAAATTTCGTGTTTGAAATTAAGGCAACAACAATATAATTATTATATGATAAATAAATATATTACTTGATATTGTTTCTTTTATAAAATACATGTTTATATGCTTATTTTCTATTCATTACAAAGTGAAATCTAAATTTGAGAGAATGGCCCTAGGTACAATGAAGTCTGGCCCCAGGTACAATGAGGGTGTTGTACCTAGGGCCACGAGTGAAGTTTTCTTAAAAACCTTCCATTTGTCGGAATTTATTATTTTAGGTATTTATATTAATCCCAATTGGAAGTAAGTAGTCCTGAAGATATGTACATATCAGTTTGATAATTTTAAACAGGTCAAGGGCTCTGTTTGTGGGCATTGAAAAAAAGTGGCCCTAGGTGCACGGGTCTCTCCTATATATTTGTAATAGATTTTATTTTAGGTAATATATAGAGATTCAAAAAAGTAACCTTTTGTGTGTGTTTTTTCTTTAAACTAATTGAAAAGGTGTAAAGATAAGTTTGAAAATTTTCTCCTACAAATAAGAATATAATTCACACATTGCCATAAAAATCTATGCACCTAAAAAGAGTTGTCAGAATGAAATTAAATTTT
Organism: Salticus scenicus; assembly: GCA_963930645.1. Taxonomy (NCBI): domain Eukaryota; kingdom Metazoa; phylum Arthropoda; class Arachnida; order Araneae; family Salticidae; genus Salticus; species Salticus scenicus. The sequence continues at coordinate 288,782,085 of OZ005656.1, read as the reverse complement.
ACATACGTGAGTACATACTTGATATAAGTGGTTACAACATCAAAGCAAAATCATCATTTATTGTAGGAAAAAAACGTGAATGGAGGTTTTAGTACCTTGTTGGTCCAACTCTAGAGCGAATGTACGATGTGGTACAGGTGTACATTAAGGCATACAAGTCCCGTATGATGTCCTGAAGCATCTCGTTCCACAGCTGCTGTAAACGTACTTCTTAATCTAACCGAACTTGTAGACTGTCGAATTGCCGAACCCAAGTGATCCTAGATACGTTCGTTCGGTGACAAATTTAGGGATCGAGTAGGCCAAGGAACAATGGTAATATGTCGCAGGCAGTTCTATTACATCCTTGCTGTGTGTGGCTGATTTGAATGTCCTGTAGTAAAAATGGCTCTTATGAGCCCTGCTATGAGTGGCAACGCATGTGGCTGAAGTATGCCACGAACGTACCATGGTGATGTTCATCTGTATTAGAGGTGACCGTGTGTCGTATGCAATGGCAGCCCATACTATCACACCAGCTGTGGTTGTGGTGTATCACTCTAAAGCAAAGGTAAAATTGAAGCGTTCACCACGGGACACCCACTCCCGTACACGATTGTCATCACTGCCGAAATTGCACCTGGATTCGTCTCCAAAGACGACTTCTTTCCGTTTGTTTGCAGTCCAGTGCTGTCGAGAGCCACATCACTCCAAGCTGAGCGAACGGTTGGTGGGGGAGGTGTCGTTGGCAGCACACGTAATGGGCGCTGAGATAGCAAATGTCCTTCAGCAGGCTCCTTTCAATGGTACGGACAGACATAGAGACCCATAGTAAAGCTGGTGGCATTCAGACAATTGGCGCTATGCGTGCGTGTCGTATGATGTGACGGTCTTCTCGACTGTTGGTCTGTCGCGACCTCCTTCGTGTCCACTGGTCGAAACAATCCCTCATAGTAAAATCCGAAAGGCTTAGGTGGCAGGCTACTCAACGAGCTGACCACTCAGCTTCCATCATCTCAACGATTCTTCACATCTCGAACTCTAACAACTTCTCATATTGTCGTCGATGGCGGCGTAAAGGCATCTCTATTTAAAATAAATCCCCCTGCGACAGATTAAATACTTCAAGGAGAATGGGGTTCATTGCCCACTGGTTTCATTACTCAATGTGCAATCTCGCTGCATTTCTAATCATTTGGGTATCTGATGCCTAACACGTAGTACTTTCATACCAAGTTTCGTTACTAACGTACAATTACTTCTTCGTGCACAAATTTTTATAGCAGTGTGTTTGTTAAGGTGTCCTCATACAGACGTATAAAGAAAGACGAATTATAAAGAATGTAAAAAAAAAAACAAAGCAGTTGAAAAACGTTTATAATCTATGAAAACAGCATTATTAGTCTTTAAAAAAAAAAAAGAAGAAAACGGAAAAAATGACAAAAGGTAAATAACAATGAAGTTGATATGATTCGTTTTTGTTTAACTTAAAAATAAATATAATACTAAAGAAATAGAAAGGTATTTTTATAAAATTTATCTAGATTTTAAAGCAAATCTATAACTGAAAAAAAAAATTGTTTTATATCAGATATTCCAGTTCACATATCGTTAGAATAATTAAGTACGTAAAGGAACATTTAGTGCACATTTAATTAATAAGTAAAAACATATTAATACACATTTCTTCAGTAATATTCAAAAACCACTAAAAACATTTTTACTTTTAATTATTAGTTTACCGTGCTTTCTGCTATCTTAAAGAATTTTTATTTAATTACCTCCTCCCCCCTATACACACACACAAAAAAAAATCGTGATAACAAGTAAAATTATTTAACAATATGTAAATATACAGCTAAGAAAAAACCACTTTTCTTTCTTGAATAAATTTGATGGTTGAGTGAATTTCTTATTAGCTTCTTTCACAAATTTGTACTTTAATTTTCTCGTGCATTGAACCGTTGTATAACTATAAAGATTATGAAATAAAGAATTAGGGAGAAAAAAAAAACCCTCTAGATATTATTTATTGATATTTTTAAGGAAGTCATAAGAATGTTTGGCATTTACGTTAAATATATACATATTTATACATTTATTCATCAAGAAGAAATTGAAGTCATATTTTTGTTAAAAAGGGATTTGATTTATAAAGGTTAAAATGAGAAGCAAGCGTAAAGTATGTAAGAATATGTAAGCATGAATATATTTCATATTTAAATTGGGTCCATATTAAATTCCAAGTCGTATTGAATTTATGAAAAGAATTACATATAAGAATAAATTACAAATATATTTTGTAGCAAACTTAAAAAAAGAAAAGAAAAAGGAAATCGTTAAATTATTACTTAAAATTAAGTATTATTGTTATAATAATTAATGGTTAAATTTATAATGATATTTATTACAGGATTTTTTTTTTTTTTAAATTAAAACTGTTTTAGCGCGTCACCATTATAACTGCCCCCACAGCTACTTACATCCATAAGGCATCTATAAAAGTTTTAAAATGATCCATTAAACTTCTAAAAACATCCTGCAGATATCGATTAGAACAACAAATGTCACTCTTTTTTACATCCATTAGATGGCTGTTAAATATCCAATAACACAGGCCTACAAAATTGAAGTTGACAAAATTTGATTGGATGATTTTAGCTGAACTTTATGTTTTTTGATGTGCTGAAACCGAAAATGCAGCCCATTTTTCTCTATCATGTACAGTTTTTTGTGCTCACCGACACAATTTCTTACATATACCACCATAACAATAGGTTGGTTGGTTGGTTAGTATGTATTTACGTCGCCTTAGTGCTGTGCTATTACAACAATAGATATCCATGTGTAATTAATCATGAAAACATACTATAAAACTTACCATATAATTATATTGGTGGAAGAGTCATGGAAGAAATTACATTGGTAGTCACCTTGTATTGACAAAAATCGATATGTGATAGAGAAGAACTGACTTCATTTTCAGTTTTAGCACACCAAAAAACATAAAGATCAGTCAAAATTATAAAATCAAAATTTTACATGTCTACCTGTGTAATTAGACTTGTTAAATCAAATAGGTATTGAAAATATCTAGGCCTTGTTTTGATCTAACAAATTATACCTATTAGGCAATGAAAAGTCACGTCTAAATTTCGTCTACATTTAAAAAATCTAATAGATATCTGAAAAAATGCAGTATTATGTAATCATAAAAACACTTCAAGCTTTATCAATCTATAATTCAAATGTTCAGTTTCAGTCATAGAATCAAATCATGTTGGGAGAGCTTATATTTTATTTCAGAAATTAAACACATAAATAAAATTACTATTTGCAAAATATTAAAGACTGATTCACAAATTATAATTAACTTCTGGAGTTATTCGTGTAATAATGTTGTTTCTCCATAAAGGAGCCAAGACCAAGAGATGTAAATAATAACTTTTCCATGTTCAAGAAAAATATACTTCCTCTTTAAGACAGGCCGAAAACTAAACTAAAAAAGTAACATTTTCAGAGAGAGAAAAAATTACCTCTCATTTGGCAAAGAGCCAAAACTACCAGTCGGGGGGAAAGCGTGAATCGAAAGTACAATACACGCTGAAACATGCTCCGCCCCCATGAACGGAGGTTCATAAAAAATATCCTAAAAAGTACAATAACAACATTAGTGTTGTTACAGGTTTTTCATTTTCTGTCTTCAAACTGCAAATAGATAAGAAAAAAAGAGATTAATATACATAATGAAACATTGTAACTAGATTATTAACATAAGTGGATAAAATACAGGAACAAAAAAAATAAATAAATAAACAAATAAAAAACAAATAAAATAAAATAAGCTAAAGTTCAATCAACAGTTCTAAGTTATCTGTTCAACAGTTTTTTAAAATGGCAGAGGAGATAGTTTGGCGATCGGACGCTTCAACTCCCCATAAACAGTCTTCAGTAGAACACGAACTTTGCCATCTGTTGCAGGAAATAATTTGATTATGCGACCCAGTTTCCACTTCAAAGGGGGCTGATTATCTTCTTTTATTAAAACCAAATCGTTTTTCTTGAAATTTGGTGTATTTATTAACCATTTTGATCGCCTTTGCAAGTCTGATTGGTAATCTGAGGACCCTCTCTTCCAGAAACTTTGAAAAAAATTTTGCAGAAGTTTCCATCTTTCTAGCGGGGTTAGGTTAACTGAAGAATAGTCAGGTTCTGGTATTGAAGTCAAGGCAGTGCCTATAATAAAATGTCCTGGAGTTAGAGCATTTAAGTCGCTTGGACCATTCGATAGCGCAACAAGAGGTCTGGAGTTCAAGCACGATTTAATTTGAGTAATTAAAGTAAGAAACTGTACATAAGTTAATATTTGTTCGCCAATAGTTCTTTTTAAATGACCTTTCATCTGTTTTATTCCAGCCTCCCAAAGACCTCCAAAATGGGGGGCCGATGGGGGAATGAAATTCCATTTGATTGTTTCTTCGGACAAATATCTGTGGATCTTTTCGTCAGAAGAGATCAAGGACATCATTTTTTTCATTTCGTTGTCGGCACCTACAAAGTTCGTTCCTCTGTCTGAAAACAATTCTTCAGGTTTCCCTCGTCGAGCGACAAACCTCTTCAAATATGCGAGGAATGTTTCAGAGGTGAGATCACTGAGTATTTTCAAATGAATTGCTTTTGTGGAAAAAGAGATATATAAACAAATATAACTTTTAAAAGATTTAACACTTCGGCTCTTACGAGGTTTGATGAGAAAGGGGCCTGCAAGATCAACCCCGACTTTCGAAAACACTCGCGAAGAAAACACAAGCAGCTGGAAGATCACCCATTAGTTGAAAGGCTAAATTCGATGTGGTTCTAAAACACTTCATACAGTTCCGTAGATTCTTTTTCACAGCGTCTCTTGCATTAATTATCCAATATTGTTGTCGCAGGACTGAAATTGTTAATTGAGTTTCAATGTGAAGATGTTTTTCATGAAAGTACTTTATAATTAAATCTGTAATGTGATGCGTTTTGGGAAGTATCATTTGGTGCTTTTCACTCTCAGGTAGGTTTGCGTGTCTTAATCTTCCACCAACACGAAGAATTTCATTTTTGTCTAGAAAAGGATTCAAAGAAAGGAGTTTGTTACTAGCATTCAGGTTTCTTCCAGATTTTAAAGTCTTTATTTCTTCTCCAAATTCATGTCCTTGAACCAACTTCACAATAATGTTAGTTGCCTCATCAAGTTCTTGTATAGTTAAAAAACCAGTATTTCGCATAGATCGACATTTAGTATTTTTTTATAAATCTAAGACACCAAGCTGTAACACGTCTTAATTTAGACCAAGATGAAAACTTATATAATAATTCAAATTCATTATTGCAATGAGTTAAAGAGCAAACAGTAGTTTTCCGTTGTTCTCGCAAAATCTCTTCTTCAGGTATTTTCGCTTCATTTTCAGGTAGTGGTGTCGGTAAGTGCTCTTCTTTCAACCAAATTGGTCCCTTCAACCATTCTTCATTCTTCAACAATTCAGCCGCTGTGCAACCACGAGATAGCACATCAGCTGGATTCTTAACCCCTGGACATAATCTCAACTGAGGCGGGGCTACTAATCGTTGAATTTCACACACTCTGTTCTCTACGAAGGGCTTCCAGTTACTAGCACTTCCTTTGACCCAATGAAGGGTAATTTGGGAATCACAGAAACATAGTATGTTTTTGACGGGAATTGAAAATAGCCGCCCAAGATAATGAGCTAATCGAGCAGCTGTTATGGCTCCCATCAATTCAAGTGGAGGCAAGGTAAGTTTTTTGAGAGGAGCTACTCTTGTCTTTGACATAATAAATGAAGTTTCACGGGAACAAGGATCACGTAAATAAGCTACTGTACCATATCCCTTCAAACTGGCATCGCAGAAAACACAAATTTGAATAATTTCAGGAGTTAATTTTTCAAAATTCGTAAAATATTTTCTAGGCACTAAATATTTTCTAGACACACAAATTTTTCTAAATCCTGTATTTCGCTATGCCATTTCTTAAATTTTTGTGTTAAAGCATCGAGTAAAGCAGAATCCCAATCAATACCCTGCTCCCATAATTCTTGCATTAGAAATTTAACTCTTATTATAAAAGGAGAAATAAACCCTACAGGGTCATACACCTTTGCTACAGTTTGTAAAACAATTCTCTTAGTGATAATTTCATTATCAAACCCTTCTAACAGAGATTGAAAGTCTATTTTTAACGTGTCATTATTAGTTGACCACATTATTTCTAACACCTTAGAAATATTTCCCTCCTTTATTTCTTCATCAACGTTTATTCCGTGTTTTTCCCACAATTCGCTTAATTCGTAAGAATTACTTTTGAACTTTCTTAATGTCATATTGGCATCTTTAAGTATTTTCACAGCACCATACGATAAAATAAATGCTTCATTTACAGAATTAGCACCATGAAAGAGATCTTCAACATATAAGGAAGTATCAAGCATATTAACAACTTTCTCAAACAAGTTCTTATATCCCTTTATATGATGTTTAATGGTAGCTGAGAGCAAAAAGGGTGATGTTGTAACACCAAAAGTTACATGGGTCATGCGGAAAACCTTTGATAGAGGATTTTTACTATTTATATCATCAAACCATAGAAATCGTAAAAAGTTTCTATCATTTTCAGCAACCTGTATTTGCAGAAAAGCCTTTTCGATGTCACAAACAAAGGCAATTTTATGAAGGTGGAATTTCAAAATAATATCCAAAATATTATTATTTAAATTGGGGCCTGAATATAAACACTCGTTTAAAGATTTTGCTTCTTTTTCTTTGGAAGAAGCATCAAACACTATTCTGACCTTTGTGGTGGACTTATCTGTTCTTATCATCGGTCTGTGGGGCATATAATATACATCAGTTTCATTTTTGTTTAATTCACACGCCTCTATTATACCCATTTTCTTTTGTTCCTCAAGAATTTTTTCATATTCGTTTTTAAGTCATTCATTTTTAGACAGTTTTGTTCTCAAACCCCAAAGTCTATTTTTGGCTATTTCTATGTTAGATTTTAATTCATTTTTATTTTCTTTCCACAAAAATTGAATTTCATATCTTCCCTTAACAAAATTTAAATTTTCATTGAAAGAATTAATAATTTCTGTATCTCTCTGTGACAGAGAATCATTTTTACTGTCACATATTCCAAGTGATTCTAAATCCTATAAACGCTGCCAATCAAAACTGTCAAATTTATTGACAGATACAAAATGTGAATTAATTACCTCTGTACTATTATTATTTAATTTCCCCACTACAGTATAACCGAAAATAGTATTAGCAACATATAAATTATCACTAATTTTTTCAATGATACCTCTCTGTATTTTCCAAAAATAATCCGCTCCTAGCAAAATATTAATTTTGGAATCACTTAATGAATTATCTGCCAATTTCCAGTTTTTATTTTTAATATAGCTTTCAATTTCTGGTTCGCCCCTTGGGCTTTTCAAGGGAGTCGCGGTTATTAAATCCGTAGCTAATAGAATGAGCCGACGAGGGTTTATTTTGCTACGCAGTTCAATATTAAAAACTTCAAATTCCTCTTCTTTACCTTTATTTATTACAAAGGCAAAAACAGTTAGCTTTTCTTTTCTTACCACGGGTTAATTTTAATTCGTGAGCCAATTCTTTAGTAATAAAACTTTTCTCACTTCCGGAATCTAATAACAATCTGACAGTTTTTGATCTAGAATTAGATTGTGCTATTACGCAACATGTTTGCAATAACGCTGCCTGATTACTATTTTTCAAATGCGAATTCGATACTATAGCGTTCTCTACTACTTCTGGTTTCAAGTTTTTTGAAAAACAAAATAATTTGTTATGATCTGTTGCTTTACATTTCTCGCAAGGCTGCGATTTCACTCGACACTGTGATGACAGATGAGATTTTAGAAAGCATTTATAACACCTGCATTCCTTCTTTAATTTTAACCTTTTCGCAACATCAGTTTTAACTGATGTGCTAATGTGCTAATTTATTAGCACATCCAAGAGAAGGATGATCATAATTCTTGCAAAATATGCATATGTTTTTAACACCTACATTCAATGAATTCATTTTATTTGAAAATTTTCTGTCACTAATTTCGGCTTTATTTTTATTTACAATTACCGAAGCATTTTTATAATTAATCATACTAAGTGATTTTTCACGAGATTCCAGTTCTATTTTAAGAAAATTAATTAAGTCTGTCACATCAGACTCATCCTTCTTTTTATCACTTTGCCTGCAATATTCAACTACTAGATCGTTTGGCAATAATTTTAATAAAATTGGATTCAGTAAATGACCATATTGGCCTTTTGTCACCCCTAAATTAGATAAACTGCGAATATTTACTTCACAAACGTCGAACAGTTTTCGCAACGCACTTATATTTGATGAAAACTAATAGATATCTACAATTAGTATGGGATATCCCGGCCTTTTAATGGACATTCTTTAGATATTTTGTACCTTTTATGGATCATTGGATGTAATTTAGATGTGTAATGGTTATGTGGGTAATATTTTTCCATTTGTTATATTTTAGAGATATAATAGTTTCCCTGATATTTATTCTTGAACCCTAGCGTTGTCAATCGGCCTTAAACCCCAAAAACAACCAATCCTGATAGTTATTACATTTTTCTAAAATCATACTATTGAAATCCAATTGCATGATCCTATCCGGATACCTTCTTACAAACCGCTGGATGGAGAATAGCGCAGTAGGTACCAATAGGAAGGAAATAACGCGATAATTAAAAGTGGACCATTTAAATTAAGTTATTAAAAATTAGCTAAAATTATCAACTCAAAAACCAAAATCTTTAAGCGTTGATTCATCATGAACCCTTTAAAAATTTTCAAAGTAAAGATGGTTTGAATACTCGAATTTTAAAAAAGAAATCGGCAGCAGAATATAAGCAGCATAACGTCATGTTTAAAAAAAGTTTGCTTACAGCAGCGCCAATTGCCTGTATTGGTTGGGAGGAAAATAAATCAGAGGCAGCAGGATAAGTTAAAGAAACCTTCAAGTATAAAATAATATTTAATCGTCCGAAACGGAGTTTTGAGAGATTTCAAATTATTTTAATTTTAGTTATAAAATAATATAAAATATAAGATTCAATTTTTGAATATACAATTAACTATTACCAGCGAAATGGAAACAGCTTTCTTGTGCATGATTATATTGATTAATATCAGGTATTTATTTATGCCTGAGGTTATATACAAACAACATACCAAAATATTTCGAGGCTGTTACAGGAACTATTATATTACATTGAGTATTAGTGGTTTTTTCATACGAATAATTATAAATAGTTAAAAGGAGCGTTACAACCATGTGATAAAACTACAAGATTTTTACAGGGTGAACACAAACAGGATCTTTTAACTTGTTAATGGCGACATTTTGCTTCGGGGCAAAATCTTCGCTAAAACATGAGGCATAACATTTTCTGGACATCCTCAAATTCTAAGTATTTTTTTTTTTTCTTTTTAAGATATTCAGCCCAACGCTGAATTTTTCGAGCTTCTAAATATTTCTTGATAGTCAGTGTATTAAGGACAGCGTGATGGTGTATTTAATAATATTTGTATGTAATATATTTGTGTACATCCCGATCTCTAAGAGCTCTGCTTTGTAAATTAATCCAACTAATAGCAACCGTTGCTAGTATCACGAGTCGAACTCCTTCATAGGCAGTTTGTGAGACGATTAATCGAGGATATAAAATAAATAAAACGTTCACGGTACCTGTTTGATATGAAGATTATTGAAGGAAATTGAACACGCATATCCACAAGCAAAGGCAGACAGCGGTTTCTTTTAAATCACTTTGGAAACAGGGCATGTTCATTTCTTGTTTATGATTTTGCCGCACAATTTTTTTTTTTTTTTTTTTTTTTTTTTTTTTTTGAAGAACTCTGCAATTAGTTTTCATCGGTAAATTATTAAAAAAAAAAATAATAAATATTATAAAATATAAAGACGTTTCTTTCGCATAAGGCCATAGTGTAAAGAATGTTGTTTTTAAAATCTTTAAGCGATGATTCATCATGAATCATTTAAAATTTTTCGAAGTCAAGGTGGTGTAGTTTTTGAATACTTGGATTTTGAAAAAGAAATTGGATTAATTCGCTTTTAAATTAGTGTCAGTTACGTCTTTTTCAGTGAGTTTATTTGCTAATAAAAATGCTAATATAAATGCAGCTTCAAACCTGTGATTTATAATGAACAGATTTATTTTTAAAAATACAGAAATTATTATTATTATTGAAGATATAGATTAATTGGGGTTGCATCTGCATCCATTGGATCGATTTAAATAATATAACCAATTACCTACCAATAATCAGAAAGCAAATTCTCAAAATACAGTATCTAATTATAAGAATAAAAAGAGAAATAGTTTTTGCCTAATTTGAGAATCAATTTGAAAACAATTTATGAATGATGTACTATGAAAAACTTTATAGAGATTCGCACGTTATATTCCTAACCAAAAACATATATATGTAAAAAAAAAAAAAAAAAAAAAAAAAAAATAGAAGAAGAAGAATTAAAAGAATGAAGAAAGACAAAGAAAAATTAAATTTAACTTACATATCTTATATATCGTAATAAAAATTGGTGATTAAAATGTGTTTTTATCATAAATTTACTTAATGTATCAAAAAAATTCAAATATAAAAGAATATTTCTTAAATTTTTCTTATTTTCAATTTTCTAAATAAGTAAATAAGCTTTAGAAATAAAGCAAAGAATTTAAGAAAAAACATGCTCATGTTTCTTATATATTTTTATTTTTATTTCTTTTTTCTTTTCTTTCTTTTTTTTTTTTTTTTTTTTTTTTCCAAAGAAATTTTTAAGAATCGTTTATTTTTTTTTTCCAAGTAGTACAGTAAGGTAATGAAATTTACTCTACCATCCAACCTAACTATTTAAATATTCTTAATACGTATATTTTTTAGACTATAATGAAGCAACTACACGGACTTAATTTATTCGATTGGAAAATGTTTTATTTTATTTTATTTTTTTTATAGTTTATCTATATATAATTGGTGACGGAGATATGTTATCATTTTTATTATTTTAATTCAACAGCTGTTGCACGTGAAAAATTATGCACACAAGATATTTTATTCAGCTGTGTTCAAATCTTAATTTATATAGCGATCTTTAATTAAGAAAAGAAAATGCTTATTTTTCCTTAAAGAACGTGTTTCGTATTTAAAATTTTAGTGTGAATATGAAACTTATTGTTTGATTGAAATATAAGAGAAATGGCTTTGTGTTTCTACATAAATATGTTATGATCAATACATAAATTATTCATATTTCGTTTATCCACGTTTAGTTTTTAAATTAAAAATGTTTCTTAGATAAAGTATTTTTCATAGTTTTTGAATACTTCTTATTCATTTAAAAAATGAAATGTGAAATATATACATATATGTTTGTGTGAAACCGTCTATACTATGCTAATATTATTTATGACTACGAACTTAATTTCTATAGATTGAATTTAGTCATTTATTAGAAATTAGAGAGTTATAAAAGAAGGAAAGAAACGTTAAAAGAAATTTAAATTATGAAAAGATGCAATTTCAAAAGTTATAAAATTAAAATTGTTTTACGGTCTATTCTGATAAAAAGTATAAATAATTTTAAATAAATGAATGAATGAAAATTAAATTAAATTAAATCAAAATAATTAAAATGAAATAAATAAATGCATAAATTTTAATAAATTAAACAAAATTTGTAGTAACTGTACTCGATTTTATAGAATTTAAGTAATTAACGATTTTTTAATAAATGAAGTCTAAAATCAATAAGCTCAAACGAATAAATCATTGGAAATTTAAGCCCACATGTCATAAGGATAAAGACATTGTATTTGTGTCGGTAAAAAAAGAAAAAAAAAAAAACTAGATTTACCAAAATCTATTGGGACGATGACCTATAACATGCATATAAATCTTCAGTTCGTTTAAATAAGTCATTTAGACCTTATCGCATTTTCATTATTTTGAGCCTATACGCCATAATGGTTAAAGAAATTTTAATAACTAGTTTCCCCAAAATTGATGCAGTTTGTGTTACGGTGATCAAAAATATACGTACCTAATTTCAACGAATCCGAACGAATTATTTAAACGGTCACGTTTTCACTCCGGCAAATACATACTTCACTAAAAACTGTGTAAAATCGCAGATATCTCTAAAACAGAAGCTCGTGTTAAGACCAGGTGTACAACTGACCATCCTGTCATTCATTTAAAAAAAAGAAAAAAAAAATGCAACATCTTTCGACCCTTTGTTTTTGTGCTATGCAAGACACAAAATTCATTTCGAAAATCGGAATTACAATACTCACCTTGCATATGTATGTTCGGATAGTAAAAGGAATCTAGCGAATGAAATAGATTAAAGTTAGTCAATAACCATCACTAATAAAGTAATGAACAAATTTTTTGCATGGTATCGTAAAAATATTTAGGTGTAGAATGAAGATTATTTAAACCATTTCGAGAAATAAGTCAAAAAAAAAATAATAATAATAAAAGTAATGGTTTTAGCTGCTGATCTATGCATATATATATCATCAACATCATTACAAAAAATTCAAATTAGGTATTTTCAAAATTATATAGAGTTACAACATTTTCACAAAGACTGAGATGTTTCAATGAGAGGCGTTAGTGAAGTGAAAAGTGTGAAAATTTTATAATAAAACTTTAAATTAAAAAGCATGTTAAAGTTTTTAGGAATATTTTTACTTTGTACAATCAGGAATTTGAGTTGTAGCCTCCCTCAAACAAAAATATATGTGTAATTAAACTGTTTCTAAAACTATTTTCAATTGTGTTTAATGTACTTAATGTACAGCACTCGTTAACTTAATCCAGTCTTTAATTTAACTTTATAGTATTTAAAAGGACGACAAGAGAATCTATCTATCATAGAATGTATCTATCATAAATTGGAATGTGTCTGTCATAAACAGAGCAATTTTAATTAAATTTAATAGAAGTAGTTAAACATGTAAGAGATATCTCCAAATTTTGGCAGGCATTTAATAAACTATTCTTGCCTGTTTAAGTTTAGAATATAACATAATTTTTACTTTTATATAATCCAAGAAGTGTTGTTTATTACAGTCGATTAAATAATTGACTCTCAGTATGTATGTACATTTAATATATAATTAACATAAAAATGGTAAATCTACCTAATATGACCTTTTTGAAGAAATCAGTATATATTATCCTAATAGAAAGAAATACAATCTCTTTATACATGAATTACGAATCAATCTTATTTACGTAATATTTCATCGTAAACAGTGCATAATAAAGCTTTTATTTCTTTCTTTGTTGATTCTACTTCCAACCCCCTGCTATTCTTTGCTATAGACGTTATCCAAATAATATATCAAAGAAATGTTTTGAACATAATTCATTTTTAAGAATTGTGATATTTGACAGCCAAAGGTTTTTGTGAGTGTGGATGAAGAATGTTAGGTTTCGAACAAAAACGAAGTCCATATTTTATTCAGAGCTTCTGTTCTAGATATATTATGATTTATGTACATAATTTCTTGTTTTATCCAGTTACCTCCGTTTGTGTATAGGCGTATATAAGTTTAGATGTAGAAAAAAAAAGTCATTTAAAAAATAAGCATTGTTATAATGCAATTTATACATCAGCTTAAAAATCTCAATATTTTTTAAAGAACACTAATACAGCTTTTTTACATTATATATATATATATATATATATATATATAAGCAGTACACTATTTTTTCTATTATGACACTATCAGATTTTTCTCATATTTAAGTTTATTATCTGACCTGTTGCATATCATGCAACTATTGCTACATTTAATAATAACAAGAATAACATACATACATATATATGTTAATTAATACGCATATATACTGTTTCAATTACATGTATTAATTTATTTCTGTTTATAACTTACTACAAAATAATATGCGTAGAATAAGTGTACGCATCATTAGGTATTTTATGATGATAGATATAATTTTATATTAATAAAATTATTTAAACAGAATCATAAAAAGGAATTCCAGCACAATATGGACTAAGAACATGAGATGTCTTTTGATTTGTAAATGATGTTTTGAATTTAAAATTTTGATAAATGCATACTAAATGCATATAATTCACTTTTTTTTTCTTCTTGAGCAAAGCGAATGGATTCAGTAACTAAGGGCTGGTTGTTAAATTGTTGTAAGTAGGTTTTAAAGTTAAAGCTAGAGTTAGTAAATTATATGCAAATTTTGAGACTAAACTTTTAGATTTAGGATTACTTGTAATCTGCATTGTATTATTACTATCCCACCTTACATTTTGGGACACAAATTAAAATTATCATTCTGAAATATTTTCCAATCAAATCATTCTCTTTTAAGTGGTAACAATCTTTCAATTCACATTGACATAAAGATAAGTTGTAGAGTCCCGGAACAGGAAACGTTACTCCTTATCTCTGATAGAAAATTTTATTTAATATATATATGGAATTTAAATAAAAATAACTCGACTGTAAATTAAAACATGCCTGGTAGGGAGGGGTGCGGAGCAAAACGTTGCCTCTCAGAAGAAACGAAAAACTTGTTGCACCCCCATCAAAATTCGAAAAGTTGGCGCCTATTTTTGCGCATGTTAGTCATCATTATATATAATGATACAGAAAAATATTTTGTGATGGCCAGAGCATACTTATATATATATATATATATATATATATATATATATATATACTAGCAGGCTACGCCCGCTTCACTGGTCACTATTTTTAAATGAATCATTATAATTAATGAATTATCAAAATTGCATTAATTTTTATCATGTGAAAAAAAAAAAAAAAAAAAAAACTCTGATCGGGAAAAATGCCGCAACGGGTCCCCACTGCCTTCGGCAGCGTAGACTCGTGCGCGATGCGCACGCGCGAATACATATATATGAGCACTGCGTGCGCGTATTCCTTCACCGCACTTATGATTTCTCAAAATTCCATGTGAGATCGTTCATAAACTTTTATTCTTAAGAAAAGGAATTTAAAAAAAAAATCATTTCTGATCGGGTAAAGACTCACACCGGGTCCCTTCTGCCTTCATCTAACGAATTCATATATGCGTTTCATATTAATATGTATTAAATTTTATCGCGTGAAAAAAAAAAAAAAAAAAAAAAAAAAGCGAAACAAAATCTGATTAGGAAAAATGTCGCACCGGGTTCTCACTGTCTTCGGAAAAAATTCCCAAAATGCTCTAACTCTTATATCTATTATTTTCCCCCTTCGCCCCAACTCCCGTCTATCCTATTGATTTTACAAATTCGAAAATATCCGCAATCGATTTGTAAGTATCAAAAACCTCTATGCACCAGTTTTGAACGATATATCTCTATTTTATTTTTTTGCCTCTCCCAATAATTTTAAAAATTCAAAAATATCCGCAATTGATTTGTAGGTATCGAAAACCTCTATGCAACAATTTTGAATGATCTAACTCTATTTTATATTTTTTGCACCTCCGCCCCCCTTCCCGGCCCTTCTAATAACTTTACACTTTCGAAAATATCAGCATTCGACTTGCAGGCCTCTAAAACCTATCTGTACCAATTTTGAACGGCCTAACTGTATTTCTATTTGTTTTTGCCCATAGCCCCCCTTACCACCCCACCCCCTTCCCGCCCCTCCTAATAATTTTACAAATTCGAAAATATCCCCAATCGATTTGTAAGTATCGAAAACCTCTATAAACCAATTTTGAACGATCTAATCCTATTTTTATTTTTTTGCCCCCCCCTCTCCCCACCCCCTTCTCGCCCTTCCTAATAACTGTACAGTTTCGAAAATATCCCCATTCGCCTTGCAGGCCTCTAAAACCTATCTGTACCAATTTTGAACGGCCTAACTGTATTTCTACTTGTTTTTGGCCATAGCCCCCCCCCTTACCGCCCCTCCTAATAATTTTACAAATTCGAAAATATCCGCAATCGATTTGTAAGTATCGAAAACCCCTATAAACCAATTTTGAACGATCTAACTCTATATTTTTCTTTTTGCCCCCCGCTTTCTCCCCTCCCCCCTTCTCGCCCCTCCTAATAACTTTACACTTTCGAAAATATCCCCATTCAACTTGCAGTCCTCTTGAACCTATCTGTACAAATTTTGAACGGCCTAACTGTATTTCTATTTGTTTTTGCCCCTTAGCCCCCCCTTACCGCACCACCCCCCTACCCGCCCATCCTAATAATTTTACAAATTCAAAAATATCCGCAATCGATTTATAAGTATCGAAAACCTCTACGTACCAATTTTGAACGATCTGACACTATTTTTATTTTTTGCCCCCCCTCCCCTCCCCCCCCCTTCTTGCCCCTCCTAATAACTTTACACAATCGAAAATATCCCCATTCGACTTGCAGGCTTTTAAAACCTATTTGTACCAATTTTGAACGGCCTAACTGTACTTCTATTTGTTTTTGCTCCATAGCCCCCCCCCCCTTGCTGCCCCACCTGGGAACTGAATTTCTAAAATTCCAGAAATTGGTTTTTAGATAATTGCATTAGCTATATTTTAGAGCAAAAATTTCACGTATATCTATTTTTTTTTTTTTTTTTTGTTTGAGATACATAGAATTATGCGAAATCACGTTTTACGCATGTGAAATCACATTTTGCCCCCCCCCCGCCCCCCTTGGGGACCGAATTTCAAAAATTCCAGAAACCGATTTTTAAACATTTGTATTAGCTATATTTTAAAGCAAAAATTTTACGGATATCTGCTTTTTTGTTTGAGATATGAAGGATTTTGTGAAATTACGTTTTGCCCCCCTCCCCCCTTTGGGGGGCGAATTTTGTAAAATCGCTTGCGCCGTTGTCTTTCTCGGGTCGTAATCATTAACCGTGCCAAATTTGGTCCCGCTCGGTGAAACGGCCTAGGACTCTATAGCGGACACACACACACACACAGAGACTCTGCTCTTATATATATATATATATCTGTATATATATATAAATTACGTGTCACGATGTTTGTCCGGGGTAAACTCCTAAACTAAGGAACCGATTTTAATGAAATTTTGCACACTGTGTGCAGTTTGGTCCAACTTGAGAGATAGGATAGTTTTTATCTCAATTTATTGTCACAATATTGTTTTATTGCAATTATTTGTCAATTATAGACCTTTATTAAAGTTGCTCCGAAATATCTGTGAGTTCCATTAATTTAATTGTTGCCAAAAAAAAAAAAAAAAAAAAAAAAAAAAAACGCGAGTTCATTTTCTTTCGACATAAAAATAAATACATTTAATCAAACGTGAACGTTAAAAATTATAAAAAGCTAAATTATGCATCTCACGAAAATTGACGTCATAATCAATTTAAAGATTTTATACACATTGATAAAGTGTTAATGTAGTTCTATCATAGATATAGTAATATACATAGATCTTTCATCCTCATGTTATCGTACAAAGATTTTTAATGCCGAAAAAAAAAAAAAAAAAAGCTTTGGAAATAGCCATTAAGTGGTATAAAAAAAAAAAAAGAAAAGAAAAGAAAAGAAAGAAAGAAATATGAATTTGGAACTGTATCTGGAGTTTTTCATTCACCTTTAGCAAATAAATTATTCATAAATTTTATTTGCTAAAATATTAGTATGTATTCGCGTGTGTATTCACTCGGGGAAAGACGGCCATATTTTGGTAAAAACGTCGTCTTTAACCAAGTGAAAATGAATAACTTTTTTCTCCCCAATGATCGCTCTATTCTATATATGCTATACTATATCTATGAGTTCTATACGCAAGCGAAGTGTGACTCACTGACCGTCTGGGCAGCCAAGAAAAAGATTTCCTACGTTAATCGCCCATTGGATTTTTTGTAAAAAATTATTAAAAATCGAGGAAATTTATTTCCCGATTTTAATCCTTATATTTGGGTATAGATATGTATTAGTTATCGCGTGCGTTAGATTGAGTTATTTTGCTGTCAAATTGACAAAATTTTTATTTTAAATTTCAAAACTCTGTCACCCTTGGCTTTTTTTTTTTTTTTTTTAATTTTATTTGGCGATCAAAAGCGTAACACGAAAATATACATGCCAGATATATGTATTGTACGAAATGTAATATGTATTATTCATTGTACGTATGTATGACATGTAATATGTATTGTACGAAATATTGTTTCACATTATTCATTACTCTTTTAATATAAGTTGTTAAAATAACCATGATTTTTGAAAGGAATTAAATATTTTCGCCTGATAATTTGGCGATATTCTTTTTTTTTTCGATAAGGATGACAGAAATGAAATCTATTCCGCTGCAACATATGCTTACATCAGATATTTTATTTAGACATTTGAAAACAAATTTGACTTCAAACTATGATAGGATATTTATCATTTTCCTTTTAATTAGTATATTATTAGTATATTAAAATTTAAAAGCATGGCATATAAAAGGTTTTTTTTTTTTTTTTTTTTTTTTAATCTTATAATTATTCTTATCTTAATCCTCAATGTTTCCCATCTTTATTAACTTGAATTTACTATAAAAATTTTAACATACTCAAAGCCTTCTCATCACTTCGTTAAAGTACACTAAACTTTTCCAAAATATTTTTCTATTTAAATGATACATGTATTTACTTTAAATGTCCAATATTTCATAAGATGTCCTATTTTAAAGTTTTAAAATATTTATCAAATTTACTTATTTTTCTGGTTTAGCCATATTGTTTTCCTTTTTATGACTACAGCTGTTGCTCTCTTTAAAACAGTTAAAATGATGAGGTCATTTTATAGTAAAATTATCCATTATAGCATATATTATATTTCACTCCTCCATAAAAATTGATTTTAAAATCGTCTGCTTCTTTTATACTTTTATTTTAATCCGCGTTTGTAATGATCGATAGATGACGCTTTTTCAGCTTTTGTTGTTAGTAAATATAATAGCCATGTGTATTTATTATTGTTCTAATTGTGTTACTATTTAATGTTCGTGCTATAATTTCTCCGCCATTACATCATGGAAAATTGATTGCTTTTGGAAAAAATATTTCAGTTTATTCAAAGTTCGATCGGAAGTAGATTTTTAACTGAAGCTGAACAAATATTAGTTTCAAATCATGTGGTTAAGTCTTTACTTCCATTAGCCGAAGCAACTGAAATTTTATATTTGTCATTTGGAAATAAATGGAAACTCAATTCTGGATTTCTTGATTCTTTGGAGTGACACTGTGGCACACAACAGTATGTGTTATCTTTTTTACCGGATTTATTCATTTTTATTCAATAAATATATGTGAAACTAAACATCGGAAAGCAATGGCGTCTCGATGGAAGCCGAAAGTTATGCATGTTAAATGTAATTTCACCTTAGACCACCAGAGGGCGAGCATTTCATTACAATCGCGGATAGAATTTTAATAAAAATAAAATTACATATTAGTCTTTTTAGCATTTTAATCCAAAATAGCTTTAGACATTATATTTCCCTCATCCATAAAAATTGATTTTTAAAATCGTCTGCTTCTTTTATACTTTTATTTTAATAGAATTTTAATAGAATTTAATTTACATATTAGTCATTTTAGCAATTTTATCCTAAGTAGCATTAGAAATAATATATATCACTTCTCCATAAAAACTTATAGGACCCTACAATAAAATTAATTTGTACTTAATATCAACACTACGAAAATTTTTATCAATCGTTTCCAAATTTTGACCTAAGGTTCAAATCTCAATCCTGTGGGTTTTTACATCGGCTACAACGTTTTCGTCTTTATTCGTAAATAATAATTTGACAGTATTAAATAGTTTACTGCCATATAATTCAAAGTACAACTTAGTCACGGCAACGCGTGGCCGGGTCTGCTAGTAATATATATATAATTTTACTTTTAATTTTGAGTCATAAACTTCGTAAATATTTTGACCTACAAGATGTAAGAGTGAAATTTCGAAAACTTCGGGATTCATTTTCAGGGAGGGGACATTTTTTCCGGTGAGTTTTTGTGGGGGGCGTTTATTTCTAGAACCGTATGAACCTAATTACAGTGTGTCCCACTGAAACAAAATCATCCTATTTATGGGCCGAACGAACTCCAGTAAATTCCTTTCGAAATTCAAACCTTTTCCCCCATCCAATTAAAATTTGCATACATGAAAACCTCTGATGATAATAAATGCTTAAGTAGAACCGGACTTAGGGCAGATGGCCTTGATGATCTAGCAGCCCCAACTCCAGTTAAAAAGTTTATTTCTGATTTTAACTAGCGTACAACCATCGAGTGAGGTAAAATTTTGCATCCTATACAACTCCGATGACAACACATACTAAAATAGAAACGGTCCCAGGAGCTCTATGTCCTAAAGGGCCTTGAGTAATTTCCTTCCACGCTTTTATTAACTTGCTTTCTTCTCTGTGTGTCTACTGTGACTAATTTTGAAATTGATTTTAAACTTCCGAAATGTTAAAGAAGGGAGATATAAGCATTTATTTTAAAACTAAAAAAAAAAAAAAAAAAAAAAAAAAATCAAAATTTTTTTTAATTTACAATATACAGAGTTTTTAACGAAAATTATTCTCACTTTCAGATAAGTTGGAAAAACACTTTTAAAACAATATACTGTATTCGGAATACAAATACCTTAATTATCTCATGAAATATGAACGTTTTTATGAAAAACGTTTTTACTGCGCATGTGCGAAATGTAATACATTTTTTTTTTTTTTTTTTTTTTTTTTTTTGCATAGGTTGAAAGCTAGATGTATTGGGTAACTTCTATCAAAAGTGCATTTGAATAGAAAAAAAAATTAAATTCAAAATTATATTTTTATAAAAAATAGTTGTAGTCATTTCATTATCTATAATACTTATATCCAAGTCCAAGAAATTTGCTTTCAAAGGATTTAAATTAGTACTAATGAGTTTTAAATAAGAAGGATACAAATTTTTTTTATTATTTTAGTGTCATTATTAGTACTAGTAAAAGCGATCAAATCATCAATATATCTGTAAATTATAATACCCTTACTAGATTTACAATTATTTTCATAAGTATGCAAATACATATTTACTAAACTGTTACTAGATATTGAGCCATGAGGAATGCCATTTTTTGAACATAAAATTTCCCATGATAATTAATATAATTCTCTTTTAAAACTAAACTTTATAATTTTTTATATGTATTATAATCTATAATATCTTTTATATTACTTTCAGAATAAAAAATATCCAAAGAATTGATCAAATCATTTATTTTAATATTATTATATAAATCTTCAAAACCCCAAGTGAAAACATTATTAACCTTCTTTCTTACCTTTCATAAAAATAATCAAGTCATAACTATTTTTTAGAATCATAGAATTTTTAGTTTGATCTAGAGCATTTTGAATAAGAATGAAATCAGAGTTCTAAAAAACGTAGAATCAATATTAAAATAAAATTACCTTTTATTTAGCACATTCAAATCAGGTTCAATGTGCCCGCCGTTTTTCTGGACCGCATATTGCATTCTGTGCACAATATTCACAACAGCAGAAACTTTATCGCTGTTAAAAATTGATACCACATTAAACCTAAATTGAATTGTTAAATGTACTAATAATTATATAATTGCAAAAACGCCTTATTCGAAGGAGCTGAAAAGTTATATAAAAGTTATAGGTTGCCGTTGCACAAATTGTATAGATTTTTGTGAAACTAGCGCCTATAGTTTTTTTTTTTACAGGGACAGGACAAAAAATATTTTTTAGCATATTATACCTTATGGACTAAAACTATTACAGCGCGTTAATGCCTTTTTCGATTAATCTTTAAATTTATATACATATTATAGGTCACCATACATATTATAGCACGTACATATTATAGCACGTACATTATTAGGTCACCGTACATATTATATACATATTATAGCACGATCTGCGTAGATTTTGGTGAATCTAGAACTTATATTTCTTTTACAGGGGCGCACAAAAGAATTTGGATATTACGTTACCCTAAACAATATGCTATTTTGGGGGGGAAATACTCAAACAGAGTATTATAATTTTCAGTTTTGTTTTTCTAGCGACTTCTCTTTTTTTAATTTATTTAAACAACCGTTTATTACTTCATGTTCCGAAAGTCGAGTGGAGTCACTCCATATTTCTTTTCTTGATTTTATCGTCCTCTAATTAATGTGCGAAGCTTTAATATAGGACCACATTTACACGTTTTGAGGTAACTCTGAATCTAAAAATAATGTTTTTAGCGATTGATCTGTATGTCTCTGTGTGTGTAAGTCAGTCTCTTATGAGCATATCTCAAGAACAAATTGTAGCAGAAATTCAAAACTTGGTATTTTAAATGTGTATCCTATAGGGATGCTACACTAAACTTTTCGTTGAGATCAAACAAATAATTCGTGCCCAAGGACATCCAAGAAAATTCCAATACATTACATCTACGGGAAAATTTCTGGTAAGTACCGCGTAACATCTATAGGCTGACTTAAATAAAACGAACGAAATTAATTATATGCATAAAAGCATGTTTTGTGCAGATTGTTGTGCAGAAATCATTCATCATTCATTTACAAATCTACCCAAAGTATTTGGATGCGGCTATACACGGAAACTGCAGAAATTGTAATTCCTTTTGTGTTATAGGTTTTTCAAGTAAGACTAAATTTAAATACACAATATTGTTTATAGTGCATATTGATTATAGACAATATACAGGGCTACCCAAAATTAAACTAAACGTTTTTTTTTCTATTCAATGTAATTGATGGGAGTGCTTTGCTACATTTTACTATGTCGGCGAACACTGTTCAGGAAGCAAAATTGATTTTTCATACGCATACTGTAAATAAAGTATTTTTTGAATTTTCAACTCTGTTTTTTGTATAATATCACGTTTTGAGGTTACCTGATTACGAAAGTCCAATTTTTAACGGCCAATCTGTACGCATATTTACTATCAGCAAAAAACAAATGGCTACAGGAAATTCCAATTTGTTATTCAGAAACCCGTATTAGGATTTCACTAAAAATTTGATCAAGATTCGTAAGTTTGAAGACAAATTAGTAACAGCTTTGATTTTTTTTTAAATACTTGTATTCACAATAATTGAACAGGGAGTTTAGTGGGCGGTAGACTTTCCCTCACACAGAATTGTGTGTCAAATAAAACAGTTCCAAAATCTATTTTAGATTAGTTCTGAAAGTACATTGAACTTTATTGTCTTACGCTTCATATGCAATCTATCTTTATAGTATTGAAATTCAGGGTAGGGGAAAGACGTGAAAGTGTCACATCAAATTATTTTATATGCATAAAATCATGTTTCGTGTAGATTGTGATACAGAAATTATTCATTATTCGTTTACAGGGCTATCGAAAATATTTGAATATATTGGAGATATACTTGGAAACAGGGCTCGAAATGAGCGGTCGTTAGTTGTATTTGCAACTAAATATTTTGTTTTGACAACCACAATTTTATACCTAGTCGTCACCATTTCATGGTCGTCCCTTTGACGCCTAACATTATTTTACCCCTTCAGTGTGCAGTTATAATATGCGATGAAATAAAGGCACTAGCAATAAAGTAGTACAATCAAATTTCTAGCTTTCTTGTAAAAATATTTGCTCGAGCACATTTTTAAAATGTAAAAAACTAACTAAATAAAGAATGAGCATTTTAAATAATTGCAGTTTATGTACAACGTTTACGCATTTGTTTCTGTGTGTAAATAACAGTTTTAAAATATCACATTAATGCAACATAATTGCAACTAAGACAACAGTGTTAGTTGCCATTTGGCACCCAACTTGTTGTTTCTGATTTCAACCTCTGCTGGGCAATAGCTGGAAGTGTATTTTATTATATCTTATTATTTCCTTTTATTATTATTATTATTCATATATTGCATAGTGGCGGGTTAAATAGTGAAATTTGAATGACGTTTAATACCGAAAGCCAAGTAAACGGAAATTAATCGTTCTTGATCATGTATTTATAGTAAAATATTTTTACTTTATCTTACCTATATGGTATATGGTATATAACGAAAAACATATTTTTTTTTTATAACTTCAGCCATTGTTATTTATAGACTATGTTTAAATAAAACACAAAAGAAAATTTTCGAACATTAGTTCCCCAATAAATATTATGAAGTTCTTCATGAGTACGAAAGAAATTTCATTTGTGAACAGAAAACAAAATAGATGCCACATCTCTAACATCTGTTCCGGGCATTTTGATGTATGAAGAAATAGCTTTATTTTCTCGAATTATATTATTTTTAATTTATTTTTTCTGAGAATAAGTGTAAACTTGGAGATGGACTTTAATAAAGGTTTTTTTAACAGTTATATTGTGAAATATTTGAATTCGTTGTATTGAAAATGATACATTGTTGAGTATACATTCTATAATTAAAATTAATTTATACAATCTAATTGAATAATTTTATTGGGTTGTTCGGAAAGTCATTTCGTTTTTCTCAGCAGAGGACTTAATTGTATTTTTTTTCACACCTTCTTCACATTTAAGTTGCATTGCCATTACATATTGTGTCAGCTGATATAGCAAGGCTTGCTTGTGAAAAAGGTCGTTTTATTCTGCTCAATAGTTTTTGATGGGTGCCCTATCAAATAAAGAAAATCAGAAGCGACATTTTCGGCATATTTTCTTTTTGCTATCAAAAATGCGAAAATACTATTCAAACAAGGAAAAAAAGTATACGATGTGTGCACAGAAAATTTATTTAAAGAACGCTATTGTCAAAACTGGTTTACCAAATTTTGTTCTGGCAATTTTGAGTTGAAAATGCATAACGTTCTAGAAAACCAGTTTGTGCTAATGAAGACAAAATAAAGTATTGATTTACGAAAAACTGCCAAATAACAACTCGTGAGATCGCTAAGAAACCGATAAAAGTGGAGAATATATAATTCATTAAAATATTTATACAATATAAGGAAATCGTCTTTCATTTTCGAAGGAAAATTACTTTCCGAACAACACAATATGAAGATACTGAGTATCACATAGCCGGAAATAGAAAATTTTTTATAGCCTTGGTTTTGTTTCAAAAAAGTATTTTATTATAAATGTTGAAGCAGTCGAGTAATGCTATGTGTTGTTGAATTGCGTAGATTTAATTGAAAATGAAATTTTAACGATAGTGAAAACGAATGTGATTCTGTAATTGTATAAACAGGAAATTTACAATAATACCTGTGGTTATTAATTAATGATTGCTTTTTCAGAATTATTTTTATCATTTAATCTCTACTTTGGCAATATTGAATTTGTAAACGGAACACCTGAAAAGAAAGTTTGGTGAAGTTATGAATAAAAATTCAACTAAAATTGCTGAAAAAATGTCTTTTTCCTTTATATATTTAACGCATTAAAATATTCCATTTCAGACGATAGTAAAAGATTTTTTTTTTTTGTTTGTTTTATTAGGACTGACGACTGTTAGTCTCAATCTGGGATTTTTGGGGTATCATTTATCGATAGTTGGACCTTTATCGAAATCTAAAATTTATCAAAAATATAATTCAATAATTTGAAATCGATGTTATAATTAAAAAAAAAAAAAAAAAAAAAAAAGTCCTCGGTCCTAAACTAAATTCTGCTTTTGCCAGAATTTCATGATTTTTTTTTTTTTTTGGAAAGAGAAAGAAAAGAAAATTAATATTAATCAGTATCGAAACAAACACTATCGAAAATTTTTTTAAAAATAATTTTGAATTAATAAATAAAATGTGCGCGTGCAAAATGAAATAAAAATAAGTAAAAAAATAAATTTAATGATTTAATTTTTATATAAAACATGCTCACGTGCTACCTTAAAAAGTTGATGTAAAATTTAAAGTTTATGTGGTGAATGTGGCATCTAAAAAAATTGTTTTAAGAAACAGAATAAAGAAAGCAACGATATTGGTTGCATTTTGTTATATAGTTTAAATTTTTTATCATATAAATTTACAAACATGTGGAAAATAATACAGATGCATTATCGCGTCGAGAAAAAAAAAAATATATATATATATATACATATATCCCAAAATTTTAGTTATGAATGTTGAAAGATGTAAGATAATCAAGCCATAGGGATCTTGTTTATTTATTTATTTTTAATAACATGACAAAAAACTAGTATGAATAACTTTAGCCGAAACAAAATTTTTTAATTCTTCTATAAAATAAGACATAATTTACAGTACATTTTTTTTTAAGACAATATGCCAAAACAAATTTATATTCATTAAATAACATATAATGTCGTGTTCATTATGTTTTAATTATTTGTTGCTTATTTCTTCATTCTTCATCAAACTTCAATCTCCTAATTAGTCCAAATAAGACTCATAAGGAATATTTTCTAAATGCGGAAGTTAAATCCAATATATATATATATATATATATATATATGGAGCAGTAAGTATGATAACTAAGATTAATATGTATACATTTACAACTGGGAGAAAGAAACTAAATCGAGACAAATTATGGGCGATCCAACCACAAAAAACTAAAATGAAAACAATCGAAGATTTAGAAAGTCTTTATTTATCAACCTTAATTAATTTAGAAAATTTGGAGTGGAAGGATGATTTTTATACCAACTATGTGAAAAATACCAGAGCCGGGAATCGAACCCGGGCCTTCCGCTTAACGCGCGGATGCTCTACCACTGAGCTACCCTGGGTGATAACCAGCTAGGCATTTCTCACATAATATTCATTGGCAAGATCACCGAGTCTGAAAACGCAGCTATATCAAGTCACATAATTATTCGTGGCACAACTCCAATAGACCACGAAATTTTAATTTAGAAAGTCTTTATTTATCAACCATAATTTATTTAGAAAATTTGGAGTGGAAGGATGATTTTTATTCTATTGGAGTGCCACGAATAATTATGTGACTTGATATAGCTGCGTTTGCAGACTCGGTGATCTTGCCAATGAATATTATGTGAGAAATGCCTAGCTGGTTATCACCCAGGGTAGCTCAGTGGTAGAGCATTCGCGCGTCAAGCGGAAGGCCCGGGTTCGATTCCCGGCTCTGGTATTTTTCACATAGTTGGTATAAAAATCATCCTTCCACTCCAAATTTTCTAAATTAAAATAATCGAAGATATTTGCTATTTATCCAGAATAAAACCCTTTCACTTCTTTGCAAGTACCGTGACACTTATACAATAATAACAAGTAACAGAGCGGTCCCTTTGCAAACTATTTACATATTAGAGAAGTAGTATAACACTAAATATCCAAAAAAAGTCTATTTTATTCTCAATATTACCTTATTATTATTATTATTATTATTATTTTGGTTAAAAAAAAATATATTATTTTAAATTATCGCAGATCGATGGTTCACCCATTCATTTTAAAGGAATTAGCGAGCTCTTTTGAAAGATACTCATCATAAAAATTTACTCCCCTCAAGGTGGACGTCCCACCAGGGAGGGGGGCGAGGCTATATACACAATTTCCTATATACACAATTTTTTTTTCCCCGGATGACTATCTTTATTACAAATAATTATTTTAAATTTCATAATGATTATTAAAAAATAATTATCTTTATGCACATTTATAAAAAAGTTTTTCTTACACCACCATGGTAAAAATTTAGAAAAAGAGGGAGGGCAAAGCAAGCTGTTAGGCAATTTATACCAAACGTTCATAGGCACTAATTTATGTCAATGTGTAACTACATACCGATTTGTGTGAAATTCTGTGCAGTAGTACGTGAATTACAGTCGCCACAAAATTTTGTCACACACACAGACAGACATTTTCTAAAAATGGTCAAATCGTGTTCTACAGCTCTCAGAACGTGTAAATCTATCAAAAACCCGAGGTCGAATATTTTTACGAATCCAATACTTTCTTCTATTGAATATAGAAGAAAGTAAAAATGCATTTTTATAATGGTTAGCTCGCATATAAAGTTTCGTACGGTTATATTCCATAGACAGCCATC
>OZ005656.1:288520931-288753789 GCA_963930645.1 Salticus scenicus | reverse complement strand
CGTAACGTCGAAAGGGCTAAATTACTTATCCACCTAAACTAATCCTATATTAGCTACAAAGCTTGAAATGATAGAAAATCGAAAAAATACAATTTAATACTGAAATGAGATAATGTGTTCCAAAACCATTTTATTGAAATCTTATAGAACCCCATTTTTCTCAAAGTAATGATAAACAGATTTCGACGAAATATGTACTCCATTAAATTTCGTTCACTTCCCCAAGCATCGCAATGTTGACCTATTTCTTGTTATTTAAAATGTTATCGCTGTATTTTATTCACATTTCCTAAACAAATTCGCTTTTTTTTGAAGGTTTATTTATTTTATTTTTTTATTTATCCATCTATTTATTTATTTATTGTTTAAAAAAAATGATAAC
The DNA here is from genome assembly GCA_963930645.1 of Salticus scenicus. Lineage (NCBI taxonomy): Eukaryota > Metazoa > Arthropoda > Arachnida > Araneae > Salticidae > Salticus > Salticus scenicus. The sequence continues at coordinate 288,753,407 of OZ005656.1, read as the reverse complement.
TTTTGTTTCAATTATAACAGATTAATAGTCCAACCTTTATTGTATTGACTGTTTTAATAGTACTCATGAGTTCTTTTAATAGATATCCATATTGAAAATTTGGAAAAGGAGGGATGCATTCACAGGAAAGGAGGCATTGCTCTTACGTGTTAAAAAAAAAAAAAAAAAAAAAAAAAAAAAAGCCACAGTCGTCTATTCTTATTATTATAAATAATTCTTGTGAATTTCATATTGATCCGTTAAAAAAAATCCCATTTGGCACATTTACAAGAAAAATTGTCCTGTACCGCCATGTTTAAAAATTTGGGAAAAAACAGGATAGCAACGCCACTTGTTGCCCGATTTTCACCCAAAGAATATAGGCACAAGTTTATGTCAAGATGTAACTACATATCATGTTCTAGACTTCTCAAAATATGTAAATCCATGGAAAACCAGAAATCGAATTTTTTTACGAAACTATTACTTCCTGCTATAGAAAATACAAAAAAAGGTAATAACATTAAAGTACTTTAAATTACAGGGTTATTACAAATGAATCATCGGGTTTTGATACATTACTACGTCCGAACTTGGAAACGTATATGTTCCCATGACTACGCAAACGAGAGGGCGTTAACTGCAGTTTCACGCTGCTAATGTACATTTGAGTGTGGTTGCCATGGTTGCTGCGCGAACGTCATATTCAAAATGGCGACTGGACAGCATAAAGTTCATAACCGTTCAGAGAGCATTCCGGCGGGCATACAAATGCAAACCACCAACCCAAGAAAGCATTCTGCGCTCGTATCGACAGTTCAAAGAAGCCGGTTGTTTATGTAAAGGCAAAAGTTGCCGCCGACTAAGCGTTACTGAAGAAACAGTGAACAGAGTTAGAGAGAGTTTCATCCGTAGTCCCAAGAAATCAACAAACCGCGTACAACATCTATAAGTATGGACGTCAATCTTGGATGCTTTCGGTTTATTGTGATGTATAACTCATTGTTGTAACCCAATTATTTTCCGAAATAAACGCTTCGGAAATCCGATGATTCTTTTGTAATAACACTGCATTAATGGCTTGCAAATATGGGATGTTTAACTGAATAGCGATCACCGACGCTACCTTTAAAATTTCCATGATCTTTGTTTAGCATGCTTTATATAAAATATACCTTAATTTTTAGTTAGCGTTTATAGGCAGTGTAAAGGGGTGAAATCATATTAGGCGCTATAGAATATTTCATTGGAAGAAATTTTTTTTAAATGTTATAGTTTTTCTTTTTTCTTTCTATATGTTTAAATTTTTTTATAAATATCGTTCCTAAATAAATATTCAGTTACGTGAAGAACTTCTCAAAATAATGGCACAATTAAAAATAAAAACTACGAAGCTCTTTTTTTTTTTTTTTTTTCTCCCCAGGATGAAACAAATACGATTCTTCATTTAGTGCCTTATGGATTTTTTCACGATTTTCTACACAGTTTCTTTTGTCTGATGAAGGGTTCGGCTTAAATATTTAGACCCAAAGAAAATGTTTCCTGATTTTATAATTTCTCTAACTCTCTTAAAAATTTTTCATCTATCTTTTATTGCCAGCATTTAAGTATATTTTTCTACATCCTTACGTGTTCCAGTTAACTTCTTTAAGCGCATAAATTCAAAATATGTAACAAACAATTTATTTCTTGCTAGCAGACTTTGCTCGCTTCGCTGGTCTCTACATTTAAATGAATAATAATATTAATAATAACAATAATAATAATCACTAATTTTATATCGCATTAATATATAACTAAAAAAAAAAAAAAATCTATTGAAAGTTTTTAAAACCTTATTGCGGGTTCCAGCTGTCATCGGCAACCTTACCCTCATGAACTCGAGTGCGTGTCCTTATTGCCTGCGCAATGTATTACCTGTGGACTTGAGTTTATGTGTTTATCAGATGAGAACAGTATCGAAAAATTCAAAGCAGCACTTTTATATTTAAGTCGCAATTGCATATGAACAACACTGTGCGTACTGCACGTAGTATTTATTGTCAAGTTATCTTATGTGTTTTATTTTATTTATTCTGTAGACAACAAAATGACAGCAGTTTCATGCAAATATAGTATTACATTATGCTTTGAGCGCTATTTCAACCGTATGAGAGAAGCATTAATATTATTATTTTATAGGTATATAAACTTCCCATTTTAAATATTTTATTTCGATTTATTTGTTTATATAATAATTTGAATGAATCAAATATTCTTGCCTGCCAGCGTGCAAGGTCACAGATCTCAGTTTTACACGTAGCAGTCCATTTTTTTGAATGTTAAATCAGTCTAGTGGTTGTTAAATCTATAATAATAAAATCCGCCTTTTGTCTGTAAATTTGTCAGAATCAAAACTTTTTGCGATATCTTCACGTTTTACACACTATGAAAGCCAAAAATAACTTTAGAAAATGTTGTCTGTGTGTGTGTGTGTCATCATGTCTGTATGTCTCTAATGCTATTTTTGTCCGGGTATCACGTGAGAATGGCTAAACGGAATTCAATGTCGCTTAACAGGAATTTAGATCTTTACCCAATTTAAAATTATATCTATCAACTTTTTCGAAATTCACCTCCGTTCCCCCCTGGGGTGCAAAAATCAAAAACACGTTTGTAAGCATAACTCGGATCATAATTACTTCACAGTAAAGAAATTGTACATGGGAATACTAAACATAAGTACAAATAAAACGTTATCTGTGATTTAAAATTTTTCGATTTTAAGGGGAGGGAGGGGAAAAACAATTTTTGGCTGAAAATTTTGCTAATTCCGGATTTTTAAGTAGAAATCTACCAAATATAAAACAAAGATATTGAAAAAAGCGGTTTTTTTTGTGTGTGTGTGTGTGTGATTTGCGATATATATATATATATGTATGTGTGTATATATATTTGTGGGGGGGGGGGTTACGAGGAGGCAAAATCTGGACACTCCTTTTAGCACTAAATTTGTCCTAAGAAATCTATGGGAGCTGCGGTCACGAATTTTGGTGTTTGGATTGTTTATATGTAGCTGACACCTAAAGTAACTGAATTTATCGAAATTACATACTTTCCTCCCTTGGGAGGGGGGAGGGGACGGAAGGTAAAAAATCCTCTGTAAGCATAACTCGGCTCCAAATTACTTCACGGTGAAGAAATTGCACATGAGGAGACATGAGTAAGTATAAATAAAACATTATTTGCGATTTAGGAAATTTTGATTTTTACGGAGAGGGAGGGGAAAATCGATTTTTGGCGGGAAAATTTTCAAATACTGGATTTTTGAGTAAAACTTTACCAAAAATGGAACAAAGATCTTGAAAACAGCCATGCGTCGTCTTTAGAATATTTCCAAAACACGTTTTTGATTTTTTGCGATCTGCCATTTTTTGGAGGGATATGTGTTACGAAGGGCAAATTCGAAACACTCCTTTTAGCGCCAAATTTGTCCTGGGAAATTTATGAGAGCTCCGATCACAAAATTTCGTGTTTGGATAATTTATATGTATACGAACCCTAAAATAACGGGATTTATTGAAATCCCCCACTTTCTCCCTGCTGGGCAGGAAGGAAAAATAGTTTGTAAGTATTATTCGGCCCAAATTACTTCATGGTGATGAAATTGCACATGAGGAGACTAGAGTTGAGTATAAATAAAACACTGTGTACGATTTTCGAATTCTTGATTCTTACAGGAGGGAGGGGGAAAATCGTTTTTCTAGTCGGAAATTTCAGAAAATCCAGATTTTTGAGTAGAGCTCTACTGAAAATTGTACCAAGGTATTGAAAACAGCCATGCGTCTTCCTTAGGATATTTCCAAAACCACATTTTCATTTTTTATTTTTTTTGTGTGTGTGGAGGAGACGTTACGATACTCTCTTTTAGCGCTAAATTTGTCTTTGAAAATCTATGGGATCTGCGGGATTTCAGCCCTTTAAAATAAATAAATAAAAATCAGTTTTGAAGTGGCCTCAGCTAGATTTTTAATTTTTAATTTTTTCATGGATGTTATAGACATTTTAATTGAAATATTGAAATTTCGAACTAAAAAATCTATTTTATCAAAATTAATTATAACCTATAGTAGTCAGGGATAGTTTAGCTTTTCATTAGTGAAAAATTAATCGGTTCAGTAGTTACAGAGATTACAAACAAGTTTTATTACAAGTTTTCTTTTTTGTATAATAGTATAGATAAATATATTCGGAGATAAATTCATTTTTCACACTCATTAAATTTTGTTTGAAACTTTAGATAATGTGAGTAGTTATTTTCTAGCTAATTTCGATTAACTAAAAACAACTTATTTTAAGCAATCGATTATCTCAAGAAAATGAACACCATAACATCCGAAATTGCATCTCACTTTTATAAAAGGATATTAATTATCCATCCTATTATCATCGGAAAAACAGCACAATTACTCAACACTTTCGTTTCTTTGCTCGTCAGCTATTCAATTTGTTTAAAACTAATTTATGTTGTGCACGTGAAGCGAAATTGGATAAGGTAATGTGTAACTGAAACATTATTTAAAATTAATGAAAGTAATTTGCATGCTTAAAGCCATGTTAGAACATTAATTTTCAGCTTTGATAATTTTTTGTCCTTTTTCTGGAATACCGTTTTTGTCTTTTAAATAACAATAAATCACTTTAATGGAAAAAATATATCATGAAATACATAATCTATAAAAGATGGAATGCAGAAAATATTTATCATCATATATCATTTAAATTTTTACAAACACAGCTAAAAAAAAAACCACATGTATTCACGTTATTTTGCAAAAAATAAAAACTTGATAAAATTTTTCTGTTTTACCAAGTTTAAATTAACATTTGAGATTAGAAGATTTATTTATAAAAGTTGTAAACAAAGATTCATCCAATATCTTATATTTATAAAAAGAGCTTTATAAAGTTTTATTTAAAGAAAAATATATTAGAAATACTCTTTAAATTTTTTGTGTCAGTTTATATTTATGTAAATCGTTATCATGAAATCGACATGAATTTCTTGTAATTAAATTCGATAATATGTAATCTGTTAAAAAAGAAATTATTTGCATAAAACTTCAGACAATATTTATTAGTGTAGGGGAGAGGGGGGCACCTTTGAACAATCTAAATATTTTCCTAGAAAATTATGTTATTTTTTTAATATGATGGCAGCACATTACTATTGTTTCAATGCAACAAACTAGCCAAAGCTTTACCATTTTACATGCACACTGCTGTCTAAGGAAGGTATGTATTTTTCTCTTTCCTGAATCTAAACTGTACAAAATAAAGTTGTAAGCTTTTTATTGATAATCTTGTATACCTATAATTTTAATTGATGTTTCAATGTTTAACTGAAGATTTTAGCTTATAAGTTTTGTTTTACTCAAATTCTTAAACCTAACTGAGTAAATTATTCTAATGCCAAACTCCATATGATGGGGCACCTTTGAACAAAAATGTTGGGGCACCACTGAACAAACAAAACTTTGTACAAAAGAGTTATAAATCAATCTCAATACTATTATTTTATTTTGGATTTAAAAAATAAATGCGACAATGAAGACATACAAATTATTTATGAGCTGGTTTATTGTTTACTTAATATTAAAGTTCTACTTATATGCATGTGAACATCACTTTTGATTACTACTATTGTTTTTTTCAATCTTGCATGTTGTCATTTTTCCTACAGAAAAGTTTGCTTCCTTTGCAAAAAGTTAAAAATATTTATAGTGAAAAAATTTATTTTGATTATGGTCATCTACCATCATACTTAGTGGACGTAAGAAAGGACGATCCAAGATACTGACTTTGACTCCTGAGAAAAATGCAATTGAAGCTGAAAACAAAGCACGTCAGAACAAAAGAAAAAAATCTAAATAGTATAACTCTGCTTTTGAAAAAACAACTAAGAAGAGACTGCATACATTTGTTGATTCAAGCAGCGATGAAGAGGTGGCACATTTTCTGTGCATGAGGAAACTGACTTTGAATATACTATTATCGTTATGGAGGATGAAGAAGGAAAAACTCTTGTTTTAGAAGATTTGAATGCGAATGATTTTATTTTAGTAAAATTTGCTAAAAAAAAAAAAAAAAAAAAAAAAAAAACTATTCTTCACTATGTTGGTCAGATTGTATTGCAATTACAGGATAAAACAGAGTTTAATGTTAAGTTTCTCTGTAAAAAAGAAAATGATAAGTTTTATTTTCCGGAAGCACCAGATATCAGTTTGGTGGATTTCAACGATATTGTAAAAAAACTGCCTCAACCAAACATTACTGGAGGTACCCTACGTGCTGTTTCAGCAATGAGTTTTGATGTCAGTTTTGATGAATATAAATTTAGTTAAATAATAAAAATTTTGTAATTTTAGTAAATGTATATGTTTAATTTTATTCTTATTATTTTATAATCCTTAAAAATATTCAGCATTTGATAAAAACTCTGTATAATTTCTCTTAGTTTATGTTTGTCGAAAGGTGCCCCTAGCTTGTTCAAAGGTACCCCTACATGGGGCAGGTTTGAACAGAAATATTAACAATTTTTAAAGTCTTATAACATATTTGATTTATTTAATTTTTTTTTTTTAATTTTTAGCTCACATGATGAAGAAATTCCTACTTTTTCTTGTGCAACAATTAAAATTAATAATTATCATCTAAATAAAAAAATATGTTGATTTTCCAAAAAACTGTTCAAAGGTGTTTCCCTCTCCCCTACATATTTCAATAACATCTAAATGTCATATAATATGTTTAAAAGTTTTCTTACTTTTGCGTAGAGAGATCTTTGAGAGAAAAAATTCAATTACGGATGATTTGTTTTAGAACAACATACTGCAAAACATGCAAAAGAATGGAGAATAAAACATTAAAAAGAATATACAGGGTGGTTATAATTAAACTTCCCCTCTAAACAGCATCCTACAGCGCAAACGGGTGAACGGAAGGCAACGAAATTTGGTATACAGACTAGACACGAGATGCGCTCACAGAATTTAGAAAAAAAAAAAATTTCAAAATGTCTACCAGAGGGCGCCTTTTCCGGAAAAGCATTAAATTTAACACAATAAATAACCAAAACGGAATACAGAAACAATAGCAACATTTATTGGCTAGTTACTGATCACTTTGTCATCGAACCACAGTAAGCAGATGTAAGGAGAAAAATAACAGTATGCTGTTTCAGAAGAAAACAAAAACAGTTCAGTTTGCAGAAACAAGAACAGATTAGGACGAAATTATACAAGAGGAGCAGTTGTTAATCGTGTCCAAAACGATGTATGGTAAGGTGCTCAATGTGACTATCCTCATTCACCTGCAAAATTTCAAATCGACGGACAGTGCGTTCAACAGCAGATCGTAACTGATTAGTTGTGATGCTCTGTACATGAAGCGTTATGTAGTTCTTTAAGTCATTCAACGTCGCAACACCTCCACGATACAGCACACATTTTAAGTGGCCCCATAACCAGAAATCACACGGATTTAAATCCGGCGAATGTGGTGGCCATGGATTACGAAAGAAGCGACTAATAACACGTTCGTGTATGAAGTGTTGGAACAATAGCGCCATCACGGACTCATGGATATGGGAGGGCACACCATCCTACATGAAAAATAGTTAATGTAAGGACCCGCCTTTGCTGTAGTTGCGGCACAACAAACGTCTGCAGCATGTCATGGTATTGACGGTCTGTAACGAAATGTATGACAGGACCACGTGAAGCTATTTCCTCAAAGACGAATGGCCCAAAGGTGAATGTCGCCGTGAATCCACACCAGACAGGGAGAATGGAGGGGAATTTCAGTGTGCATCCGCGGATTTTCCTTAGTCCAAATGCGACAATTCTGTGTGTTGACTGTCCCATTGAGGTAGAAATGAGCCTCGTCGCTGCACAGAGTATTCCAAAGCCATGACAGATCAACAGACATTCTCTTGAGAAAACTGACTGCGAAAGAGAGACGTTGTGGCTTGTCTCTATCAAGCAGTTCTTGTGTATGGTGCATCTTATATGAGAAGTAGTACATTATGTTTCTGAGCACTTTTCGGACGTTGCTGTAAGAATCTGTCGATAAACAGCACGTGCGCTACTACCCCCCAAACTCGGATGTAAATGACTGTGCGGCCACATCTGTCTTGACGACATCAACAAGTACCGGTGTGACAGGTTTAACTCCTAAAGTCCCCGTCCTTTCAAATTTCTTAATCATTGCTCGGATACCTTTAGTAGGTATTGGTCCACGCCGTAGGTTTTTTATACGACGAAATTCACGAACTGTAGCAGAAGCTTGTTTTCGTGAAACAGCTTCACCCATAACGCACGTTCAACTAAAGATACCGTCATCATTACAGCCGGAAACATCGACTTAAAACATGATAACGTCTACAAATGTTTTATACCCTAACCTGTATTGCATAAAGCTTCCTCTTCTTCGCAAGCATTCAAACCTCGACATTTTTTCCCCCTAGAACTGACAGCTTTTCCTGGTTTTACATTTTATTACTCATAATTCTTGTTCTGGATTGTTAATATTGTCTCTGTATTCCGTTTGGGTCGTTTTGTGTTAAATTTAATGTTTTCTGAAAAAAGCGCCCTCTTGTGAAAATTTTGGATTTTTTTTTTTTTTTTTTTTTTTTTTTTTTCGAAATTCTGTGAGCTCATCTCGTGTATAGTCTATATATCACATTTCGCTGCATTCCGTTCACCCTTTTGCGCTGTAGGATTCTGTTTATAGAGGAAGTTTAATTATAACCACCCTGTATATCAATAAATTTCATTTGACCCAAGTTAATCTGTTATTAAGTATATAAAACAATTTACTATCAACTGTTGTGCGTACGTTAGGGTGTCCCTTAAGTAAGGTTTTTTTTTTTTTTTTTTTTTTTTTTTTAATCCGATACTCATACCCTCTAATTTTTTTCGATTTGATCTTTAACACTTTTTAGTAAAATATCAGCTATCTGTGATAACATTAACACGTTCCGAATTGACGGTAAAATCCTAATATCGGCTTTCCGTATTATACTTTGAGCTCAGTGAGTTTAACTGTCCATAGATTTAGAAAACTGTCTGCATTTTTGTAGTCGACGGCTCATTTATGGATTTGCCTATTATGTTGTACGGATTGAAGGAATCAAAGTTAGGGAGCTGTAAAATGGAGCTTATCGACTTTTTCATTTGCCGGTTTGTTGTGGCTTCAGGATGATTATGGATAAAAGTTTAACTTATCAGAGTTAATTATACCACCTTAAAGATTGCGACTGGGGTCAGACTTTTTATAGTACATTTTGTTTAGGCAAGGTAGTTAAATGTTTAAAATTTAAATTTCGTGAGAATTTTAGAAATACCACGTGATAGGCTTATAGTAATGCGATATAGCTAGCATTTTGATAACAAAACTTTTCTTATGATTAAAAGTAATTTGCGCGAGTCTAAAAGGAATAAATTAGTATTAAAATGCATGAGGGTAGTGTATTTAATTTTAGGATTAGTTAAGTGAAGAGAGTAGGTTTAATAAGATGTCTCTTATTAGATAAATTTCTTATTTTCAAATACAAATCAATTCGACAAGCAGGTCCAGTTTTAGGAAGATGTTTTTTGAAATTGTGGGTTCTAGGTTTGAATACCAAGTAAAAATTTAGATTTGAGAAGTCCTTGTGGGTACATATATGCATATACATTTGTGAATTTATGCAACGTGTATAAATCCATGCCATCCTTGTAACTATATTACTCTCAAAGCCTTCAAAATAAAAATCGCAAGCATTAGCTAGCTTATAGAGTAGAACCCCGTTAATGTGAATCTCGGAGGAAATAAAATTTTGTTCATGTTATCAGTAGTTTAAGCTATCAGTAACTCGGAAAATAATCTTCATTTTGACGTAGAATGTAAAAACATTTCATGTTAAAAATAATTCATATTAAGTTCGTCCAAGTTAACGAGGTTCGACTGTATTTATATAAGTTAATTTTACATAAATGAATATTCCTTTAATTTCATGATTTTTTTTTTTTTTTTTTTTTTTTAAGAAAAACACGGCTTGTTAATATCTTATGTCTGTTTCAAATAGAAATAAGACATGTACAAAAATAATCATAGTTTTTTATGTTATGTAACTAAATAAAATTCAATTTAAGTCTATAACCTTTAATATTAAAATAAAAATCAAAGAAAAGATATTTAGATTATACTGAAAAAAAATAATAATCAATAAATAAATTTTAATTTTGGTGTATTTAAAAATATTTAAAATCAATGAAACATGAATATACTATATTTAATCCTTTGCATTTTTATTTATAATTTCTTTTTTTAGTTTTGCATATTTATTTCTTTTTTACTTTTAAAAATAATTTGTAATGAATGCCTGAAAAATCTGATACTTAGAAACATTAATTAGCGGATCAATAAGAAAACATCCCGACAAAAATGGCAGTAGGTAATGAACAACGCCTTTTTAAACAACATATTCTATTTTAATCATCTCGTTACAAAAGATTTTTTTCCCCTTACTTCAATCACCTCGGATTATTTTTTATTTAATTGTCATTCAAAAAAAAAAAAAAATCATTGTTATTAATTTTATAAAAACTTATTTTTGTTAGTTAATGAAATACAAATTATTTACTCATAAAATTCATTAAAAAAAAATGAAAAGAAATGAAAAGAAACATATAGTATTTAAATATATAGTAAATACTGTAAGGTACAAACAAATTTTTATAATTACGTAAGAATTATGCGGATATACTGTGTGATCGAAAAGTCACAGAAAAGAATATTATTTAAAAAGTATTGACCGTAGCAGTATGCAGTTTCTCTGAAATTCGCAGAGAGCAGGGGATTATATATATATATATATCCTTCTGTCGGACTGCAGCTGCTTGACGCTGTGCGACTTGGAGAGTCTGGATTATGATATGGGAACATCGGACAAGATAGCGCCAGTATTGAGCCACTACAAGGCAGTAAGTTCAATATATTTCAATTCATTACAATATCTTTTTGCCTTTCAGGTCTGGGTAGGAACATGACGATCTAGCATGTCCTTTTATTAAATTATTCTTATCACAAATATCGACTTTGTATTTTTTAGACTATTAAATTAATTTAGTTTTGTTGCTTTTATGAAGCATTGATATTCTTATATCTAATTTACCGTTATTTTACATTACTGTTGTTATATATAATTTACCAGTAATTTAATCTTGTTTTAGAATTTCATTGATTTTTGTTGGGAGTATGCTAGTTTTGCCCATGTTTCCAAAACCTATTAGGCTTTTTTCAATTTACTTTATTGTCTATTCTGCTTCTCCCACCCACTGAAGAGGAAGCGGAAGGGTGTTCTTCACATGTAGTGTTGTTTCTTAAGATTGTTGTTTCTTAAGTTTCTTCACATGTAGTGTAATTGTTCTTCGTTACTTTAATTTGTTATTTCTTTGTTTTTATTAACGATTTTTCTTCTTGTTGACCACGCCCACTTGTCTTCAAGTCTCTACATATTTTCAAAATTATATATATATATATATATATAATGTTTATTACATTTTCAGCCGCAGATCCGGTGTATCATCTGACATTTTAAATAGATCCATCTTCTCAAATGACGCCATAATGCGAATACTAATTAATCTGACTTCGGAATGTTGCATATAATTTCAGATGTCAGCGAATATATAAATTAAACATTTATTGCTTATTACTGTTAATTGTTCTAAAAAAAATTCCTGATATTGTTACAAGAAAAAGCATTATTAGTTGTAATAACAGGAGACTTGACGTTGGAATATTAAAACCCGAATAAACTACTACGGCAGAAACGCAAAGAAAAACATTTGAGATGCATACAGCTGTTTCGGTAGCCTTAAGCGTACCGTCTTCAGTGCAAAAAGTATTCTGAATGAGTTATTATACGAGCACTTCTCCAGATCCAGAATTCTTTTTCCACTGAAGACGGTACGCTTAAGGCTACCGAAACAGCTGTATGCATCTCAAATGTTTTTCTTTGCGTTTCTGCCGTAGTAGTTTATTCGGGTTTTAACACTATTATTTAGGACTTATTATGTAAATTTACAGTGCGCAACGTCTGACGATCTTTTGTTCCTAAAAAGAAGAAAAAATACTGGCTGTGTATTTTAGTCAAAATAGATCTAGTGTCAATACTTTTTGAATAATAAATCTTTTTGTTTTTTCTGTGACTTTTGAATCACCTGGTACACATCTCAACTTTATAAACTGTTGACAGTTTTTACGTTTGAATTGAATGACATTTAAAAATGATGCAAAATAGATCTTGAAAGAATTGCCTTACACTGTATTGTATCTACATTAATAGAAATTTATTCCTGTTGTTTTACATTAAAAAATCTTTAGATTTAAATATTCCAACCTCAATTCTAGCTAACATTTTAAGATAAGGGTTATAATCAACACAAAATGCCATCAAAGAGAATCATGACACAGGTAGATTAAAATTTTTATTTGATAAAATTTAGGTTTACTGCATTTGATAAAATTTGGTTTACTTTTGTCAACGCATTAAAAAAAAAAGGTAAAATATTAAACCAAATTTATTTAAATAAAATTGTCACTCGATTTTATAAGTTGTTCTGGGTAATTTTGACTTAGTATTGATAAATGTATTTCACTTATCATGTAATGAATTTCAATTTGTGATTTGAGATTTTAACAAAATTACAAATTATGCTGATTAAACAACCAATAATAATACTATATATATATATATATAATTTTATTTGGTCTTAGAGTGTATGTATATCATATGACACACTCTAAGACAAATAAATAAATAAATAAATAAAAACTGACGCACCAAGAAGGAGTTATCCGATTGGAACGAAAATTGATAGATGTAATTCGCATGTACAGAAAAACAAATGATTGCAGTTTTAGAAAATTTGGATGATTTAATCAAGAGAAAGAGCTTCACAAACTGAACAAGTCAAGAATGCGTCGTTCCGCTTCTGGCCCTTATGTAAGCAGATATTCGGCTTCGCATTGGTTGATAGAATGGACAGAAGTCGTCCCATTCAGTGACATTCCAAGTCGAATGTTCCCGACATCACTGAAAATGAGCTTGTCGGTTTACAGAGTTTAATAGTAGTCGGCGCAAGAGGCTCCGTGGCTCAACACTCTTTCTCTGAGCAACCAATTAATGGTCTTTGAAGTCTTTGAAGTACCAGTTGCACGTAGGATCGATGATAATGATGAATCTGTGAATTTGAATACCTCTCTGACGACTGATCGTGTATCACGTTCTGTCAAGGCCGACCGTTTCCTTCTTAATGCTAAATTTGACCATGATTCATCCATTCCGGGCAACGTCGTCTAGTAGTGGCATCGTTCCTATCTAAACGTTAAAAAAAATCGCCAATTAGACCAACAGGCTTCTTTGAGCCCAACCACACATATCTATTAAATGCTGATATCTGCGCATAGTGTTCGCGCACCTGTATGTAAGGCATAATTACTCTGTCTATCCGAGTAGACAAAATAAAATTCTGAAAGAACTTATGAACTGGAATCGAAATTTATCCTCTTTAATACTCTCAGTTGTACGGATAAGATGCACTGCAGCGTCACAGGTTCATTCAATGGCAGCCAAACTTTAAAATTTTGCATTTTCCATCAAAACGTGTGCATGTCAATTTGTGTCCAATTTCCATTACTCTTTCTTGGTGCGTCGTTTTTTTTTTTTTTTTTTTTTTTTTTTTTTAAATCCTAGAGTTATATATATACACATACATGTATACACAAAATAAAAAAAAAAGCTCCACTTTGATTTTTTCCTTTTCTTTTTCCTGCAGTCACCAATTTTATCATATAAAAAACAAATTTTCGAATAGGTTGTATTACGTCGTCCTCCACGTACAAAAAAAAAAAAACAATTGTCAGGAAAATTCTACTTTTTGAAAGTATTTCAAAACTGGCAAGGACAAGGCAATTAACGATGCCACAAAATGTATCAATTTTAGAATAAAAATAAAAAAAATATTTTAATACATGAGATGGCAAAATAATTAAATGTTAACGAAGTATTGATGAGATGGTTTTCAGCAAGATATAAAATTTTTTTGCTGTTTGGAAATTGGCTTTAGGCGGCCACGTTGTTCATCGAAGCAAAATGACCACCACTTAAAAAGCAAATGTTTCAAAAATCGATTTGTATCAGAACTTACAAAAGATTAAAAAAAAGTGTACGGCAAAATACTTCCTTCAAAAACAGTGCGGGAACAATTAAACAAAGCAGGTTAAAAACAGAAAACCTGAAAAAAAAAAAAAAAAAAAAAAAAAAAGCTTTTATTTAAGAAAAGGATTAAAACAGACTTCAATGGACCAAAAACTAAAAAAAAAAATATATATATATATCAGTTATTATTGGGCTGAACTGGTTCCCTCTGACGAGTCAAGTTTAATTTATTTCGAGCTGATGAAAAGAGCTAATAGGATGACGAAAATGTGACCGACTTAATGAAAATTGCACTCTTAAACAGGGCACATTCTCCGTACATTATGGTAGGGAGGTGCATAACTTTTGAAGGAGTCGGGCATGTTCATGCTCATGAGATAAATTAACTCGAAATAATAAAAGTGTTCTTGAAAAAGTGACGCATGACAGACTATTTTGGAGGTACCTCTGACTTTTCTGTAAACAGTATTTCAAGATGATGATGCACCTTGCTATTGTCTGTGGTACATTTATTTGGTTCAAATAGTTAAAATTACCCATTCATTTTTATGAGCATGTATAATTCTATAAGTAATTACATCTTTTTTCACTTTAGTAAGTTAAATCCCACGAAGAATCTCGTAGAAATTCTCCTTAATCAGATCTGAAAATAGTTCTAATCTCAATACGCTCGACAACGTTTAGTCTATAGAAAGGCAAGAGTAGAGGGGGGAGAATTCGAAATTTGCAGCCTACGAGTCTGCAAGAACTAGAAAAAATTATTTGTGATATTTGATTCAGGGAAATTTCTGAGATTTATATTAAAACACTGTATAATACTATGCCATTGCGTATTAAAGCAGGAATTCCATATAAAGATGGAATTACTTAGTGCAGGATACATGTTTTATTAAGCAATTGTTTAGATGTAACAAATAAATAGTTTTATTTCATACATTAAAATATAACTTGTTTATTTCATATAATAAATCATAATAGAATACAAAGTGTATAGTTATTGCATTATGTTTGAAAAGAAAGTTTTATGCAGATTGTTATAAAGTACTTCGTAGAGTGTAATAAAGCGAATTATTATATCGAAAATGTGCATAGGTATTATTTCATCTCTTTGGTGTTATGCAAACACGACAGTTTTATTTGTTTCAACCATTAATTTTGAATTTATTACAAATAAAAAAGGTACGAATATAAATCCATTTTTCTGCAGTGCGTTTTGTTTTAGACCCTTAGTGATTACATTTTGTAATTTATGAAATAGGTTTACTTTTAGAAAAAAGTTAACGTATGTTTAATAAACAACATTGTTACTAAAAAAACTACGTGCATAGATGAACATTTCAGATAAAATCTGTACTGATAAGTATAAAGGATTTAAGTCCAAAAATGTCGATTTTGAGTTAAGTACATAGTCAGAACCAGAAAAAAATTCTCTATCGATTGGTATAAAGGATTTTAATTCATGTCATTAAGTCTTTGAGAAAATCCATTGGTAAAAAAAGATTCAAGTCAGAAATTTAGCATTAATCTTTTGTATGAATGTTTAATTCAATTTTTTCCCTTTATTAAATGAAGGTGGACAATCATTGAATGGTATAAAGCGTATAAATCAACATAATCCCTTTTTCCTAATAGATTCTTCTCATTAGTTTTTAGCTAGTTTAACTTTATTTTTCGTCTCCTGAAAAATCAAGAATATGGACTTAAATCCTTTATACTTATCAGTACAGAAATAGTCTTAGTGTTTTACCCAATTTGTTGTGCTGATTCCTGATCTGAAATTTTACGACACGAGATCGAACCAATTTGTTTTTGTCGTTGATTTAGTCAATGGTAATACAATATTCGTCGATTGTAAATAAATATTGATAAAAACACCTTATTATTTTCCTTATTTATGAGAAGAGCTGAAATTCAGTTCATTCTATCGCGTACAACACTCTGAAGTAACATGGCATGGCTTTAAGGCTTTCATATAAGTAGCTCCATACTATTGGCTATTATATTATGTAAATGAAATTGAGTTAAAGCTTACGCATACGTACTTAAAAATTTAGTAAAAATGATCCTATTTGATTAGATAGTAATCCTTCTGTATCCTAATTGCAGTATACTGTGTCTAATGCAATACATCGAGTTTCCTGAAAATGGCTTTGTACAGGGTTGAATACCTTGCGTATTTTGAATTGAAAAAAAAAAAAAAAAAACTTTTTAAAGAAATCGTTATATTTCCATGAATTTGTGTGGTATCCTCATAAATATTTATACCGATAATAAGGTGTTTCATCATCACATACTACAACATGATCGCATTTCAAGCATTACTATTTACAGGGTGATCCCAAGCGTTATCATTTTATTTTTTATTTTTTACCGTCTACCATTTGCTTTGGGGTCAAAACATTCACTGAAATATATGAGGTATAATACTTTCTTTACACTCATGAAATGTGAAGGTGATTCGTCTAGTACTTTTTGAGATATTTGACAAAAGCTCTAAATTAAGACTCCTATATATACGAGCTGACGCATCGGGCATTTTGTTGCCTTTGGGTTGCCACATGTACCCAGTGCGTTTCTCTGATAAACAAACGACAGACATTTTTTTTAATCGTCTTACGTTACTTTAGAGTAAATTCTTTTATTATATTTCATAATTTTAGCTAAGTAAACTATGATATCGAAGTTTGTTTAGCGATAAACTGCTGTAATAATTCAAGAAGTGAATATAAAGTGTTCTCAGACCTTCTATTACTGTGTATTTGAGTTTTGGTGACATTTTGTAAAAGAAACAGAAACCGCCCTAACAACACATCGTACATCCATAGGATATCCTCAGAATAAAATGACATCCTGAGAATGTACTGTGAAAAAAATGTGTGTTTAGGAATATTATTGTTGCTTATTGCTCTTATGTTCACCGGATTAGCTTCAGATCAAGATTTCTTAAAATGATTAGGGAAGCGATAAGGACGCAAAGCGGGAAGGCTGTCCTCTTCGGAGGCAAAAAATGGCGGTGATGCGCCGGCCAATTATTTTATTTAGGGGCTCTACTCTAAAATCGAAAGTGTCCGGTCGAATATGGAAAGGTAGATTCCATACAATGCCATCTAGTGTAGTTCAAAACATAATATCTATAATCATGCTGTTACAAATACTTTCAAATGGTGATCGACTGTTTACTATTGGGATATAACATGTAAAATTTTATTTGTCTGAAATTCTGTCATTTGTCCCATCGATTTTAACGTTATTCTTTCTATGTCTGACATTTATTTAAAAAAATTATATTCGCTTTCTTTCATCCGTTTTATAGTTATAAAAATAATGATAACTCTATCATAATTTATCAATAAAAAACATTAACTGGAGACAGTTTCACTGTAAAAAGTTTGGTGACGAAAATGACTTATTTGCTTTTGCATTTGCAGTTATTATACTTTTTCTAACGCCTTTATTCTCCTGTGCTATCGATTTTAATATTAGTCCTGTTTTTGTTTTTTTTTCTGTAGGTTCTTATTGATTTTTACATTATCATAAGATTTTTATTCTGATAACGATTTAAAAAACAAAAAGATGGAATGGTTTATAGCATAATAAAATTTAAATTTAATGTAACCGGTTCTTGTTTCACGTTTTTCAGTTGTTAAAAATATAAAGTAATTGATTCAAATTTAAAAAAAAAAAGAGAGAGTTTTAAATGGAAACATCAAATGCTTAAAAAACTTACTACGATTTAAGTAAATAATAATAAATGAAGAAATCTATGTGTTTGAAACTAGTTGTAAAAGAGTGAGACTTTATTTATTTATCTATCTATCTATTTTACCATGTTTTTATTAACTTCTATTCTTGTTTGTTTTTCCGGTACAAATCTTGAAATCGAATTTTAACTAACTTCCCTACTAGCTAAACATTTAAAACTTTCCCAGTAGCTCAGAACCCGATGACAACACAATACTTCGAAGTCAGATTTTCGAAATTTTGATTAGTTTTCTTATAATTAATTGAAATATGAAAATAATAACCTCCTAATAGCGTTAAAATAGCCATTAAAATATTAGCTATAATTTAATTGTTGCCAAAAAAATACGAGCTCATTTTCTTTCGACATAAAAATAAATACATTTAACGTTAAAAAAATTATAAAAAGTTAAATTATGCATCTCACAAAAATTGACGTCATTATCACTTTAAAAATTTTATGCACATTGATAAGAGCTCTATGATTCATCAAAAATTTAAAACATGGTATAAAAACGTTTTTTGTATCTTATAATTATTAATTTATTGATATAAAGTTTTTATTGAAAAGTTTCAGCAAATAATGGAGTTGTGTTTGTTGTTTCTTATGCCACTCGGCAATTCCGAGCTCCGGAAGTGGAAGTATCCTGATTTAAGGCAGGAGGGGTGCGCCTTCCGTTTTTTAGAGGAGCGCCACATAGGGAGGAAGAACGACTTAGCTCCAAATGAAATTGTACTGTTAATATAGAAAACTTTCGCTTGACTCTCTTTATATACATTCAGAAAGTACTTTCGCAAGAGTTTTACAAAGTCATATCCGAGTTATACTATACTGAATTTTCATTTTTGACAGCTTGATGCAACACATGTAATTAAATACCGAGTTTCACTCGTATAACCTCTGTTTTCTTGTCTAGAGCAAACATCAATTTTTTTGTTCTAGACAAGTAAAAAGACGCTGATTTTAATTGTTTGCTCTTGACAAGTAAAAGGTACTGATTTATTGCTTTATGCTGATTCATATTACACGCTCATAAAATACTTTTAAATAATATTGATATTAAACATAAAAGAGTATCGCACACACATACACAAGTCATTAAAATATCGATCGATCAAAATGTGGCTTAACCGAAAGTTGTTCAGAAAGCAAACAATCTCATAAAATGAGCAGGGAATTAAGGCTAACGTTTATTTGTAAACGATTCTTGGTTGAATTCTCACCAATTAATTTAAAAAATGAATGTTGAGGGTTAAAAGATAAAAAAAAGGTTACTGAAAGAGCTGCTCATTTGAAAGTACCTTTCAGAAACAATATTGATAAGGAAGGATGCAAGAAACTTACACTTATAATGTATACTAAACAAGTGTGTGATAGAAGAAAATGTTAAGAACATCTTTAGCTTTTGTAAACTAATGCTAGAACCTATTTTTAAGTCTTTCAGATCATGTATACCTGTTACCGCTAAAATCAGTTAATCTGCAGATTAGCTAGGTAATCTGCACATTAACTAGGGCGATCCGTTAAAGTGAGAAAAATTGTTTCATTTCTCAAATTACCTAGGTAATCTGCGAATTAAATAGATAATCTGCACATTACCTACTAGGCACTCGTTAAAGTAAAAATAAGATCTCTGGTGTTGTTATATTACAGCACGCTGTATTGTAATTCAAGGGGGAAAAAAAGATTAGTTTTCTTTTCTTTACTTATCTTCTTATCTTTCTTTATCTGTATGCGTTTTAATTTTTATGTCTTTTAAAGTAATATTTATTTTAATTTTTTTTATTTCATCTTTTTTATTCTGTCAATGAAGATGTTATGCATTTTTGATATGAAATATAATAACTTTAATAACTTTCAATAAATTCTATTTTATAAATGAATCTTATAATTGTAATACAGTAACGATTTCTTTTCAAAATAAAAATGTTTAACCGTTTAAATAAAAAAAAAATTCTTTATTTACAACTTATATTGCTATTACTATTTTTAAAAAAAGTTATGCACCAATTTTTAATTCGCTAAAGATATATTAGATTAGACAAATCAGAAGCATTATTTAAGAAGTACTTCAAATAACTAAAACTGCTTTAATAATTTTTAGAACGCATGAAAATTAATATGACAGTTTTCCAACGCTTTATTAAACTATGATTTGCAGCATACATATATCTGTACAAGTTTAGCAAATATATTAATTTTACAAAAAAAAAAAAAAAAAAAAAAAAAACCTTATTAACACATTTTATGTGATAAACTACAACGAAATAATCTGAAAAAACGAACAAAATAAATAAATAAATAAATAAAAATATAATCATGATATATAAAATATATAAAGAAAACTTGAAATTGAAAGAAACAAAAAAAAAAAAAAAAAAAAAAAAAAATGTAATGAAATGCTAAATAATGCATCAAAATTTCATATTTAATTAAGTATTTATTAAATAATGCCATATTATTGAATTTTTTCAGAGTTAAAAATTAATGCATCTTTGTTTGTTTTTTTCAGCAAGTAATAGTAATTTCAGTCAGTTTTAAAATAAATTAGTTTTAAAAAGTTGTGGTTTAATAATTTTATTTTGGGAGGAAATAATTACTGTGTTGTAAATTTAATATTCGTAATTCAAAATGAAGTTTCACGAGAGAGAGATTTTAATTAAGAATACATTTCATTAATAAAATTCCCTTGTCAAACTTATATTGACAGCATTAAAAAAGAGAAGAAATAAAATCAAAATTAAAACACTTATAACTTGTTACTTTAAATTTTGTGTTGGTCATAATTAGAAACCTAATCATGGCTTCGATGCTGCACGTTTTGCGTTTATCAATATCATAGCGGAGCGGAAGGGATTAAAGTTTTAGTTTGTGTTTGAAGTCTCATTCGCGTATCTGTATCACATGACTGTTTGACGTCATAGTGAATGTAAAACAAACTAAGGCTCGAAACAAACATTTGAACTTTAACGACACAGAAGCCGCTAATGTGCAGATTACCTAGTTAAAATGCGGAAAACTTTTGATTCCGCACTTTAACGGGTTATTTTAGTTAATTAGCAGATTAGCTAGGTAATCTGAACATTAACGGATTTCGAGCTTTAACGGTAACATATCTACTAAAGTATAGGGTATTGTTAATGAAAAAACACATTACGTCTGCTAAGTATAGGAAGAGTAAAGTATCCAGATACTTTAAAAGAAAAAAAAAAGTTCATTTACAAGAAGCTAATGCACTGACGGATGCAGATTTTTTTTTTTTTTCTTTTTTTTTGTTATTGTTTCAAATTATCATGCCACTGATACAATTTTTTCCCGAAAATATTAGGTTATTCCAAATACCAAGTATATGAAATGCGTGCAGTCGAGAATTGTCTGATAACGCTAGTCAACGAATTTTAATGAAATTCCTGTGAATCCTTTAAAACGAAATTATTTAAATTCTCTTGTCTATATAGAGTTACAATACTAAAAGGCAAAGTGTTAAAGGATGCTAAATAATTATTTTGTGATACGGGTAATGAAATAGATAATTCATGGTTACAGTGGTTTACGATGTTTGCAAAAACCTGCAACACTTTTATTGATAATTTTGAAGACAAACTAAGATTAGAAGGGCCAGAATGTGTAAAAATTGATTAAATAACTATATTTATTGATATTTTATTTATTGAGAAGGGTTAAAGGACTGTACAGAGAGTTATACTCACATTAGAAATCCCTTTCTGATTAGGTATAATATAGAAGTAACCGTCTGTAGAAATTTTCTAGATTCTTAATAAATCATAGGTAATGTAAAAGCCTTTGAATAACTTTACCATTAATCCAATTACGTAAGTTACTGATCCAAGTACTGAAGTATTGTAAACAGTATGAAAAAGTCAGGTCCATGATTCATTTTTATGTTTGATTTGACAGTCAAAATAACAATGATATTTCCTTTCAATGAATATCTTAATTTATTTCTAACTAGAGAGAGCTTCTTCGAAATAAACATATTAAAAGTTCTTGACGAAGTTAATTCAAGCTCAAGAAATTCGATCATAAATATATATATATATATATCACAAAGCTCTAACCAAACGATAACGAGAAATTAACTGTAACTATTATTTTATAAAATCGAATCCATCCTTAATTGTAACTAAATTTTTTCTCTGAGCTTTTGCTGGTCTGAACTCATTTTTTCACACCGCAATATTTGCAGCATATTATAATTTTCAACAATCAATGCTTGTATAAAAATATCTATAGTTAACTTTAACTTTTATTTTCTATTTCCATTTTGAGTAGTTTCAAATTAATAAGAATTTGCAACTCTTATTTACTTTATAAACTTGTTGCTAAAGAATATCGTGTAATTTGTACTTTATAGGTTAGTATCGCGTTATTTATGCATTCAGTATTCTCTTGCGACAAAAAATGTGCAAAAGAAATCCCTTTCATTAAAATATATTTAACTCAATCAGTATACGTTTAACATGAACTGAAAAGGAAAGAAAAAAAAATTAAAGATTGATTGAATCATTTATGTTTTAATTTACGTTTGAAAAAATGCATCAAATAATAATTTCTTTCTTTAACCAAAAAAAAAAAAAAAAAAAAAAAACTGTTTTCAAATGATTTAATAAGAAATTGAGTTTTCTAAAATAATTATCATCTTAAGATAATTCTTTTAAGATAATGTAATTTAAGGTTACATTTCACTGGATAAACTTTTCAAAAATTACCTATTCATGCGCAACAAAGGAACTCATATAAGATAAGGCTAAAGAACTGTTCTGGTCTTAAAGATAATGTCAGCTAATTTTCTGAATTATTCATAGAGTCAATTTTCCAGCCGGTCGAAAACATTTTCCAAAGTGTCTCGCTTTTATTATGTCATCTGGCAAATCCGTATCAGTCAGAATTCGGTAACAGCTGTTAATATTATCTATGCATTATTCACGAGGAGAAAGTCATTTGTAGTTATTACATTCTACCGTTATTACACGTCATTCAGTACAAAAAAAAAAAAAAAAAAAAAAAAAAAAAAACGTAAATCTGAAGATTTTTTTTTTTTTTTTTTCTTGTCATTTTGTCAAAATAATCATAACTAAAATTTTGTCTTTTATAAATTAGGACAAATTAAACCTAACGACATTTTTTTTTAAACATTTCAAATATATAAAGTGTTAAATAACGCCCTCTATTATTATACTTAAATAAAATTAAAAATGTTGACATTTTAATAATTTTTCAGAAAGGATTTTCTTGTATTAAAAACCTATTTTATTATTGTTTTAATAAATTTATCATTTTTGATAGGCACAATCACCTTTTAAAATTCAATCTTTCTAAATTTATTTTCAAACTTCTTCATACACCAGCACTACCAGTTTCAAATAAACGTAGCGTTTATTCTTCAGGTGCGCACAACTACCGTGGAGGCAAAAGCAAGATTGATTTCTATTTCCCAAATATAAGATTAATTTTATGTAGTGTGAAGAAGTTTTTAAGTTTAAATATTTATTGTACGCCAGTTCTTTAATTTACAATTGGATAAATTTTATTTTATTTGAAGTTCTGCCTTAAAATCACATATGAGTCAAAATATAATTAACCGAAAATTTAATGCGATATCTCCAGTTAAATTATATCATAGTCAAATAATTAAAAATCAAGAAAGTCGATAGGATGTAGTTTTTTTTTTTTTTTTTTTCATTTCAATGCAGCGAATGATAAAAGCATGAATATTTAGATCGTCAATCGGATATCATCTTGTTTTAACAAATAGCTCAAAAATAAATTCAGATATTAATAAATCCCGTTATGCATGATCTTTTTGCTGTACGTTTATGATGTCAAAAATGTATATTTCTATTTAAAACAATAAAATTAATTTTGAAAAAAATAGTAATGATTCTTACTACATAAGTTATTTCTAGATTTTCAATGTATACATATATACCAAGTCCCGTACTTTCGTGTATATAACCCGCGGGTAATCTATAAAAAAATCCTGACTTTGTATGTCCTGCGGGGTATCTACCACGAACAACGATAAAATCAACACCAATTTCATATTTGTTTCGGAAGTCTCGATTATTAATGTATAATGACGAGGAAATTGAGGACAGTGAAAAGGAACTTGATGAGGATGGTAATATGGATGATGAAGACGAACTGTCCCAAACAACATTGCGACATTTTAATTCTGATACGGAAGAATCAGATTTAGATCAATTTGAATGAATTTTGTAAATATATTTATAATTAATCTGTAATTTTCTTATAAACTGAATAAAGGTGTTAATCATTAGAAATTACTCCAATTTAATATATTAATTTATATAGAAAGAATAATTAATACTGTGTTATGATTATTTGCTTTTTTATTATAGGTAAGCAAATTTATTTGTTTATTAATTATATTTAGTCGTAATTTTGTTTATTATTAAAACCTTTCAATTAGTATTGAAATTATAGTCAGTCATTTCCGGGCCAGGTTTGCTCGCAAGTCACGTTAACCATTTGGAATTTTCCGTGATTTTCTGCAAAACTTTCGAAATTTTTGGCTGGAACCCGCATAGAAATCTCACCCAAGGAGGAAGCTCTATCGAAGCGTAGGATTTAAGCTTAACACATACGTTAAATGTTCAAGTCCATTGGGAATGAAATAGCGTCATTTGATAATTGTTTATTTATTTTATTTTATTTTCATTAATGTACGTGTATTGTTGCCTATATTTGATTCTTATTATTTTATAAATTGAGGTCTTTCCTAAATGTCACTAAATCTTTTCTAAATCTTTTTTATTATGAAAAGGTTTCAAGATGAGATAGTTAAACTTCTCATTATTTGTAATTATTATCTATCATCATTTATTTAGTATTAAGTATGAGGATAGATTCATGAGGATTATTGGAAACATCTTTCGATGCATAGTATTTCTTTATAACAGTTTCAATAATTGTTAAATAATAAATACTTCATGTGTTATAGTAACATTATTAATACAGTTCCAGGAAAAAATAAATAAAAGAGAGGGAGAAAATTTTCTGGATTACATACAACATAATAAAAGTAACCAAAACTTTTTCAGAAACTGCATACAAAAGGTAATTATTTCCGTTTATTAAAGTCTTGTCTCTAACTCTTTATCTTTTCGATATCTTTTAAGGAGACTGGATTTTGCTGAGATAAAAGGATATTTTTAAGCATGTCAATACACAATAGGATGAACATAGATTTCGTATTTCCGGAAAACATTTTTAGTTTTGCTGAATAATCTGTTTACAATGAATGAAGCAGTCTGATAGAGGGATATATTATCTTTAAAAAAAAAATTATACATAGCAAAATTGTACACGGAATATATATATGTGTGCGTGTGTGTGTGTGTGTGTGTAAAATTTTATAATATTCTTGAAGTGACTTTTCCTTATGAATACATAAATAGTCTGTTTTTTATTTTTTAATTTTATTAAAGTTTTTTTTTCTTTATTTTCTTTTTTGATTATTATTATTATTATTATTATTATTATTATTATTGATTCAATGAAATGAATTTCGATAAATGGAAGGAGTTTTTTAATTTATGTGAACCATATGAATTTTATTTGTGTTTAACATTAATGGCAATGTCCGATAAGTCTTCTACAGATATAATATTTTTAAATTTTTATATTCTAAACATAATTTTTACTTTTATTTCCGTATAATATATGAAATATTCGCTTTAAATATAACTAATACAATAACAAATTAAAGACATCCACTATTGAAAATAAGGTTTAATTTAAAACAATTTCAATCTCTTAATTTTTGCCTTAAAAACTCAATTTCCTTTGTTAAACGGAACTTACGTGACTATTTTTATACTTTCATTCGAATGCATTTCCTCACTTTCATTTAAATAACTCTGGATTTGAATTTTGAAAAATCTTTATATTTTCTGTTTTATTTTCTCTTTCCGTAATTTTTCTACTCTGAGATTTCAGTTCTTTGTTTTTTATTTTATTTTTTGATCATTTAAGAAATTTTATTTACTGCTTTCCTATCGTTTTTTTTAATTCTGTATTTCAATAAAACGAAGTCTTCCATGGGATTCTTCCTGCATTGTAATTTGTACTCTGTTTTAATAGACGTATTAGGGGGAATGCCGATTGTTATTATTATGATTTTTTAAGTTACAGACTTTCATTTATCTTAATTACTTCACTACTATCTGAGAGTGAAATTAAGGTTGTATTCTTAAAGGGAAATTAGTGAAATAAATGAAGGTTTTGATATTTAGGACGATAGATCTGATTTTCTTTTTAGACTTAAAAAATATTTTTTAACGAAAATTCGTTTTGGAAAAAAGAACTTTTGTTAAAGATAGACTAATATATATTTATGAGCTTATTTAAGTGGTAACAATTCTGCGCATTCGAAGCATATTCTAATTCAAACTGTTACTTTAAAAATAGATTTAAAACCTTTTATTAACTACGATTTATTAATAAAATATAGTTAAAGATAACTGAAATTTCTGAGCGATATTTAAAATTGTTTTTAATGTTTAAATAGGTCATTGTAGGTAGCATAAAAAATGTCTACTCGTCTTTTTAAAAAATATATAAGCAGATTTAATGTGTGTTTTTTAACACTTCTTATAGTAAATTTCATTCTTATTTTGCAAGTATAACACTTTAAAAATAATATTGACATTGATTTTAATTTCAGATAATAGTTGTAATAATATTGACAGTATTTTTTGCAAACGAATATAAAAATTTCCTGCATCCTTTTTGTTATAAGAAGTTGTTTTCCATAAAAGGTTACATATATATATAATTTTTAAAAAGTAGTAAAAGCCGAGCAATAGATTTAAGACCACTGAAACTATATAGACCAATAAGAATAAAATTTCATCAAATTAAAATTACCTGTGAGGACTGATTGTTAATTATTGAAAGAATTAATTTTACTTTTGATTTTTGAAATAATAAGTTTTACTTATTTTATTATTATTATTATTATTTTTTAAGAATTTAAAACTTACTTTTTAAAATTTAGAACTTACCATATAATTATTCCTTGATAGTTGCTATTTAAATAATGTTACCTGTGCGTTAAAATGACAAAAATGAAAGATTAAACAAGCAATAAGAGAATAAAGAATTGAAACACTTTCTTTGACAGATTGTTTTTCAATTAGGAATAGCTCAGGACGGTGAAAAAACTGGTCAGGGGAGACGTTTTTCACCGTTGAGCACCAATGTACGATTTCGTTCGTCAGTGGCTATTAGTGCTGGACGATATCAGAAATTAAATATCGCGATATATCACCAAGTTAATATCGATATTAGTGATATATTGCGATATTTCTTTCAAGATAGGAAAAAATAGACATTTGTTATTTTTTAAAGACATATGCACACGAATTTTTAAAGTATACAAGTATAGAGTGTTTTCCATGTATTTTCTGGTATATTACTACCATAACTTCATCAAAAAAAAAAAAAAAAAAAAGCATAAAAAGTAAATCAATATTTTGTGTTTCTTATAACTTATACTATTGCTTTTTAGTATACCTCTGTATAGTTTATCCTCTATTCTTCCCATTTTAAGCTTTAATTAATTTAAAATCATATTTTAACACAGCTAATATGTGATCTGTGTTTTATTTGTACCAAGTATATCAAAATTCATAATTGTACTAAAAATAAATCTTAAGAAAAATTGTCTTAAGATGTAGGTATTAAATAAAAAGGAAAATCATTTTAAATAGTTAAGAAATGCCATTGGATACACCTTTTTTGGTCGTAGAGAGTAATATTTTTTTACTTAAAACTCTTATATGCATCCTAAATGACAGTTACTTGTCAATTTTATTTTTGTATCTGCTTACCAAATCATTACAATATTTTTTTTTTAAATGTATATGTGTTCCAATTCACATTCGTAATAGTTTCACAATAATTGAAAATTGAATTATATATATATATATATACATTGTCAGTATAAAAATTATATTATTTAAACAAAATTATGTTAAAGTTTCATTTTGTTACTTAAAGTAACTCATTTTGCATTTAAACGAATTTTATTTAACATGTACGGCTTAAAAAAGAAAAGAAAGAAAGAAAAGGAAAGAGAAAAAATAAATGCTACATAAAAAAAGTAATAAACTATCCAATTTTATATAATTCTATAAAGAAACTGTCACTGTAAAATTACTGAAGATAAAACTTTATTTTACATCAGTCAGATAGCACCCTTTCTCCCTTCCCATGTTATCCAATGGGATTTTTGTCGCGTCGTTTTATAAAAATATTTTATTAAAAAATGAACTTTTTCGAATTCTGTTTTTTGAATATTACTCTTTGAACAGGTCGTCTTTTAGCTTAGTGAGCAATTTTTCGAAAAAATAAATTTAAATATTTTACTTAGAGATCCACAGTTAGAGTCCATAATTTACTTATTGAAATAAAATATTTAAATTAATTTTTTCGAAAAATTGTTCACCAAGCTAAAAGGGTAATATTCCAAGTTCAAAGAGTAATATTCAAAAAACAGAATTCGAAAAACTTCATTTTTGAATGAGATATTTTTATAAAACGAAGCAACGAAAATCCCATTGGATAACATGGGAAAGGAGAAAGGGAGCTAGCTATCTGACTGATGTACAGCCCAAAGCGAGTTAAACACATGTTGAAGGTCGCATATCTTATTGGCCAGAAGATATCGATACTTTGAAATAAACCAATATCAATGAACCAATAGCAGGAAATGAGCTAAAACAAAAGATATTGTTTTCATTCGTCATAATAAGCGTTTGTTTTTATATCGTCCTGTCTGTGGTATTACACCTGCGATCCACGAGCGTTGCTGTGCAATATTATCAAAGAACTTATACTAACGGTAGTATAAATTCTTTCATATTATCGTTTAGGGTCAGTAAATGCATGAATGTAGAGTGGTATACTGTCATAAGTCAATATACTGTGATAACTTAATTTTCTTGATGAATATCATTCAGACGGATAGGGATATATATCATTTCGACCATCGAGCAGATATGTTTCGCGATATCATTGGTTGATGAAGTTGGTCTGAGATTGATGAAGACAGTAGTGTTTTCTTCTAGAAGAGTAGAACGAAACATTGGGAATTAAAGGAATGTATTTCCGCTTATTCGCGCGATAATCAGAGCAGATGGCTTTCAATAAATACTGTTTATTTTTTTATTATGCGGTGGACTTATTAAAGCAGTGATATTTTAGATTTGAGGTTTCGCACGCAGGAATAAAGGAAGAGGAAGTATATGCATTGTGGGAGTGATCGTTTGGGGTGGGGTTATATATATATATTTTTTTTTATCAGTGAGTGGTGGGAGGAAAATAAGAGAATGGGTATTAGTATAAGATATTGCGCGCTCTTTTTGTTCGGATGTCGTTGGCTGATCGTGGTTCGTTCGCTCGGGTTTCATTCGTGATGCGCGCTAGCGCGGAAGCCTAATTATATTAATCCGTGGCTGGCGTTTAACGGTACTTATCGGCATATCGATTGATCGCGCAGTGTGCACTATGTAATATCGTTAAAGGGATATTTAGGCAGAGCAAAATCTTAAATATTGTTATCGGGATATTTAAAAAATATCGATACTTGGGGATATATTGATAAATAATCCAGCCCTAGTGGCTATAATATCAACTTTCTAGCGGTCTCCCAATTGTACAAGAAATTAATTGAAGTTAAATATGAGGAAGAATGTGGGAAAAATATTTAGTTAGAGAAATCAGATAATTAAAAAAAAGAGACACCATTTGCAGTCACATTGATAATAACAAGTAAAATAAATTAAAGGTTTAGTTGTTCATAGCAGACGAAGAAAAAATGAACCATTCAAGAAACATGGAGCCTTTAAATTGAGTCTAATCATACGTTAAACACTTAAAAAGCTATTTTAATTAGATTAGATAGTTATTTTGTTTAACATTAGTAGAATGGATCCATTGTTCGAAATAAAAATTTAAAGTTATACTTAATTTTTAGTAAAGATGAAAGAATATTAGTTTAAATTGTTTTCAGTTTGGTTAGTTTAACGTCATCGGGTGGTGAATGTTAAATATGAGGGAGTATTTATGAGGGAGTATTTATTTATAATAAGATAATTTAAAAAGGGATTTTTTTTTTTTTTTTTTTTTTTTTTTTTTGTAAGTTATTTTTCTTCTCATTAATTTTTTCTGGATTTTTTTTTTTTCCTTAATCTGTAATAAAGCAAATTGAATTTGTGAGAAGAATAAGTTTCTGCCGATTAAGGTTAACAATATAGTTTTTATTTTTAGTTTACTAGTCTTAATACTTTTCTTTTCATGATTCGCCAGTCGTTTTTTAGTTCATTACACTCATGCATTATTTACATCTTCTACCCTGAAATTTCAGAGGATTTATTTATTTATTTATTTTTAATTTAATTTTTTTGTTAATTATCATATTTCTTATTATTACTGATAACTAATATTGAATAATACTAATAAATAATTGTTCACAACTCAAAAACGAAGAAATTTAACATTTTAACAATTTAAGGGGGGGAAAAGGAATATATTTTAATCCATCGTAAATGCAACAAGCCTTCTTAGTTTATTTAATTATTTTTTAAACATAATTTGAGAATTCTACCCATCCAACCAGCCAAACAATAGCACATCCTCTGCAATGAAACACTACGTTCACATTTTTAAAAAATACTTTATTGGCATTGTTGTTATAAGTATTATATCCTATAGTGACTGTACGAAATTTAATAAGAGACTTGTGAATCTTAGGTAGGAGAAAATTATAAGGATTTAACAAATAAATAAATAAATAAATAAATAAACTTTCACACGACATCGTTCTTAATTCGAACGCCCATTTCTTTTAGATTCCCAAACCTGAAAGTTTCATATTTTGTGTTAAGAATTTAAAACGATAATATGTAAAATTACTCTGAGTTTCTGATTATTTATTTATTTATTTCGACATGAATCAGAGAACCTGTCAAATTTTTCCGTAAATAGGGGCTGTACCGTCCGACCAGCGGTTGAGAAAATATGGTTTATACTGCTAAATTCAATTTAGTTGCAAATAAATATTTACCCCTAAAAACTTTTTAAAAAAAAATCACTTTTTTATTTATTTTTTATTTATTTTTTTTTACCTTTTACTTTTCTTTGCATGTTTTTGTTTAGATGTGGTGGTTATTATGTCCTCATTGTATAATATATTTATTGTAATATATTTTGTCTGTATCTGTTAACCTATTTAATGTTATTTCGTATGATAAATTTTTAAATTGCATAGTATCTAGTCATATAGATGCTTCTGTACTTTTAACTTGTCATTGCAGTCATGTTAAAACTAAATTATTAGAATACAAGTTTTTATTGATTTCATATAACACTATCCTTTACACACCTTGTTACATTATGGGGGTATGTCCTCTGTTACCAACTTGTTGGGCCCAGAATAGCATTTTGGGGAGAATTATTTGCATCCACGAGAGAGAAAATGATTATTTTCTCTATGTATGGTATCATGAAAAACGGCAGATTTTTGAGTGACGCAATAATATATAAAGGAATTTTATTATTATTATTTTATCTAATATTTGTTATGATAGAACGCCCGAAGAATTTTCAGCCATGCTTTATTTCAGGCTTTATAATAAACTACTTCAATAATATTTCAATCTTATATTAAGCGATGCGTTATGCTTTTCTTGTATAATAATATTATATTAATGAATATGACCTAATGTCTTTGTCTGTATAACCAAATATGCTGATATTTTTACGCATATAAATGAAGCATAAGAAACAGCAAGTATATTTATCTTATTAAGGTAAACTTATCTTCAAATAGACATCGAAACGTTTTGCATTTAAATTAAAAATAAATAAATAAAGGGTTAAAGTAATCAGTTCAAATTAACATTTATTAATTGTCCCATATAAGAATATTAACCA
Source organism: Salticus scenicus (assembly GCA_963930645.1). Taxonomy (NCBI): domain Eukaryota; kingdom Metazoa; phylum Arthropoda; class Arachnida; order Araneae; family Salticidae; genus Salticus; species Salticus scenicus. The sequence goes on along the minus strand of OZ005656.1, from coordinate 288,721,455 downwards.
ATATGACCTAATTTTTATGTATGTGTATCACCAGTTCCGCATATAAACGTAAAATATGCGTTCTAAATTATGCAAAAATAATTTATGATCTAAACACATGTTTATTTAACTATATAAAAACTGCGAAGTTACACTAAAACATTTTTTCCTACTAAAAAGCAATGAATGTTTGGAATAATTAGTTCAAATTAACATGAAATTTAATGCAAAAAAAAAAGTGTTATTTGTTTTTTTTAATTCATTAATGTCTAAAAAATGTTTTCTAGAATGTTCATTTATTAATTATTTTTCATTTATTAATTAATTTTTATTTATTTATATATCAATTAGAAGAACATCATTTTTTTTCTCTTGTATTTTCAATTTGTGAAACGAAAAATGTTTTAACTTAACTTTTTACGAAGCAGTATTTTATTCAATTAATAAAAAGTGCTACACAAAAAAATATTCCTAATAAAAACGCTCATACAGAAAAAAAAAAAAAAATCATAAAATACTTTACACCTTTTTAATTGAATTGTCAAGTAAGAATACTTGACAATTCAATTAAAAAGGTGTAAAGTATTTTTTGATTTTTGCGAACATTTTAATTTTTTTTTTTTTTTTATTCAATAAGAAAACTGTTAAAATCTTAACATTTTTCCACGTTTTGATTTCAGCGGATTTATACGTTTTAAGACTTCCTTTACATGCTTTTTTTAAATTTCAGAAAAATGACCTTTTGTGTGTAAATTTGTGTGGCTTTATATGAGTGACACAAATTTTGTGACAACTTTAAATCAATGTTAATGCTCACCTATTTTTTAAACACTTATTATCAATTTAGCGATTAAAATCATTGCAGTATTTTTACTATGTTTATCTAAAATTATCTCTTCTCATTTTTATTGATTTCTAATATTTGTATTTACATGCTATTATCCGGGCACAAGTGTTGCACATCATATGAGACGACTAACATTTTTCTTAAACACCATTTCGAAAGCCAATATAATGATTTTATGTCGTATCTATCAGTGGTGTGTTAGCCTGTCTTTCACAAAACAGTTGACTTTCCAAACAAAAGTAGCAAGAGTTGGGTGATGAAGAATTCATACAAACTCAAAACATTCTAATAGAAGAAAAAAAATCACCAAGTTATATATATATATATATGTAACGACAATAAGAGATTAGATGTAAATGTTCATTTAAAAAATCCAATCAAGAAACAGTTGTAGCCTCTTCTGTAAGTTGAATTTTTTGGAATTAAGTTTCTTTACGCGGTTTCGGTTAGTAGTTAACTAGCAGAAATCGTCACGTAAGGGAAAAAGCGCCAGGAATATGCGAATTTCTCTCGCCAGAAAGAACCCCAGCAATTTCTACTTTTTCTCCCTAGCTACGGTTGCTAAGGTGGAACGCAGAGGCCCGGCGCAATGGTATATTATGGTGATATTCATTATTTTACTTTATTTTAAAATTCCTTTCTTGTCGCCAAATCCTCGTTGAACATCGTTGTTCGAACATCGTGCGTAGATTCATCGATTTATTCGCTATTAGAATATACTGAGGCAGGTTCTAAATTACTTAAACAAAATTTTCATAAACTTCCACTTATATTGACTGGAGATTTCAACATTAATTTCTATAATAAAGGAAGATTTGAAGAACTGACTTTTTTTTTTTATTAGATACATTTGATGTAATGATGCAGCAAAATACTGTACTACATTTGATATTGTTTTTTCGAGATACTTGGACAAAATAGAATTTCAAACATATGTATTTTATTGTAGCAATCATAAGCGAATAGTTACGACGATAGAATATGGTAACATTTCAAAAAATTATTTTATTTTAGTAGTTTTTTAATATTATTTATTTATTTATTTTTTATTTATTTAATTTTTAATAAACAAATATTTTCGCTAAAATATTAAATTCAACTTTTTAATTTGATTCTTGATTTACATTATTTGCATTTAAAAGAAAAAAAAAAAATAAGTGATAGAAAATAAACAATAAAATGGTGAGAGAGAGAATAAGAGAGAATAGACAATCTATTCGGATCTGTCAAATCAATTTCGGAATTGGAGAAAAGGCGTAAGGAATTTGACGGGGGGGGGGGGGGGGAGCGACCACACTTTTTTTTTTTTCTTTTTTTCCCATTTAGCTCTAATACACTGTTTTTAACAGAAAACTAAGGGTAATCATTTATCGCAAGTCTTACGTAATATTATACAGTAAAATAAGCAGAGATGATAAAAAAAAAAAAAAATATTAATAGATATACATGTTAATGACTATTATTTGGCGAGAACATATACTTAAAATGTTTTTTTCTAAAGTAGATACATTAATTTAAAATTTTTATTTAGAAATTAACAAACAAAAATAAATAAATTGCAGAATAAAGATGGAGAATCTCAATGATTCACTTTTAACTAAGATATATCGTAAATTTAAAGAGAGACTGGATAAATACATTCCCCTGAATTTACAGTAATTCTTTACAGTGTAGTGGGAAGGAATTTTTCATTTCAGAACCTCTATTTTGTTACAAACCTTTGAAAACAATGCTTGTAGGGAAAAAAAAACTAATTCCCACGTTTAATCATAATTTTTGTTTTCAGTATAGTATAGAAAACATACAAATTTGTTACCTTAATAATAATTATTATTATTATTTATTTATTTATTATTATTATTATTATTATTTTGCCAAACCATGATATTAAATATCATAAAATATTGTTCCAAATTAATAGAATTTCAAATATTTATAAATTCATAAGAAATACTTATAAAATTGTGTACTGTATCTTAATGAATGCATCATTTTAAAGTGTAAATGTGTGCAAAAATAACGATGTAAAAATTCAAAATTTATAAAAAAAATGGAAGTAATTTTATTTAATGTAAAATTAGATATATCTTATTAAATTCCTTTGAGAGAAATTATAATTTCTATTTAAAAAATGTCCCCAAGGTAATAATTTTTTAAAGTAAACAAAAATAAATTAAAATTGATTTCTCTTTTGAAAATAAACATAAACTAAAAAATAGAAACATAAAATGTTCATTTTCAAGTATTTGGTTTTTATATTTATATTTTAAATACTTTTGTACTGTTGAATATATTTCAACAAACTCTTTAAAACTAATTTAAAATTTAGAGAGAAAAAAAAAAAAAAAAAAACTTGAATTGTTTAATTAGCTTTTTCTAAACTCATTTTTTCTATCTTCCTTCGCTTCGCTGAAATTCAACGCGTAATTAGAATGAGATTATATATTTTTTAAAAGTATTTATATTTTACAGCTTAATCTTTTTAAATTCAATATATTTAAAGTATCTTTACAACATGCTACTGTTCTTTTCGTTTTAGTATTTTTTTTTAATTTTTTTTAATGCAAGTATTTCAGTCTATCACTTTATCCTCGCTTTCACCACATTTTTTCTCGCGTCAGCAAGCCATTGTTGGAAATGTCTTTTTCAACAAAGCCCTAGTTAAATAAATAATAAAAGAACAATGTGATCTTCCCTACTTTTGGTGTTATTTAAAAAGGGAGATAAAGCAAAAAGGGCAACTTATTTTAATTACATTGTCACTTTTGTTGCTGCTTGGAAAAAAAATAGTTAATCAGAAAGAAAAAAAAAATGCAGTCAAAGAAAGTTTAGGGAATGAACAATACATATTCAAATAAAAGTTTGAAAGTAATGAATTGTTAATTCTGAGAAAATTTGTTTCCACATTTTTGAAAAGGAAACTATTTATTTATTTATTTATTTTTTTTTTTAGTTTGTTTTTAAATTGTTTACAATTTGTTTTGAAAATCAAACATAAATTTTGGTTTATAGATTAAAGTGTTCTAAATTTGTTGCATTTTTGTTAAATGTTAGAATGTTTATATGTTTTGAGAATTTTATGACTTACTTTTGCTATAAACAGAAAAAAATGACTAACTCGATCGAAATATGTGAACGTAATGTAAAATATATTAAAAATCGTATTCTATACAAAATTCTACTTATTCAGCTAAATAATACGACGGCTAGGCTAATTCTTTGCATTAAAAATGATACTCATGAGACTTTTTTTTTTTTTTTTTTAATTGTTTCAGGAAATCACACAAAAAATTTACATATAGTCTTTTAATCATTTCCTTTACGATATTATGTCATACATGCATTTTAGAATTGAAATAAAATCCTTAAACATTGTACACATTAATAAATGTGTATCATAATTTTTTATATATACATACAAAAAAAAAAAAAAAAGCAAATCTATCCTGGAATATGCTAATGCCCACTCAATCAATATTATTTGCATATCACAATCAAATCACCTTTTTAAGATATTTAATTATCTTTTTTTTTTTTTTTTTTTTTTTTGTTAAATTCGATATGCTCCTTATTTCTTTTCGCTCACCGGTGATTACATTTTCCCTTTAAGTGAAAAAAAATATTTCATACATTAATATTTATTTTTTCTAATTTTGGCAAATAATTGGAAACGTGTGCATTTATGTCAGTTTTTGTTTTCTTTTTTAATTTAGAATTTGTTTAATCACAAAGTTATTAATATTTAGTCAAAATTAAATAAAAGTAAACGAAAGTTAATATTTACTCATAATTAGTCACATTTGTTTAATCTGTAGAAAAGAATTTAACTTACGTTGATTGAAAAAATTAAAAGATATTTTGAATTGAGAGAAGAAGAAAAAAATGTTTTTTAAGAAGATTATTATATTTTTATATGTGATTTAACTTGTTTAAGAATAAAAATATAATAGAGAGGTTTTTTTTCTAATTGTAATTATTTTAAGTCGGTAATTAATATTATTTTATCAGGAATTAATTTATTCTTTTTAAAGTATAACATAATTACAAAATGTTTGCGATATGCAATTTTTAAAATATTGAATTAGGCTTTTTTAATTCCGATTAAAACTGAATAATACAAATTTAAATTTTTTTCGTAAATAAATAATTATATGAAATAATACTTTATTAAGAAGTGTTTTAAATTTGTTACTTTCGTAACTAATTTGTAACTTGATCCACATACTTGTTTTTCACTCGTGGAGAAGGTGGTGTACCTACCTCGCTAGTATTTAAAAAAAAAAAAAAAGTTTGGAAAATGTCTCTGAAACATTTTTTTTTCGTAAATTCAAAGAACTCAAGTGTTTCATACTTTTTAGGAAATATCCAAATATATTTCTATACTCCTTTCTGTTTTTGTTTTAAGAGCTTGGAATATAGCCAAGGTATACCAGCGGTAGTGTACCATGGATTTTTTTTTTTTTTTTTTTTTTTTACGGATTAAGTACTAACAGCATGAAATAAATTTGGTTTTTTATTTGTTTACAGTATAATGACTTTACATAGGCCTATTTTGGGTTAATATGAGTCTAATTAGTTTAAATTTACTATTTTAAAAACATAAAATCGCTCGAATAACTAAAATAGTGAAAAAATGTTTAGTCCAATAAAAAAATCACTGTTTAACACTCCTTCTTTATGTCTAAAGCATTTTGTTCTATTCCCTGTTCATTTGATCTAAGTTTAAATCAAACGATAATTTTTTAAGCTATCTTGAGGAACCTTCTGTGATAATGGGATGGTGCATCCCATTATCCAATTCGTAAACTTTTTTAATCTTACCTCGTCAATTTTTGAGAGTTTCTGTTTGAAATTTTGCAAAAGTGTCAGCGACTTCTAATACCTCAGATACAAAATCTTTTACAGAAATTTCACCTGTACGTTGTACGAAAATAAAAACTCCAACTTTAATCTTTTGAAATCTGGATCTTCCAAATCATCAAATTCTTCTTCCGACTGACTAGACTCTTCGTAAGAGTCTGACTAGACTTTTCGTCCGACTGACTAGACTCTTCGACCACATTTCATGAAACCATAGAAGCCTCTGTGCAGGTGCTGATTCAATGAGTCTAGTGTTAAATTAGGGGTGGCAGTCATCTGATTCAGAGAAAATAAGCGGTAACACAGACTGCAGAATTACCGGATGTTTTCCAAATCCCAACTTGTCGGTCAAGTTGGCACCCTCCCACTCTTTGGACTCATCTACTCTGCTAGTTTTAGGAAACGCAGCTATGCTATATATCTATATTTTCCTTCGATACTTATTCCCTGTCAATGTTATTATTAGTTTTTACTAAGGACACTTTCTTGTAAGTTTTCTTTTTTTGTTAAGATTATTATTTTTTTTTCACAGGTTTTCCTTTTCGATTCGAAAAGGAGTGTGGTCCAGTGAGGGTGGAAGTTGGGTAGCACGATTTTTTTTCTTGGAGTGACAAATTATAGTTTATTTTCTTGATCTTTCGAATCAGGACGAATAATTTCAGGAAACACAAAGTTAATTTTCATCTAGTTTGCGAAAGAAGGAGGACTGTAGTGTGCCACCTTAGTATCTAGTGAGGGTCCAAGCTTGTTTGAATTCACATCTTAGGCATAGTTGGCTTTTCAGGTTGTTTATTCAAGTTGTTAGTGTAGGCATACGTCGATGTGTTACAATGGAGGGCAGGAACTCATTGTATTGAAAAATATCTTCATTTAATTGATAAAGGCCATTCACTTGAAAACCGCGTGTGATTTTGCTGTGAGTAAAAGCTAAGGGAAAGGCTTATTCAACAACTTTGTCACATCATAGATTGTTGCTGATTTCTCAACATTTTCCTCTTTAGCATCCACTTATTCATTTTAGTGTTGTAGTAAGTCTTAAATGGACAAACACGCCTCTGTCTAGGAGTTGTATTTTGTGAGTTTTTGGTGAGGGTGAGGGCCCCTTATCTTTTCCAGCTAAATTGTTGCTATCGACATATGACTAATATATTTTTCAAGTAGAAGAATAGTTGGTTTTCTTTACTTGAACAACAATGATTAACAAAACATTTTGTAAATTCTAAAATAAAATATTCATTTAACCATCTGAAGAGTTAGATCTTCCGAGTTTTCCTTTCAGAGACCCTCTCAACCTAAAATCCTTGAAGAGTTTAGGAGAAAAAAACAACATTTAGGCATATACCTACCTCCTGCATTTACTGCACTTATCATCGTTCTATTATTTCCTCGTTCAGCATTAGTCATTTGACAACTTGTTTTTGACCACCTTTTGCTAAAATTTTTGGAGGTACATGGAACAGTGCTAATAAATGTTTCATTTACATTCCATATGTTAAATGCTGTAAAACTTAGATCGCGTTCAAGAGACACTTTTTAAATCTTAAATGTATTTGCTACATTTTCCTTATTTAAAACAGTAGATCGAGCGAGGCTTGTTGGTTCAATTTTTCTTAGCTCTAATTCTTTGGCTAAAAATCTTTGAAAAGAATTATGCTAATCTTTCCCTGCCATTTAGATGATATCCCAAAATTTATAATACTGCTTGTTGATTACTTTCGCAAACTTGTAAGCAAGTGTTTGATTGTTTATTAAGTCAATCCATACTCAGAAGCCTTCACAATACAGTCAACACGAAAATTTTTTCTTCTACCGTGAATATTTTCATCACATCTTCTTTTAGTGACAAAACCTTATCATCACATCTTATTTGTCTAAACCGGATTGGAGAAATTCATTTTTGCGCCTTCTTAATGTTGATTCAAGAATATGAAAGTCTTCAGAAGCTTTGTAGATAGACAATTTATCATCCACACTATAAGTTGAAAAGCTCTTTCTATATCTTCTTTTCGTTGAAGTCTTCTCTTGACACCAGTTTTACTTCTCATCATTTTAGAATTTTTTACTTCTCTGAAAATAAACGCAAAGCATTAAAAAAATTTTGAAAAAAAAAAAAAAAAAATATTATTTGTAAAACAATAATAATACATAAACAATTATTTATTTTTATATTTAGGGAAATATTTAATTATTGTTTAATTCTAAGCTCAAATAACTTTGATTTTGAATTTTATTTAGGCCTATAACTTCAGGAATTTAATAGTACAGGCCTATTAATTTAATTAGGCCTATTTGGTCAGTACTTTGGTTATTAAAAAAAAGAAATACTCTTTAACAACGTTTACTCATAATGACTAACAAATTTATGAGGTGTACCTTGGTGGTACCTCCAAGATACACTACAAGCAAATGTTTTACAAAATGGCTTCCATAACTTCATATGTTAAAAGTTAATCATTTTCGAACATACATAAATTTAGCTGAAGACATGTTTTTCAAATTCATCAGTGATTATCACTTTGAAACTAAAGTCGATACTCCCTGTTATAGAAGAAAAAGAATATTTCCTTGAAATGAAACTTTTTGATACTGAAAGCAAACTTTGGTTTTTACATTAGCAACACGAGTGCGGATCAGTTGTAGAATAACTTCCTATGAACCTCTAGTAACAAATACATGCAACTAATTAAGTTTAAATTTATCTCTCAAGATGGCTGTACAATAAATGTGCCTCCAAGGTACACATACCCTTAAAAATACACCACCTTCTCCTATCTAAAACTGTATATGTATGATTTTTGAATTTCAGAAAGTTTCTGAAAAAAAAAATATATATACAAAGATTCTACAAAAAATCTAAAAGTAAATAAATATATATATATATACAAACCGCTAGGGAGCATACATCAAAATACAACCAAGCTACAAATTTCAATGCAAACGTCTTTATTCATTACAGGCATTTTTGTTATTTGCTAGAGATTGTTTAATGTGGGACTCCATGTCAATCAAGTTTTCGTGAAACAGCTCCAAAATTACCACACTTTCTGGCAATCTAACAGCCATCGTAACTGAAAGATTGTTACTCACTCAGTCTTCTCCTTTTATACAGAACTTACGCTGGATTCATTTGCTTATCAGATTTTCTTTTTCACTTGCAGTGACACAGTTATGATTCTTTGTACTGACATAATGCTTTGAAATGTGAAAATAATACTTTTAAATATCGTAATGTTTAAAAATGTTAAAATAGATCCCTGTTATTTAGTCAGGCTATCATCTCATCTTGGCCATCATCATAGTGGTCAAGTGTTGGCTGCAAACTGAAGCTGTAGCTGGTCCGCTGATGTCAAATGTTAACGGTGCAGACGGGAATCTGCTACGCCGGCCGAGAGATGGCCAAATTATATTGATCCATTGTTGGAAGCCTATTGTAAGATGGAAATAAGTTAGGGGACCAGTGATGGGTCACTGCCGGTAGTTGGGTAGACACATTGGGTTTGAAATAGTTAGTGGGCCACTGTAGGGCAACGAACAGTAGGATGGAAATTGTTATTAGAACACGTTAGGACATCTGTAGCAAACATAGTTTTTCTACATTGTTACTGCCAACCTACAGTAGGCCAGCTGTGACAACTAACGGCAGTTTTCATTGACCCTTTATATGTTTCCTGTAATGGTCCAGCAGTGTTTTGGTTACAGCTAGTATATTAGTTTTATTGGTGATACCCTAAATTTTATAAGTGCTAGTTTCTATGCATCCAATATTTAATTTAATTTTGCACTTATTTATTTTTAAATAATATTTTTTAAGTATTTGATTAAAGACTATGTTTATAGATTTAGGATTTCTAGTGATATATAGGAAATATTCAGTCGATCCGTTTTCATTAAATCTAAATCTATGATAAAGTTATTATTTGTGTGTGTGCACCAGTATTTATTTTTCTATATTGTATTTTTTCAAACAAAGGTTTTTTTTTCTTTCAAATTGTTAAAATATCAATATGTTTGTTTAACTTTGCTAAGTTATTTTACATAAATAAATGTAATTTTACATGTGAATATGATAAAATATTGAAACAAAATTTTCATATTCAGGTATGCAACATAGAGAAATTATAATAAAACATTTAAATCGAGGATTAAAAGAGATTTGATTTTCAAAAAAACAAATGTAACTACTAATTTACGGAGTTTTGATTCTAAAAAAAATTAAAATCTTTGAAACAAAACACCATAAACTGTAAAATGCGTACAAAATTGTATTGGATTGAGATAATACCATGACCCTTTTTCAGGCAAACAAATTGAGTAAAAGTGAATTGCAAGTCTTGTGCCTACTCTGTTCAACTACACCAGTAGTTATAACTAACGTTGTTATAACTAATTTTTAACTGTTCAAATTTATTTGCAATGCTATAACAACGCTATGTGTTACCTGGGTATTGAAGGATTATGGTATTATTTCGACCTGAAACAATTGTTACGAGTTTTTTGCAATTATTATGTTTATTCACAAAGTTTTCTACTTATTACTGGCAGGCTTTGCTAACTTCACCAGTTACTAAAATTAAATGATTTTTTTTTTTTTTTTTTTTTAAGGAACAACTTATTTTTATATTATTTTAAAATGAAAACTGCAACACACACATACACGCAGTCCATCTAAATTGCTCAAAACAACGTTTCGAGTCCACATTTTTCTGTGATAAAGCCATGTTTTACAATTTACAAAGGAATCGACCTGAAAATTTATATTTTAATTAACTTTAAAAAATCTAATCAGAAACTAAAATTACAGCTTTACTACAGGATTTTCTTGCTGACATTTAAATTTTTACCACCACATTGGCGATGATTTCCTTCTTTCTTCTTTCTATAATGCCTTATAATAATAATAATAATAAGAAGAAGAAGAAGAAGAAGAAGAAACTATTTTGAATGTGCTTTTAATTATAGCATTTTAATTAATTTATAGCAACATTACACATTCTGATTATATTTCTAATGTGCGGCGAGATTTAAAACAGATTTTGCAAAAGAAAAGATGCAATTTTTAAAAAGGAATTTCTTCTATAAATGGTCTACTCAAACAGACTGACAACAGATAATTTATGTTATTATTGTTAAAAATGTATTACTGTTTTTTGCAGAATTTTGTTATTTATTTAAATTTAAAACTTCCTATATAATGTTCACGTGTAAAAAAAAAAAAAAAAAAAAAAAAAAAATACATACGTGTGTATTTTCTTTGTGTGTGTATCTTTTAATGTCAAAAATAAATAAATAAAATCTGACCTGTAATAACAACACGATTTTCATTATCCACTACTATATATAATATACTCTTTCTGGAAAAGGTGTGGTCAGAAGACTCAAATTAACTTATTAAATTAGACGACTAACAATTTTCCTGTAAGAGCAAACTGATACGCACATCATGTAGACATATAAAACAAATTGTACACAGAGTTCTTTATGTTTAAAGCCCTCCCCCCTGTTTTTTTTTTTTTTTTTTTTTTCTTGAAACATGCATTTCCAAGACCTATAACGAACCTACCTACCCATAATGGCCGTCAGTTTTCCTGTAGTAACGTACATCCTAAAGGACATCTAAAAAGGGGTTTACATAGCAAGTTTGAAGAAGATCGTTAGAACTGTTTTTAAAATACAGACTTTTGGTTCCACTGCCGATTTTCACCCAAACCTGGCAAACTCATTTCATCATCTGAAACTAACGATTACATGCGAAATGATATCTAAAAGAGAAACAATAGGGTGAGTTTGAAGAAAATTCAAGAGCCGTTTTTTGAGGAACGTAGTAAAATTGACCTATTTATACAGGGCGTTTATCAATTTCCCTGGACTAACCAACTAATATATACGGAAGAACATATAAAAGGGTGCTATGTAGTATATTTTGAAGAATATAGTTATAGCCGTTTTTGAGATACGGACCTACGATCCAACGTACGATTTTCCAGTTTTCACCATGTTAGGTCTTCTGAACAGATAATTTTTCTATCTTAATTCTGAAATTTCGTCGTTCTATCTTTATTAATTTTAGAGATATGATAGTTAGAAGATTTGATAGTCAGAAGATTTGATAGTCAGAAGTTTCCCCACACACTGACCAGTTCTCAAAAGAACTTTTAAACTTAGGAGGCCTGAAAACATGTAAATAAGTTGAAAACTCGATATTGAATTTTTTCACGGAATACAATACCTCTGTTATCTACGATAGTCGATAATAGAAGAAAAAAAAATCTGTAGACTTAAATCGTACCAGACGTTTAAGTAGAAATCCGTATTTTATTAGTAAATCATTTATAGAAATTATTTTAGAGTAAACCCTATTTTTAGATTTATTTAAATATGCTTAAATAAGGATATTTATAGTACCATCATTTAAATCACATTTACATATAAAACTATATTAATTTATTTTAAATGTAGGAAATTTACACAATCCTACTGAATTTGTAATACAGTCCAACTACGCTAGCCTGAATCTCAAAGGGAATAAAAAATGTGTTTATTTTATCAGTAGTTCTGTGAACAAGTTTACATAAATGTTTTAAAAAAATATTTGATTCATTTCTAAATTATTCAATTTGTAATTTAAAATTAAAAAAAAATCAATTTATTAAGAATAATTACAAAATAATTAATTCATTTAACAAATAAAGTTTAATTTTAAATGTAAGTTATTCCAATAATAAAAAAAAGTATATAATATTCTCAAAAATTAATTCATTCATTTATAAAAGTCAATCTCTATTTAATTTATATTTTTACTAAGGGACTTATACATTTGTAAATAAGTACATTTTCCCTTTTTAAACAACGTTAGGTTTCAAAATCTCATTTAATCATGTAAATAAAATATTTTATTTGTCTAAATTACTTTTTAATATAAACAGAAATTGCGAAATATATTTCATTTTTGGTGTTTTTTGCATTCTTAATGATTATTTTTCGGTCTCAAAGGCGTCAAGAGATACTGAGTCTGTTTCTTTCAATAATAATAATAATAAATTCTTAATGACATATTCCTGACGCCGATAAAAAGTAATTATGTTTGGCATAATTTATGTTGCCACACTTTCTTTGTCTTTTGGATAACGGATTAGATTTTTTAAATTGACCAATTAAAACATTCTTTTGACGCTTTATTTGTCATTAGTTTGTTAATTTTGGGTTTGAATTGGCGAATGCAAATCAGTACACCTTGCGTTTTCAAACTATCACTATCTCTTGTTAACAGGCATAAGAAACATGTCATTAGTTTGAGCTCTGGCATATAGATACAACGAGGACCATGTATTCTTCATAATTCATGCCTTTTAATAGCATAAAAATAAAGAACTGCTTTATAGGAAATGACTGCTGTTGTACCCTCTTTTAAAATGCTACATGGATTTCCGGTCTTGCTTATTGTACTCTGCGATGTACTTTTTAATACCACTCATATCACGGAACATCAACACCTTTACAAGTTCATGCTATGAGCAACTAATTTTCATATAACTAAGCCGATCTTTATTTAGACGGGGATTGTAAAAACAGTCCATGTTAAAAGTAATGCACGTTAAGCGTGTTCAAGCTAACGAGGTTCTACTGTACTTGAAAAACAAAATATATATATACACACACATATATACATATGTATACTCAACTTCTTTCAAAATCATGAAAAATAAAAAAATATTTACATTAAAAAAATTAATCTTCTAAAAAAGAAATATTTTTAGCGAAAACAGACCCATTAAGGAATTTTTATATAATATTCTTTAAATCATAAATTTATAATATTTGCTTTCGAATCAAAACGTCTAAAAAGAATGTTTAAAAAAGAATACAAAACCAAAATAAAAATTGAATTATTTACTCATATACTTAATATTTACTTATTCATATGTTAATTAAAAAGGAACAAATATTTTCACTTATTTATTGAGACTATGTTAAAAATATCTTATTTAATTATTTCCGTGAAGATAATTTATTAAATTAAGATAAGTCTTAAAGAGAAAAAAATCTTCAATGAAAACGTCTATAAAGGAAGAAAAGAAGAAGAAGGAAAAAAAAAACATACTTTTCTATTTTTAATTCGGATTCATATATTCTATTCTACTTTCAGATTTGTATTTATTTATTTATTACGGTAATTATCGGGTAGGATTTCTTATCCACTATCTGAATTTATATATCAAATAAATTCTTTTGTGTACAAATGAATATAGTTAAATTATGTATTTGTAATGCTATTTTCTTATATTTTTCTGTTATTAATCAGGTTTAGCTAACAGAAAAAATATACTTGTGTGATACTAAAACATAAACTTTTAAATTTGCGCCATTCCTATAATTTAAAATCATGGTATGTATATATTAAAACCGATTCTTTTTCTTTTTTTTCAATCTCTTGTTTGATGATAGAAAAATGAATAAGTAATTAAAGGTTTTAGTATGCATTTATATATGAAAATATATTTAACAATTACCAATATATATATATATTTTTATTTGAGTAAACGTTTAATTAAGATATATATAAAAAAATAATTACAATATATATATAAACTCAAAAAATTATTTCTGAAAATTAATAAAAATTTCAAAACTCACAATGTAAAAAATGAAGGAATAAATAAGAAGAAAAACAATAGTAATTTCAAATTCTAGTACGACATATCATTATTCAACAGCAAAGAATTTTCGCCCTCCTTAGATAATATTCAAACAAATTTAAATTAGTGTAAGTAAGTAAAAAAATAAATAATAATAATAATTATCTGGTGTGTCACTCACACGACTTTCTCTCATCCTAAAATTTAATACTTTAAATACAGGCTGGAGATTAAGAGGTAATATAACGAGTACTCCCCTGTAAACCTATGATAAACAATTCAAATTAGGCTTTAGAAGAGTTTTAGATGATAATTAGTTCTGTCCCCCCGTTTCAATAATTCACCTACATTTATATAGAATTTAATTCGGTTATTAAAATATAATTCTGTTATTAAAAAATAATTTACTAAAATTATTATTTTAAAAAATAATCTTTTATGATAATATAGACGTTTTCCATATTAGCGAAGTAGTATAACACCAAATATCCAAAAAAAAAGTCCATTTTATTCTCAATATTTAAAAAAAAGGTTTTCTTTCGTTAAAAGTAAAAAAAAAAAATAAAAAAAAAAAATCGATAACATTGTTTTAAATCATCGCAGATCGATGGTTCAACCATTCGTTTTAAAGGTATTGGCGAGCTCTTTTGAAAGATACCCATCATGAAAATTTCCTCCCTAGGGGGGAGGCGAGGCTCCTACATACAAAAAAAAAAAAAAAAAAAATCCCAGTTGACTATCTCTATTACAAAAAATATATATTCGTTTCATTTGGTTTAGTGCAGTCTATAGACGTTAAACTGTACTTACCGGCAATTTCCTCCATAGACGTAATAGAATTCTCTTGATTGTCCCTGTACACGAACCATTTGCTTGATCTTAACGAAAAGCTTTACTGTAGCATCCCTATATGATACACATTTAGGATACCAAATTTGGAATGTCTGCTATTATTTGTTCTTTAGATATGCTGATAACAGACACACACACACAGACACACACGCAGTCATACACACAGACCAACCTCTAAAAACATATTATTTTTAACAAATATTAAAAAAAAAAAAAAAAAAAAAAAAAAAAAATTATTGCAATATATTCTTTTTAATGTTAAATGATGCAACACCCCTTTCCTCAGAAAATTGTTAATTTCTGAAACTGTATATGATTATGATTACACGATCTTTTATCAGCTATTAGTACTTTATACCCAAGGCTCTAATTTTAAATACTAATTTCACCAATGCAAAAAGCAATACTACAGTAGTTTAATATTGTTAGAGGATTTAAAAAAATGCCGTAACTTTATATATTTTGTTGAAATGGTGTGAAATTGTTGTATTATATCATGATTTTCGGTTTAATTTTTAGTATATGCAAAAAATATCAACGCAAAATGTTGACAGCTGTACATGCAATGAAAATGGTTTTATTCATTAAAAAAATAAATCTCTTATAAAAATATTTTATTGAAATAAGTATTTCTGTTCATGAAATTTTCTCAAAATTATAATTTTTAATTGTAAAGAGAATAAAATTGTAATCTTTTTTTTTTTTTTTTTTTTTTAACCAATTAAAAAAAAAATGTGGTATTATTATTACTATTATCATTTTTTTAAATACTGACCAATACATTTTGACAAAAAAACTCTTTAACACTAATTTGAAAATTAGTAAAAAATAAATAAATAAATAAATAAAATAATATGTTTAAATATCTTCATGAAAACTCCTTTTTCTTGCTTTTCTTTACTTTGTGGAAATTTCATGCATAATTGAAATGAGATTGTAAATTAATCTTACTTAAATTATTTCAATTTTGCAGTTTAATGTTTTTAAATTTAGTATTTTTAAACTATTATTATAATATATTCTACGTTTTTGCTTTTTATCGGTAATTCATTCTTTTACGTTAACTTTTCTTTTTTACGATGAGTTTACAAAAGATTATTTGACATGACTTTTAATGCAATAAATCTGATTAAATGAAAAACAAGAAATAAAAAAAAAAAAAATTCCGGTTTTTTGTATTATTTTAAAGCGCATGTAATGAGAAAAGCGCATCTACATTTAATTACATTGTGAAATTTATTTTTGCTTCAAAAGTAGTTTAGTTAAAACAATGAGAGCGAAAAAAAAAAAAAAAAATGAGAAGCTGAACACAATGAACTGATAATTAACTTATTAGTTACATGTTGGAGCTAATGGATTTTTTATTCAGAAATAAATAAATTTCTTAAATTTTCAACATCTTTTATTCTTATACTTAATATATATATATATATATATATATATTTGCCTGTTCTCTTTAAAATAAAATATAAATATTTTTTCTTACTTTATGCATATTCAATTTTTTATCCTTGCAAAAAATCTGAGCGTATTTTGATCCTACTAAAATTTTATGTCTTTATACATTACAATAATAGTATTTTTACTAAAAATTAATTAAAATAAAGAGAAAATACAAGGAAAAAAACTGATTTATCAATAAATTAATACAAATCACGTAAAATACACAATATAAGTATAATACTTACAAGCAGGTTTCGCCCGCTTCGCTGGTTACTATATTTAAAGAATTTCTTTTTTATTGCATAATTGAAACGTTTAAATAAATATATTTCGATTGGCGACTATTTTCTTCACAGTTTTAGTATGGGATCTCCAATATCAAAAAATTTTGAACTTCTCGAATCTGTGCAATAAAACTATTATTAAAACGAATATTCTCGAAAGCAGTCAAATAGAAATGTTAATTCTTCGAATATTCTGGAAATAGTTGAAGCTATTCCTCTTACAGTAAAAGTAACTATTTATTCGATGAATGGTCGAATCAGAGAATGCACGTAAGTTGTTTTCGCAGCAATCACTATAACGCACGTATGTACGCTTCAAGCACATGAAAAAAAAACTGTACAGCCCTACATTGCAGTGCATAAATCTCAGAACACACCAAACTATGTTCAGCGGCAATCACTATCACGCATTTAAAACTAAAAAAAAAAAAAAAAAAAAAAAAAATCACTGGACACCCTTATCTCGCTGTACATGAATCTGAAAAAGCCCGAAACTCGTTTTCGCAGCAATTACTGTCAAGCATGTTAAAATAACAAAAAAACATAACTGGACACCTACTTCGAATCAATGAAAATCAAATAAACCAATCAAATCTCTCGTAATGCCTCATAACGTAGCTCTAGTTCAACGTAAAATACACTAAAATCAATGAAAATCAAATAAATCAATTAAATCTCTTCTAAGATTCTCCATTCTGTGTCATTACAGAAATGGGAAGTTTTATTTTCACATTTTTATTAATTAAAAGAAAACTAATAAAAAATTCGAAAATCTGACTTCGATGTGCACAATGACCCTTCGGAGTGCACCTTTGTGTTAAATTACGTGACTGTCCGAGCTATCGTTTTCGAGAACAGTGAAATATATATATATATATATACAAATATTGCTCACTTAATAGTATAAGATAAGTAAATCACTTTCTACATTTTTACTTGTAAACAAGAATCGAAATAATATTAATTTTAGGATTAAAATAATATTACTTTTTACTGCTTCAGAAATATCTCTCTCATGGTTTTCATATATTCCACACAAGGCATCATTTTAGGCATAAAATAATAATAAAAATAAAAATACATCTTAAATTGTTTTCAAAAGTCATTTAAGTTGTTTACCTTCACTTTGTTACAATTTAATTCTTAATTACAATGCGATTATATATATTCTATGTAAATAATCTTTTTATTATTATTATATTTTATTCTACAGCTTAATCTTTTAAAATTCAACAGTTTTGAAGTGTCATTGTCATATACTTCAATTTTGTTTTTCATTTTCGCACTTTATTTATTAAGTTATTTTAGTTTATCACTTTACTGCCGTTTTTGTTACATTTTCCCTATGTCAGCAAGAGTTTTGTTTAAAATGTCGTATCAAATAAAGGGGAAAAAATAAGGTTTTACTTTTTTCTTTTCTTTTTGTATTACTAAAAATGACACATAATGAAGAAAATAAAAGCTTATAATGACGTTGTCAGTTTTTTGTTATTAAAAAAAAAAAAAAAAAAAAAGAAAAATGTTGAAACAAACGGAGAGAATAATAAAATGAAACTACTGATATTTAATTAAATGTTTAAAGATAATAAAATGTTAATTCATGGATTGTTTCGTTTCTTAAATTTATTTCCAGTTTTCTTTCTCTGAAACGTTTCTTGATAAGGAATAGTTGCAATTTCTTTTGAAAGAAAATGTATACGCTTTGGCTTTGTAGCAGATACATGCTTTGGATTTTGTTGCATTTGTAATGAATAACTTGAAAATTTGTATGTACATAAAATTTATTACTTAAAAAATAGTCTAAAATTTATGACATATATTGTTGATATTCTTGCTATAATCTAATAATATGAACATCTTGATCACATGAGAGAAGTACATGGTTAACGAAAACCGTACGCAGTTCTAAAATTATATTGTAAAGCTAAATTTTCAATAAATAATTAAATAAATAAATAAAATTACTAATTCTACCATTAAAATTAGAATTGCAGTTACACGCTAAAGTCTATTATATCAGAAAATTAATTATGTTATTTTTATATACATCATTTTAGACATTTGCTTTTGAATATAATTTCAGGCGACCAATTTAAAACGTACAAAACAACATCGTAATTCCCTCCAGTAAATGCGCGGTACATGATATTTTGCTTAATATTTATGATCATGGATTAGCAGTAAAAAATGTGAAATATTTTTCTTCACAAATAATCTATATAATTTGCTTCTCGAATTTTAATTATACTGTTGACAGATATGTCCCTTCAAATCTCCTTTTTATTTTTCTATTAGGTAAATAAATTAAATTTTAAAGTAATTACCTTATGCTTGCTTTTACTTTTCACTGCATGTTTTGTGGAAAACGGTAGAATCATATTAGTTTTCATACATTTTAAAATTTAATTTGTTATAAAGTTTATTGTCATAATAATGGTTATTATATATAATCATATAGTTCATGAGCATTTATATTTAGTCAAACTTATAAAAAAACGATATAATTTTAATATTTCTTGAAAATAAATCATATTTGTCCAATTTCCGAAAAGTAATTTTCCTTTTAATATATTTATTAAAATTTTAAAACTATTTAGTGAAGCTGCAAGAAAAAATTTTCACTCTAAAGACATTTGTTAAGTACTCATTAGAATATAAATTTATCAAAAAAAATAAAAAACTGCTCAGTAGTATTTTATTACCCATTACAATTTTTTAATAGTTAATGTGTGTAATTATCTGATTTTTTTTTCATTCATATAAATAATAACTGTCACAAAATGGTTTATAAATACAATTTACGTAAAATAATATTAAATATAAAATATTACTTTAAAAACACCTTTAATTTTTTTTTTCAGATTTACGTGAAAAGCAGTTGTAAATCCTTTACTTGCAAATATGTTTTGATTGATATGAGTTACTCATAATTTCAAAGCGTTTTATAAGTATTACATTGTTACGAACATATTTTTGTAGTATTTTTGTAGTAGAACATATTTCTAAAAAGGATCACATCATGTTCAGAACATCTCAAAGTGCGTAAATGCATTAAAAACCGGAGGTCGAAAATTTCACGAATACAGTTTTTTCTTCTTATGTATTTACAAGAAAGTAAAAATAATATCATTTTCTCTCGCATAAATCTGTCATGTTTTGATTAAATTTATACAATATTAAAAAAAAAAAAATACTTATATTAAAATTAAAGTAATTACTGAAAAATATATCATTTTTTCTGATATACATTCTAAGGATTGAAATAACTTTTGTATAATGAATGTCCATTTCAGAAAATTAAACAATGATGTTTTAAAAAATTTTATTTTCACACTGGATTTGTTAATTTAAAATAAGCCACGAAGTAAATCTAAAACTTCAAAGAGTATATATTTGGTATTTTCTAGAGATTAAAAAAGAATTCCAGCTTAATGTCTCTAAGAAAGAACTAAAAGAGATATAAACGTGTTATTTAGGAAGAAAAAGGTTCTACTTTACACCTGATAAGACTGCCGCCTAAACAAATTCATTTTCTTGGTGGTCTGGTAAACAGACGATAAGCGCTAATGAGCAAAACTAAAGTTTCACCCAGAAAATGTATTAATAATGAGCTTTCAAAGAAATAGTAAAAAGTAGGCGCGTGGATTTCCGATAAGGATACAATAATGGCAAAATGTATTACATGTATATTCCGAGAAATGTTAGTGTTTTTATATTTGATATGGATAAATATACTTTAAAAAACTCGAAATTAATATTTCTGTTGATGTGAATTGGTACTCTTGTCAAACAATTTAATTTGTGTTTTTGTATACATACATTATTTTTTTTAGAGTTATTATCTTTGTTTCCAACTTAAAAATTATATTCATGTAGCTAAACAAAATAAATAAAATAATAATAAACAGCCGTTATGCTGCCACATGTGTCAATTAGTTGAAATTTTAATACAATATCATAGCAACTTGCAATAAAGGCCGATTTAAGAAATTTTTTATTTGTTGACATAACTTAAATGTGTTTTTAGAGCAATTCTATATATTTGACTCACATAATGTGTAAATGAAATTTTGTAATTCTTGTACATGAAGAATTAAAATTGTAGGTGGACAAAATTGTATTGTGGACAATGCTAAATTGTATTTTCCAAAAATGCTCATAAATCACCACATATTTAATACTTTCATATTCTGATAGCTCTAGTTGTGTCTGGTATATTATATACAATTATTTAAAAAAGAATTTGTATTCGTTAGAAAATACAAAACGTATGAAACAATTTCTGTTTTGTTGATGATATTTTATATCTCATGTATATTCTTTTTATTTTCATACTAATGAATAGAGATAGTTAACAGAAGTACTGTATTCATATTCTATAGCTACAAAGCATTTCAATCATTAATTTTTACGGGGTGATTTGAAGCAATAGCTTTTTTCTTTAGACGGACATTGCCTCCATTCTTGTCTTCGGAACAAAACTTTCATTGAAAAATATCAATTACAACATGTCCTTAAGATCCCTGAATTTTTAGAATAAGTCTTCATGTATTTTTTATATTCGACAAAAGTGTAATATCGGAAGTGTTACTATTATTTTGTCCACCTAGTATATATAGCATTGAGTAAATAGATAATCTTATAATGATCCAGATATCAAAGAATATTTTCAATTTCTGTAATGGTGAATTGCGGTAAGTATAAGAACATTTTCGCTTACTTCTACTTCATTATGCTTCGTCGTTATTATACTTACAGTTTTGAAATTTTCAGCTTTAAACTACAATTAATGATATTTTAAAAAGTATGAAATTTTTACTACTTAACGATGCGCCATTTAAAGAAATAAAGTTATAGAAACTGTATGTTTCATGGTTCAACTTGCCCTGGGTTTGGGACAAGTATAACATGGGACTACTATTACCATATACAGTTCATTAAGAGATGCGTAATGCAAGTGACCAGACAGTGGAAACTTTCATGAATCTGGCACTTTTTGAAATTTTAAAATATCTTATCTCTTTATGGAGTTACAGTAACTCCCCGTACGTCTCCAAATCGCATTTCACACCTTAAGCAGTTTTAAACTCCAACGAAACCTAAAAAATATGAGGATATTTGGTTTCAATAAAAATTGGAAGACTGAACTGAAAAAAGCAGAGTCAAAAATATATAGTCGTGTAGTTTATGTGCTTGGTAAAATTGTAAACAACCAGGTTACGCTTGCCGGAGATATAAAATTCTTGGAGTAATTATAGTAACATGTGACAAACCAAAACGTTCAAAAAAGGAAACAAATCTAAAGATATATTCAAAATCTACATAGAATATTCAATTTCTTTGCAAAATCTGTTAAATTAACTTTCTCACAGCATTGGAAAAACTTTGAATTTTGAAAGGGGCACTTTCTAGGAGAGGGAAATGTAAGTAATTTCTTAACTGTTAAAAGTATCACTTTAGATGTTTTATTTGGTTTCTTAAAGCAAAATATAACAAAGAATACTTCAAAAAATACGTACATGATGACTATTTGGTCGAAGTTCAGCTTAACAGTTGAGTTATAAAGAAAGATTATACTTACACACTTACCCTTTTTTCACCTACTTAAAAAATGAATGAAATGTATATTTAATTTTTACTATAAAAGTTAAAATCTAGAATATATACATACATATATATGTTATTTCACAATAAGGAGAATAATTCGTTTCAAATAAAATACCATTCTGAAAATTTTAATTACTTTTCTAAAAAATCCAATTTCCTTTGTTGGAGGGAACTTTTCTTAGCATAATTAAGACAAGTTAAAATAAAAAATAAATAAACGTTTTATTCAATTGTAATTTAAACTTCTTTAATTCAATCGAAAAAAATTTTTTTTTCATTTTCTGTGTAATTAATTTATTTATGAACTTCAAACTAGTGTTTAATACTTGATTCGAAAATTTTCCACGTTATTTAAACTTTAATCCCTGTTTCATCTCACTTTCATGCAGTTTTTGCAGTTTAATGCATTATTAATATTATAAGAGGTTTTTTTTTTTAGGACAGAGGACTATTAGTCTCAATCTAAGGATTTTTACGATACCAGTTTTACGATAGTTGGACATTTATTGAAATCAAAAATTTATCGAAAATATAATTGAATAATTTAAAACGATGTTATAATTTAAAAAAAAAAAAAAAAAAAACTAACTAAAGAAAACTAAAAAAAAAACTCCGTCTTAAACTAAATTCTGCTTTTGCCAGAATTTCATAAAAAAATCTTTTTTTTTTTTTTTTTTTTCTTTTTTTTTTTTGAGAGAAAAAGAAATGAAAAGAAAATTAATAATAATCAGTATCGAAACGGGCAATATAAAAAAAGTTGAAGAAGCCCTTTTTTTAGACAAAAATACATAATTTATAATTTTAATTTGTCTCATTCAGATTCATTTCATGCTTTTTGTTAAAGCAACTAAAGGGTACAAATTAATTTAATTCAAAATATGCACTTGTGTTACCTTTGGAATTTACCAAAAGTAATGAAATATTTTTTAGTTATGCTATTACGAATTATGTTTTTAACATTTTCAATTTCTAGTACTTTTTATATTTTTAATATTTTCAAAGGTGACTTTCGTAAAAACATTAACTCAAAATTTGTAGAAATAAGTATGTTACAACACATCAAGCTTTCATATTTCATGTCATATTAAGTAACATTGAAAGATTGTAAATGCATTATGCACATTTCTCCCGTTAATTGGAGCCGTTAGTAACTACTAATGTTATATTATATATATATATATTAATAAATTGCTATCTTAGAATTATATTAAAAACAGGAACAAAAAAATCATGCGTTGAATATTGATTTTTTTTTTTTTTTTTTTTTTTTTTACGTTGTAACATCCTCAGCGTAATTTATTAAAAATAGAAAGTTTTTTTTTTTTTTAATCCAGTTGTCAGCAGTATATTTTGCAAATTTTTGTTGAATAAATAATCGGAATTATGTATATACTATAATTATACTTTCCGTGGAAAGATGATCGTCCCGGCGTTAAAAAATCGTCATGAGGATAAAAGAAAAGGAAATAATGCAGCTATGTATTATTATAAATATTTAATATATATTTTAAATTTTTACCGAGAAACATAATGCTATATTGTTTTCAAAGTACTCATACTAACATTTCTATCCTCTTAATTTAATATTTTGTCCTTTTCAAAAACATATTATGATATAAATATATATGTTTTTATTTTATGCATATATTATGTCTATCAGCGTTCATAGTGACAGGAAAAAAGCATAACCAATATATCGGACGAGTAAAGCTTACTTCAAAGATCAGATTTTTACAGTAAAAGAAGATTGTACAGAGATTTTTTTTATACTTATATATAATTCATAACATAATTATACATAATGCATACTTATGCATAATGAATAAAATATGATTTGGCATTAATTTTTAATAAAATTTAAATGATTATAAAATTAAATAAAAAGTAAAACATCAAAAAGCGCATGTTCTTAAAAATAAAAAATAATATATATAAAATTGTTTATCCTGAGTGAGTGCGTGAGTGAGTTAGTAAGTGATTCATCATCACCCATCCCAAGCCCCTGGACCTAGAAGCATGAAATTCTGTTACATTGTTCCTTCTATTACGTAAATATCCATTAAGAAGCGATTTTACAAAATTCGCCCCCCCCCCCACCTTCCCAAGGGACGGGAGTGAGGGAGGGCACAACCTGAATTTTCAAATAGCTTCATATACCAAACAAAATATATCTGTAAAATTTTTGATTTAAAATATAGCTAACAGAAATCTGTGGAATTTTAGAAATTCAGACCCTAAAGGAGAAAGGGGGCAAAACGCGATTTAAAAAAGCCATTTATGTCGCAAACAACCACAAAAAAAAAAAAAAAATCTGGTGTGAAACAACCACACGACTTCCATTACCCACTATCACACGTATTACATGCATTTTTTGGAGATATTATATGCATTTTTTGAAATTTTCCAGTAAGAGAAACTTGACACATGTGTAAAGACATATTGTATAAAACAGAGTTTGCACAACGACTTAAAAAAAGAAAAGTGAGTTAAAATGGCGAGTTTGAAAAAAATCCGTACAACCGTTTTTAAAGTAACGCCTTTGCGATGCCTGAAATTGAGCTATTTATACAGGACGCCTATCAATTTTCCTGAACTAACCAACTATATCATTCGAAATGACATCTAATAGAGTGTTTATATAGCAAGTTTGAAGAAAATCCTTAGAGGCGTTTTTGAGATACGGACTTACGGTCCCCCTTCCGGTTTCCGATGTCCCACTTCCGGTTTTTCAATTTTCACCAAAATTTGGAAATTTCATCTGTACACCAGACGTATTTCAATTCTAAAGATTCGTAGCTCTATCTTTATTAGTTTCTGAGCTATAATAGCCAGAACATACACAGCCCATACACACTGACCAATTGCCATAAACCACTTTTTTGGACTCAGGGGACCTTAAAACTTGTAAATCAGGTGAAAACCCGATATCGAATTTTCAGACCGAATACAATACTTCCATTACCTACGGTAGTAGGGTAATGGAAGTAAAAATTATATATGTGAGATTTTTGCTCTAAAATATAGCTCACAGAAATATCTAAAAACCAATTTCTGGAATTTTAGAAATTCGGTCCCCAGGGGGGGGGGGGGGCGGCAAAACGTGATTCTACTTAATCCTATATATCTCAAACAAAAAACAAGTATACCTGATTTTATTTTATTTTATTTTTATTTTCAGATTCTATGTATGTAGAATGTAAAAAATGGGGAATTTTTAGCTTTATATATTATTTTACTTACACTTTATTAAATTTTTTTTTTCCTGTGAATTTAACTGAAATATTCATTTTATACTTTGAACGTAGGGGAGACCTGGGCTACTTGACATAGTTTTGGGGTTTTGATTTTTCTACTTTTATTTAATTTTATTTTACTTTTTGTGAGGAATACCTAATTAAATTCTATAGAATGTATCAGGATATTTAACTGCTTGACTACAATATCATGTACGGCCCGTCAATTAAATAGTTGTTTAACCCTATAACCGTTGCAGGCGGCTTTTTCCGCTCCTGTTTTCTGTCGCTAGACCGTTGCAAGCGGCTTTTCCTCCTCATCCTTAAGTGTAGTTAGACCGTTGCAGACGGTTTATCTTTAACTAGAATTTCTTCTCCTAAACCGTTAAAGACGGCTTCTCCCAGGTCTCGTTTCCCCCCTGCAAGTTTGGGTGATTGACAAGGGGTTGAACTTTCGGCAAAAGATAAAGATGAGCTGTTGACGCGTGTCTATTGAGATATCCATAAACTTACAAGAGGTAAAATTCCAAGTACTTTTCTTTTTTCTAAAGTAACGACACGTGCATTGCAGATAAGAAATGAAATTGAAAGTCTTACTCTTATGAGATGGGAACTAATTTTGTTTTGTTATACTGAAAATGAAATATATATATGTTACAGCTTACATATTATAATTAAAAAAGTGTATACACACATATATATATATATATTAATTTTATTTAAAATAGCATTGTATTTTCTTTCAAATTCGGGTATTAGGACACTAATAAAACTGATAAAAAAAATATAATATTTTGAAATTAAATTTTAAAAGTTAAAATATAGGGAAACACTAATATTAATTTTAAAATTTTGTTTATCTGTATTATATTATTTTAATTTTCTCGTTTAAAAAAAATATTGTTAAAATATTTTTCAAGGAAGATAACAACAACAACAAAAACAACAATAATAATAATTATAATAATATGTAATGAAAAATCTATCAAGATTAATAAAGAAATAAAAAGATCAATAATAAATTGTAAGTAACGCAAAATTTTGCACTTGCTTCTAAATATAGAATATTCATTTGTGGTCATCTTAAATTTCAGGATGCGTTAAATGTGTTCCGTTAAATGAAATTATCAATAATTCTTTAGATTTCCTGAATTCTGACCAAGACCATAATATAGAAGGTGTCATGATAAGCAGTGCATTCATAAGAATAAAATACTTGGGAAAAAAAAAAAAAAAAAAGTTGTATTTTTACATTAAATGTAAATGGCCAAAAATATACATGCTTCTGTATGTGTAATCTTTAGAATGTGTCATTTATTAGGCAGTAAAATTAATGTTGCTGAATGGTATTTAGGTTACAGCTATGCGTAATCTAGCTACATGATATAACTGAATCATATATGTATAAAACTTGTCTCAAAGCGATTTCTCGAAAAGCAATTAAATCTTCTCAATAAAAATTTATTACAAATAAAAGAAAAAAAAATCATTAATATTACGAACATGCATATAGATTAGCGTCGTCTCTAAATGACTGTACTTACTACATTTGCAACAGATTAATATATATATATATATATATATATATATATATATATATATATATATTGTCACACAGATGTCGTGAAGATTCAAAGTGAACACTCGAAGTTAAGTAACAAACGTAGTTTATTAGTAGGACAAACTTGTGACACAGCTACACTCGGCTGAGAACATACACAAACTGAGGAACAAGTAGCTTATATACAATATTCGAATATTCCAGAATACACGATTAACATAAATTAGAATATTCTAGAAACTGCTAGAATAGGAAATTAAATATGCAAAGATGATTAGAAGAATTTAGAAATAATTTTTAGAGTCTTTGAATTCACTTGCCCCCGGCTGGAATCGAACTGAGGTCGTCTGGGTGACAGTCCAGAGACATACCTCTACGCCACGCCGGCTGTAAAGAAAGCTGACTTTGTGGCATTGCCCTCCTTTCAAAGAACAGCGTCTCGCTGTTTTAGGACTTCTGGGTTGAAGCTCTAGTCCTCGAACGCGTCATGGGTCCCTTGTAAGTATCGTTCGTTTTAGGAAGAACAACATCATCCTGATTTTTCGTGTTCTCAATCTGCTTGTCCGGATCATGGTAGGGTTTCATACGTAGTACATGGACAACGTCTCTTGGTTTTCTTCTTCGCGAGGCAGGATCAAAATCTTGCACCTCATAGGTGACGTCTGATAAACGACGCAAAACCTGATATGGTCCAAAATACCTTCTTAAAAGCTTTTCGGAGAGGCCGACTTTCCGGACTGGAGTATACACCCATACGAGATCTCCAGGAGCATAAGAAACTACTCGGTGTCTGGCGTCGTAACGTCGACGGTCTTTATCTTGGGCTTCCAGAGTTCGCACTCGGGCTAGCTGCCTTGATTCTTCAGCTCTGGCAATCATCTTGGCGAGGTGATCGTCGTCGACATCATCAGGGCAAAATGGTAACATTGTGTCCAGCGTCGTTTCAGCCTCACGTCCGTGAAGTAAATAAAAAGGCGTGAAACCCGTCGTTTCCTGCTTAGCGGTGTTGTAAGCAAAGGTTACAAATGGTAGAATTTCATCCCAATCCTTCTGTTCTGTTTCCACGTACATGGATAACATGTCAGCCAAAGTTTTATTAAACCGCTCCGTCAGTCCATTTGTTTGAGGGTGATATGCTGTCGTCATCCGATGATCGATATTACACAATTCGACGAGAGCGGAAACAAGTTTGGATTGGAAGACAGCTCCACGGTCTGTGATAATTACTCGGGGAGCCCCATGCCTTAAGAGAATTTCTTCGAGCAAGAACTTCGCTACTTCTTCGGCTTCAGCGCTCGGTAAGGCTTTCGTTGCTGCATATCTCGTGAAGTAATCTGTGCAGACTATGATCCATTTGTTCCCACGAGTAGACTTCGGAAATCTTCCTAGAAGATCGACCCCAATGCGATGGAAAGGTGCTATAGCTGGAGGAATGGAAACTAAGCGTCCAGGAGGTCGTTGAGGAACGGATTTTCTCCTCTGGCATTCTCGACAGTGCATCACATATCGAACAACATTTCTGTACATCCCAGGCCAGTAAAACCTTTTGCGGATTCTGTCATAAGTTTTTGCAAAACCAAGATGTCCTGCGGTGGGAGCGTCGTGGAAATGTCTCAGTATGTCCACTTGTAGATGTTTAGGAATGACTGGCAGCCACGTTTTTCCATCAGGGTCAAAATTCTTTCTACATAGTACTCCGTCAATTAATTCAAAATCCCTTTTATCTGCGTTGGAGCGGTTATTCGAAAGAATAATTTTTGCGAGATCTGGGTCTTTCTTCTGTTCAATCGCAAGGTTCATACTCGTAGTCACAGCGAGAAATTTGTTTGACGTCTCAGTTTCTTCGTCCACTGGATTTCTCGAGAGTGCGTCAGCGTCCCCGTGCTTCTTACCGGTTTTATATGTCACTGAAAAATCATGCTCTTGAAGTCGAAGGGCCCATCTTGCCAGTCTTCCTGAAGGATCTTTTAGACTCATAAGCCAGCATAGTGAATGATGATCTGTAACAACAGTAAAATGTTTTCCGAATAGATACGGTCGGAATTTATTGATAGCCCATACAATGGCAAGGCATTCCCGTTCTGTGGTGGAATAATTCTTTTCGGCTTTTGCCAAGGTTCTTGAGGCGTAAGCTATAACTTTTTCGGCATTGTTCTGAATTTGGACGAGGACTGCCCCAATACCATACCCACTGGCATCTGTATGAATCTCTGTAGGGGCGCTTTCGTCGTACATTCCTAATACTGGATCAGAAGTGAGGGCTAACTTTAGACTTTTGAAGGATTTGGCCTCTTCAGGACCCCAATGAAACTTCGCATCACCTTTTAGAAGCAACTGCAAGGGTTCTGCGAGATAACAAAAGCCCTTAATAAATCTTCGGAAGTATGAGCAAAGTCCAAGAAAGCTTCGTATATCATGTACATTCTTTGGAGTTGGAAAATTGCTTACGGCTTTCACTTTGTCGGGATCTGGACGAACGCCCTTACTAGAAACAAGATGACCCAGTATTTTTACTTCTTTGGCCGCAAATAGACACTTCTTTGGGTTGAGTACAAGACCAGCTTCCTGAAGACACTTCAAAACAAGCCTTAGTCGGGTGAGATGGTCTTCAAAAGTTTCTGAAAATACTAGGATGTCGTCTAAATAGCAAAGACACACTGTCCATTTTAAATGGCGTAGCAAATTGTCCATCATTCTTTCGAAGGTCGCAGGGGCATTGCAGAGTCCAAACGGCATGACTTTGAACTCATATAAGCCTTCGGGGGTTATGAATGCCGTCTTCTCTCGATCCGCCTCGTCTACTTCTATCTGCCAATAGCCAGAACAAAGGTCCATGGAAGAAAAGAACTTGGCGCCTTTCAAGCAGTCTAGCGTATCGTCGATACGAGGTAGAGGATAGACATCCTTTTTCGTGATCTTATTGAGCTTCCGGTAATCTACGCAAAAACGCCAGCTTCCATCTTTTTTCCTAACGAGCACCACGGGTGATGACCAGGGACTTGCAGATGGCTGGATGATACCTTTATCAAGCATTTTCTGAACTTCCTCACGAATTACGCCTCTTTCGGTCGATGATACTCGGTAGGCTCGTTGGCTGATTGGAGTATGATCACCTGTATTAATCCTGTGTTTCACATTCGTCCGTGAGGCTGTCGACTTGTCAGTCTCCTCGAAAATTCCGGAAAACTCTCGAAGCAGTTCGGCTAGCTTGGCTTTTTGTTCGTTGCTCAACTCGGGAGACAACATCCGGGAGCAGTCCATCGGGGAGTTTGACGTGTCTCGTGTATCCAGGCCATCCGTCGTGTCGGCAATCACACATGAATGTCCTTCATTCAGGGGTTCGGCTAGACCTAAGCACATTCCTTTCGGAATGACTTGGTTCCTGGACTGGAGGTTGGCGACCCAGATTTCACTTTGCCCGTTATGGTATAAGGATAGCATGGACGGTATAGCGAAATTCTTCTCGAAGAGCAGATGTTTATTGCCATCTATGACGACATTTACGTCTCTTCGTACTTGGCATCCTAAAACTGCTACTTTAGTTAAAGATTGAGGCTTGATAGTGTAGTCTCTTGTGGCGTACAACTTCCAGGCATCCATCGCTGCGAGGTCTTGGCAAACGTCCTCTAAAAATAGTTCACTCTGTCCACAGTCGATCACGGCTTTGGAAGCTTCTAAAAAGTCCCATCCAAGGATTATGTCATGGCTACAATGCGGCAAAACAATGAATTCAAATGGCAACTCTCTGCTATTTATGAGAATACGTAAAACGCATTTTCCCATCGGCCGGACAAAATTTCCATCGGCTACTTTGAGCATAACGTTCTTGGCTTCAGAAAACAGAACCTTCTTTAGAGATCGACGATACTTATCGGAGACGACAGAGAATGAGGCTCCAGAATCCACTAAGGCACGTACCGGCTTTTTATCCACAATTACGTCTAGTTGGTTACCAGTCATCTTTGCGGCCGACGGAGGATTTTGATTACATGCGGCCTCACCTCCTTGGAAGGTCGCTCCGTTTAGTTTTCCTCATTATTGCGGCTTGGAGATCGACTTGGTCGACGATATGGCGACGGTGATCTGAAACGGCGTGTTGGAGATCGGCCTCTAGTTGGACTGGGAGTTGAACGGCGAGTGAAGCTTGGTCGGCGAAGTTCTTCTTCTGCATCAATTTCGTCGGGGTTCTGACGACGGCGTCGATAACTGTCGAAAATAGCCTTTCTCTCTCGGCAGTAACGCACAACATGTCCAGGACGTCCACAGTGGAAGCAGACTGGTCTGTTGTCAGCTGTTCTCCAAAGGTCAGTTTTTCTTGGCTGCGTGGGTGATCTCTGGATAGCAACTCTGGATTCCCTGGTTACCGTGGCATATGTTGGTCGTCGTGGAGTTTTGGTTGGTGTTGCTGAGACGGGGGCTAGAGCTCTTTGAACTTCGTCTTGGACTATTTCTTCCAGGAATGGCGAACATGACTCTGAAGGTTCTTTCGTCTGGTTGATCAGTCGATGGATTTCCTCTTGTACGATCTGGCGGACAAGGGATACCAAATCTGGTTCCTCCTCCATGGCTGCTACTGGTACGACGTTCGGAAGCCTCTCGAATCTTTGTCGTCCAACCCTCTTCTGCTTCATATCCTCGATGTAGTTGCACCATTTAATGAACTCAGTTGTGGTGCTGATTTCTTTCGTCAGCAGGGTCTGATAAATGTCCTCTGCAACGCCTTTCATTAGGTGAGACACTTTTTCGACCTCGGACATTGAAGGATTAATTTCCTGGCACAGACCTAAGACACTCTGTATATAGGACTGTGTACTCTCTCCTGACCGCTGTGCTCTGTACTTCAATTGTTCTTCTGCCTTCCTGGTATACTTTTGTCTGTCGCCAAAAAGGTCGCTTAATTCCTTCTTGAACACCTCCCAGGAATTCAGAGTATCTTCATTGTTTACGAACCATTGCTTTGCCGTACCATCAAGGAAGAAATACACATTGGCTAAGCACATCATGTCATCCCATTTGTTAAATTTAGCCACTCGATCGTATTCTTTAAGCCATTTCAGAGGGTCTTCTCCAGGCACTCCTCGGAAGGTCGATGGGCTCCTTGGTTGCTGGTAGGTAGGAGTCAATACGATGGGCTTGGTCTCTTCTGGCACTCTGGTTTCTGGCATTTTCGTTTTCTTCTTTTTGCTCTCTGGAAAATAAAGTCCGTATTCGGGAGACTGTCCTCTTAAACGGAGACTTCTGCGAAGATTATCACTGTTATCCACGTTTGCGAGGTTTATGTACCCGGCGTCTCCACCAAAATGTCACACAGATGTCGTGAAGATTCAAAGTGAACACTCGAAGTTAAGTAACAAACGTAGTTTATTAGTAGGACAAACTTGTGACACAGCTACACTCGGCTGAGAACATACACAAACTGAGGAACAAGTAGCTTATATACAATATTCGAATATTCCAGAATACACGATTAACATAAATTAGAATATTCTAGAAACTGCTAGAATAGGAAATTAAATATGCAAAGATGATTAGAAGAATTTAGAAATAATTTTTAGAGTCTTTGAATTCACTTGCCCCCGGCTGGAATCGAACTGAGGTCGTCTGGGTGACAGTCCAGAGACATACCTCTACGCCACGCCGGCTGTAAAGAAAGCTGACTTTGTGGCAATATAACTAATAGTAGATAAAGCGAACTTTTCTAATTCCCCCCCCCCTCCCCAAAGAAAAAAAAATATCTGTTATTTTTTAAACTATTATTTTTCTAAAAAGGTAAAATAGAAACAGTTCGAATTTTATTGTATATAATTTTCTAAAATATTTTCTATTTAAAAATCACTTCGGGATATGAAAGAAACGGGTTGAGTTTGAGTATTAGAAATCTATAAATGAAACCGAGTTCAATAATTATTTCTGATAAACTGAATACGAGAAAACCATAAATGAAATTACTAACCAACATGCAAATGCAGAATTAAATGACAGTTTCTGATAAACTGAATAAAAATATTAAGAGATTTAAATTAATTCACTAAATGATAATTTTTTACCAAAATTAACTCTGCAAATAGAATATTTGAACACCATTTCCAGGAAAAATCTGAAGTGACTTCGCTTGACGTTCTGGAAATTCTAGTAATTAAGAGTTATTTAAATAAATTTAAATCAGAGAAACCGCAAAATAAACAAGAAGAAAAATCGTATTAGGGTAGTATTTTTCCCCAAGTTTTATGTCATTTTTAAAGGATTCACAATTTTCTATCCGTTTCAATGAAAGAACAATAAACAGTAAATTTGCCATATTCAACATTTATCTTATTATTGTTATTAATCATTTTGTTATGCGTTTTTAATAGTTTGACAGTATTAAAACGAATCATAAATATTTAATGAAATTTTATTTTTCCGACTGAGTGAAAATAATGCCTGGACCGGGAGTCGAACCCCGTATCTTTGACTTACAAGGTCAAGGCTCTACCAATTGAGCTATCCAGGCCGACAATCGATCAACATTACTCACTCAGACAACCTTAAATATGATTTTCTTTCAATCAGTTGATTGTGATTTTAATAAAAATTGTATTTTTTTCCCATTGTTTAATGGTGTTTTCCTTTACCTGCGGCTTATTTCTGTTGAGCTATCTAAATGATAGACCAGATGTTTCTGCCTTAAGGTTGTCTGAGTGAGTAATGCTGACCGGTTGTCAGCCTGGATTCATTCGTAGAGCCTTGACCTTGTAAGTCAAAGATCCGGGGTTCGACTCCCGGTCCAGGCATTATTTTCACTCAGTCGGAAAAATAAAATTTCATTAAATATGATTTTCTTCCAATCAGTTGATTGTGATTTTAATAAAAATTTAATCATAAATAGTTTTATCCTATAGACCTTAATATATAAAAATTCTTTTTTGCCTTTCAGTTGAAAAGAGCTGTCATTCTTAACCAATAACGTGCCTACTGATTTATACCTTATTTAAATATACATTTTAGACGGAAATACGTTGTAAATAATTCGAGTTTGCGACTCATAATTATAAAGTATTTTTCATTTTAACCATGAAAAGATCTTTAAGTTCTGTGATCATCAAGATCCATATAAATTGTGTGATAGTGACTTATAACATATATATACCAAATTTTAGCTCAACCCATTAAGGCATTTAGAAGATATCGCACTTCTTATTTTTTGAGCCCAAACTCCACAGTCAATAAATGATAAAAAATTATTCTTAGAGTTCCTGTACAAGTCTAATCCCTATACTCATCGAAAACGGAGACAATCTAATTGCGCACCTCTCACTTTAATTTCAACGCTTATGTTTGAATTGCACTACACCCTCCCCCCCTCTAAAATTGATAATCTGATTGTGTCCCTCACTTCTTATCTCACCAGGGTATGTCGCCATTTTTAAATCATTGTCGCCATTTTTAATCATTACATGAATGTATATATATAAAATATATTCATGTTCAATTGTTTCAAAAAGAGGAAATTGACAATTTAATATTCACATTATTACGCATAAATATATATTTAAACTGATATGTTAAAACTTAAAATCCTTTGAAACGGACATGCACGAAATATGAATAAGTTAAAGCTATAAAAGTAGGAAAAAAGTACCATGTTTAATGCCATGAAGTACCATGAAGTACCATGCTTAATGCCATGAAGTACCATGAAGTACCAT
The DNA here is from genome assembly GCA_963930645.1 of Salticus scenicus. Lineage (NCBI taxonomy): Eukaryota > Metazoa > Arthropoda > Arachnida > Araneae > Salticidae > Salticus > Salticus scenicus. Next base: position 288,686,468 of record OZ005656.1, on the reverse strand, counting down.
GTTTAATGCCATGAAGTACCATGTTACTAATGCTTAAAAACTATTTTTAATTGATTGACGGTTTTGAAGGTTATTGATATTTATTACACTATGTAGGAAGTAATATATTTAATGGTTATAGTTATCTTGAAAAAAGGCAAATAAAATGGTGAATAACTGAAGTTAATTTAAATTATTATGTATCTCAGAAAAAACCGTTTATGAATTTTTTTCGCAGAAAAGCACAGAAAACTCAGATAATTTATATGGGTCCGTTATGACCTTATTATGTATATGCATTTTAGTTTAAAATTTTATTATAAGATTATTCTTTCCATTCTTCGCTCCGGAAAATGTTTAAAAAATTCTTAAATTAATTTCTGTTTATAAAAGAGTATTAGTATAGCTTTTCTAGCTACTGTATTTTCTATGCAAAATGAATGAAGACAAATTAAATATGAACTATTTTTGGGAATTGATGCATAATCTATGCGATATGCACACTTTATCTTTCTTATTTGAAATTTTATTCATATTAATTACAATGCATGAGTCGTAATCTTGATTAATCTTAATATTTTAAACAATTTAATGGTTTTTTATTTTTATTTATTATTATTTATTTACAATGGAGTATTTGTTTAAAAAAAAATAATAATTTTCTGTATTATTTATTTTTGATTTGGAAAGAAAAAATCATTTATAGTTCTTAAAAATATAACTTTTTAATATTTTTTCATGTATGATGTATGAAATTTTCAATATTCTAATAACAAGGACTGCGTCATACCGAGAAAACGTGGTATAAAATGTATCAAGTTATTATGGTTTAAAGAACCAACTGGTTGCACCATGTTTTTAAGCCTGGGTAGAACAGCTTCCATAAGGGTCTTTCAAAAGTTTCCTAGCTATGTTTATATAACATACCTGCCAACCTTTGAGAATTAAAATTAGGGAGATTTTTTATACGACATAGTTTATGCCGTAAATAGAATATTAATAGCACAGTAATTGCTGGAAAGAAATGATCAAATAAAAGGGGAAATTTGCAGTATCTAGAGGCTTTCTTATTATTGCAAATGAGGAAAAAAAATATTGAATTTAAACTACTACTAGACTATATTAAATTCTAACCACACTGAAATTATATATATACATACACAGATTTTGGAAAAAAATTTCAAACCTGAAAAATCATTTTTCCCATGTTTACAAATTTGGTATAGATATGACGTATAAATATTTAATTTAATTGAGTAAAAATAGATAGATTCATTAAGTTCAGCAATAAAATCTAAAAATAATTATATACGTGAGAAATATTGAGCACTTCATTTGCTTTATTGTTTCTAGAATTGATCATTGATCACTATCCAGAGATGGGGGAAAAGGGGGGAATAAAAGAGTAAATACAGATGAAAAAATATTAAACTGTTTCAATTCTACTTCTAGACTCTAATAAAGTTAATTTAAAATGAGTATTATCATTTATGTTTCAGAAGGATAAAGACTGGGAGATAAAAGACTTCCGCTAAACATTCGATTGCTCATCGCTAGTTGGAGATAAATAAGGGGGGAGGATAAAAATAGCTAAATGAGCAGGAAATATTTGACAATTCTATTTCTTTATAGGTTCTAGAATATCATAAAGCAAGTTTGAATTTATGTTGACATTTATGTTGTGGATGGAGAAAGATTGGGAACCGGGAGCATTCGTTGAACATTTAATCGCCGATTGTACCATGGTGTTTCTTTTTATAAAATGAACGATATCCGCGACTTTTTTATAAAGGAAGAAATAAATTCGCGGAATTCCGGAAATTAGACAATTAAAGAAAAAAAAAAAAAAAAAAAAAAAAAAAAATCGCGGATTTCTGCGAATTTGCGGCAACAATCACATGTCTGAAACGTCAGCATGGGGAATACAGAGGGGAAAAAATAGGTGCAGCGTGTGATGAAAATTTTGAAAAATTTGGGAGATATTAATGATTTTCGGGAGTTCGGGAGATTGCCTAGAAATTCGGGAGTCTCCCGAATTTTTTGGGAGAGTTGGCAGCTATGTTATATGTTTCGGAGAAAACTGCAGAAAACTGAGCGGCTACGTCGATGTATGAGACCTGTAAAAAATAAATAAATGAAAAAAAAGAATGCCGGTTTTTCAAATTTCTAACTAGAATCTCTAAGCTACGAGCAACACGAAATCACTATATTATCTGGTTTAAATATTTTGCAGGGATGAAATTATATAACATGCTAAAACCCTGAAAAGTATTACTTGCTGTCAGATAGGAGAGACTTATTGATGATATACATGTAGACCTAGAGTAAGAGGTATTTTGAGAGTTGTTAATACATTACAAGGAAAATTAAACATTCAAAATGAGATTTTTTTTTTCAGATAATAATAATAATAATAATTATTTTAATATGAAATTCAGAGACTTCAAAGTTTTGAAAAACTTGAATTCAGGGGTAGCCCTTGAAAAGTTTCACTCCTGTTTTTGTCAATTCATTTTCACTCTGTGAATTTTCATGGGATTCTATGGAAACTTTTTGAAAAGGAATTTTAAAGCGAATAAACAAGGAAATTCTTAAAGCAGAAACTTGGTGATAAAATAATAATTTTTATTAACCGTAATAAATCTATATTGATTTCAATACATGAAATAGTTAAATTAATAATAACCAACCTTATTATTAATAATATTTAGAGTGGAGGACTATTAATTTCGATCTGAATAAAAACGTCGTCTCCAGTTTTTGTAGACCAGTGTTGTGTTACACAAAAGAAAAGGGGAAAAATAAATTATAAATATCAGTTCTATCGTTACAAATTCAGTAACAAATGACAGGGGCGATTTTTCTAAATTCGGGTGAGCGAACAGTTTTTCTACACGACAATTAGATTTTTTATAGTTAACTAAAGTATGAAATTTAAGTGGCAACACTTAATTTTAATTCTTGTCAGTCAACTTAGAAAGTACATAGCCCAGTTTTACGATCCAAACATGAGATAAAAAATAAAGATTAAAAATTAAAAAATTAAAACTAAAAGTTTTAAAGATTGAAATTAATAGTCATCCGTACTAAATACTGTTTTTCTATTTTTCTTTATTTTTCCTTTTGCTATTTTCTTTTCTTTTTCCTTTTGCTATTTTTAATTGCACAATGATTTAAAACTACAAAGACAATACTTTTAAAATACGTATGGAATAATAAAAAAGAAAGTTGAAACAGAGATTTAAAATTCCACAAAATTAGTTCTTACTATTGATTCAAAATTAAAATTTTTATTTTTTACTTTTATTTATTTATTTATTTCCTATTTCAAAGCTATTTCCTCTTCTCTGCTGAATAATGGGAAATTGTGAAGCTATTTCTGAAATTGCAATGTTTCATTTTAAGCACATACATTTTATGTGAAAATAAGTCAAATGATGTTTTCCACAACCGTTCTCGAAACATATTCAACCCGGATTTACAATGTACCATTTTTTTGTTCTATTACTGCAATCTGTTTTAACAATGTAAGATGTCACTTGTCACATATTCCTAAAAAGAATTTCGTTCCCCAGGTGTAAAATCTAGGTCTAGGTGTTCGCTTTATTCAAACTATTCTTTCTGTTTATAACCAAAGAGTCTCCATATTATTTTTGGAAGTAATGAATGTATGATGATTTCTTTCTATTCGATCAATAAAATAGAAAGAAAAGATCATTTTTAATTACATAATAAATACATATATTTGTTTCTAATGCTTTTCAAAAGGATTGCAATTATTTAACATTCAATGTAAAACATAATTTCAATAATGATTTCAATATATAAATTTTTAACACTATATCTTATTAACTCTTTTATATTTTACCTTCTTCTTTGCACAAGAAGAATCTACTGAATTCGTAAAAACTTTCGACTTCCCGATTTTGGTAGACTTACACATTTGAAGTTGTCCTGAAAGCGATTTGAAAAAACACAGAAAATCTCTCTGCGTGTTACCATAATTTTTTTAGCGCCGAGTTTTACGAACGAAATTCAACAAGATTTATATTTAGTTGGAAATAAATTAGTGCTCATTAGATTTTGAGACATATCTTCCCGGAAGGTGCTCGGTAAAAATGGCAACGGAAAAAATGGCAACGGAAATAATGGCAACGGAAATAATGGCAACCGGAAATAATGGCAACGGAAATAATGGCAACGGAAAAAATGGCAACCGGAAATAATGGCAACGGAAACAATGGCAACCGGAAAAAATAGCAACTGGGGGAAAAGGCAGCGATAAAATTGGTAACAATAACTTGGTAAATGGGTAAAGGTGCAATTATCTATGTAAATAAAGAGAACTGTTTTTGTGTGTGTGTGTGAGTGATTGATGTGTGGGGACTGAACGGAAAAAAGTAGTTTTCGAACTACTAAATACAATTGACTTCCAATAAAATCCCTACAATATCATCAACAGTCATGTATATTTTGAAATTGAAGATAAGATTTACTTGTTTGCTTTCAAATTATGGAATAGAGCAGGCGCACGTGGCGTCACTGAGATAAACATTGACAAATGATTCCGCACGTGCTTTAAAATGTAGGCAAAAGGTGGGGGTAAATAGCTATGTACTTTCATTTCTCCAATATTTTTAACATGTTTTACATTTCTGCTGAGATTTAACCATTGTTATTGCTTGTTATATAAACTGATATTATGTGGTAGCTTTTAACTGCAAAATCTGTATTAAAATACTTTCAATGTAAAAATATTTTTTTCTATATCAGATTATAGGGAAAATATATATATATTATTTAATATAAAAATATAATTCAAAATGACGGCATTTACTAAAATCAAAATGATTAATAATAAAATTAATTTGTTCAATAGAACTATTTGAGCTTTTAATTGAAAAATCTATTTCTAAATACTTTTAATATAAAAATATTTTTTTTTCCCCTGAAAATAATTAAAAAAAAAAAAAAAGGAAAAAATTAAAAAACTTGGAAAGTATTATTGTTTTAGCTTTTAATAGTAAAATCTATATTAAAATACTTTTAATATTATTAAAACAATTTATTTTCTCTGAACGATAATAATAATAATAATAATAATAATAACAGCTAGTTTAAAAAAAATCACATCATTCATTAAAATATTCTAATTAAAAAACAATAATTTATTTATTAAAAATATAATTTTTTTATAATTAAATTAGGTGAAATTCTTAATACATTTCTTTAAACTTTTAATTAAAATGCCTATTTCAGTAGCCGACTGGTTCTGCTCTCCAAGCTGATAGACTGGTGTTATTGTTGGTGTTTGGGAATAAAGCCGATTGACAATTCTAAGGTCCTCGGCCCGATGGGGAGTACCTTCCGTGGAGGTCTTTCTAAGGGGTCCTAGCCCATATTTTTGCAAGTTTCTAAGAAAACCATGGAAAACTCCGAACGGCTAGATCGACGAATGAGGACCTGGGATCGAATCCGGCACCTCACGTCAACCAGCTTTGAGCGCAGAACCGCTCTGCCGCTGGTGGGCCCTGATAGATTGGAATTGCGGGTTCGATCCAAGGTCTCGTTTGTCATCCTAGACATTCAGAATTTTCCATGTCTTTTTTTTTTTTTTTTTTTCTGAAAATCGCATATATCAAGGACATGCTCCTCAGAAAGAACTCTTATGAAAGTCATTTCACCCAGGCTTAGGACCCGTATGTTTTCAATAGGTTTTAAAGCTTAAACCACAACCATCAAAATATTTTTCATAATAAAAAAATAATATATATATATATATATATATATATATATATATATATATATATATGATTACATATAAAAAAATAATAATTAAAAAATGATTTAATAATACATATTTATAAAATATAATTCAAATATTAAGAATATAAATTTTAATAATTCAATTAGTTCAAATTGCTTAATACTGTTGTTTAAGCCTTTAAATGAAAAAATAAATTCAAAATGTTCTTAAACATAAAAATATTTTTTTCTATAATTGATTATAGGAATAAGGATCTAATTAAAATTATTTTATTTAGAAAACTTTAAAAGAAAGAGTAAATTAGTTGTCTAAGAACTAAATGAATTATCAAAAACGTAAATTTTAATAATTAAATTAGGTGTGACTCCTTAATACAACTTTTTCTGCTTTCAATAGAAAATATTATTTTAAAATACTTTTATTATTAAAAGATTTTATTTACTGTGAATAATTATGAGGAAAAAGGTAGTTAAGGATCGAATTAAAATGATTTTACTTTAAAAATTTTAATAGAATGACTAAATTAATTAACTAAAAACTAAAAGAATTATCAAAAATATAAATTTTAATAATTAAATTAGCTGAGATTACTACAATTTTTTCTGCTTTTGGTAGAAAAAATTGTTTTAAAACACTTTTAATATTAAATGATTTAGTTTCTATGAACAATTATATATATATATATATATATATATATATATATATATATATATATATATACAGCTAGTTAAAAAATTATTTAATGAAATATTCCAATTAAAAACACTAATTTATTTATTAAAAATATAATTTAATATAATTAACTTAGTTGAAATCGCTGAATAAGATTATTTGGACTTTTAATTAATAAGCCGGTCAGTTCTGCTCTCCACACTGGTAGACAGGAAGTGCCGGGTTCGATCCCAGATCAGGATGGTCGTCTCTCATGTTCTTAATCGGCTTTAACACCTAAACTAACCCCATAAAATTATTTTTTAAATAAAAAGTTATTTTAATCAATGATTATATAAAAATAATAATCTTAATGTAATAACAAATATTACATTTAATTAATTTGTTATAATTTTACTAATGCAGTTTAATCTTATGATATAAAATAGTTTAACTCCGCTTTTATAGTTTCAGTGCGAAATCAATTTTTTTTAGCTACATAACCAAACTTTTATTATAAATTATAAGTTTAATTCCATTCAAAATTAATTGTTTATAGATAATGACTAAGCCGTTTCTGCCCAGCAATTAATAAATTCTAATACTCTGCGGTGCATATTATGATTAAACATACTGCATGCCAATATGAGAAATTATATTGTCAAAAAATTCTCAATTTCATAAATTAATTAATTAATGAAAAAAATAATATGTTGTTGCCACTACAAGACATTCTTCTATATTTTCCTATATTATCGATTTAAAAAAAAAAAAAAAAAAAAAAAAAAAAAACTTTGTGTAATCACGTACAATTTGTGAAAATATTACAGTAATTGTCAGACATACTTGGAGTGGGGGGTTAAAGAGAGAGGGGAAGGCAGAGGAAAATAAAATGACTTTTTATATCACTATTTTACCGTTTTAAATGATATATTCTATAACTATCACTTACATTTATGAGTGTATTATATACCTGGGGGGGGGGGAGGGGTTGCAGATGGAAATGAAAAATATATTTTTTTTTAACTACCGTAGTATCGATTTAAATAAATCTTCGTGTATATACCACTTACTGTTTAAGAAAAATACCAGTGAGTGTTACACAGATCTCGGGAGGGGACAGAATAAAAAAAGGAGTTGTTTTTATAGGTAATCGGAAAAAAAGTCCCCGGAAAAAAAGTCCCCGGAAGAAAAGTCACGGAAAAAAAGTCCCCGGAAGAAAAGTCACGGAAAAAAAGTCCCCGGAAAAAAAGTCCCCCGGAAAAAAAGTCCCCGGAAAAAAAGTCCCCTGGAAAAAAAGTCCCCGGAAAAAAAGTCCCCAGGAAAAAAAGTCCCCGGAAAAAAAGTCCCCGGAAATTAATTTCGGTCGTCTTCATAAATGAAATACAACTTTTTAATAACTTTTAGTGACATTATGTTTCTTTTATTTTTAAAACTTTTTTTTTTCTTTCTTTTAATTAATTCTTTTTCTATTTAATTATGTATATATGGATTCTTTTCAAACATACCGCAGGGAAAAATGAAAAATTCAGTATTCTACTATATGTAAGAAGCATAAGTTCCGTTAGTAAAGAAAAGAAAAGATAAACAAAATACAATAAAAGACAAGAATGAAAAATTATGCGGTACTCATTAATTATTTACATTTTTCAACTGTAGATGATCGTTGTTTGATACACCTTTAAATGTTCTTTGCATATCTTATCACACAACGAGCAAACAGAAGAACAGAAAGTCAGAGAAATAGAGTAATTGAATTCGTAATCGCTCTTAAACGTTTTTGGAAAATGTTAAAAATTCTTGACTTAAAAGAAAATGCAGCCGTAATATATCTGTATATTTTTTGTGTAGTTCTGTAAGTCTGATTGCGAATCATAATATGTTCTATAAAAAACATTTTTTTAGCACATTATCAACAAATACCAACTTCATTATTATTTTTGCAGTAGAAATTTTTCTGAATGTGATAAAAAATGTCGCTCATAAAACGCAATACATTGACATTTTTATGGTTGTCCCTGTACACAAACCAGTTGTGCAAAGACTATGAAATCCATTTCAGATAGAGAATATTCTATACTTAACTTTAATAGCATCATTCATTTTTAAGAAATTCTGCAAATATTTACGGGCGCTGATCTAGGGACAGTCGGATAAACAGTTACAATAATTCAAATCATATTTACACTTAAAAATTGTTAGAAAGTGTCAAAAACACTCAATGAACGATAATGCATTTAACAAATTTCCAATTATAGCCCTTATGTAACTGAATATTTTTATGTGACCCTAAAAATCTTAACGCTACTAATACTGTATTCACCAAAAGGCATTCTTTTGTGCGTATGAATAACATATTTAATTTCATTAAGATTTATGCAAAAAGGAATAAGATTTATTCAACCATATTTAAAGGTACTTAAATATACTATTTCATAGAAATACCTCTCATAGAACACAATACTTTGGAATACTTTTGGGTGTACCTGTATACAAACAAGTGATGGTGTTTATTCCATTTTCAATAAGGAATATCTGATAGTAAACTCGAATAACATATATCAGTTTCAAGAAATTCCATAAATATTTCCTGGAGTAGAGCTCGGGCAGACAAATAGACAAACCGAAGTCATTAATACTTTTCAACTTTGTTAAGTGTTAAGTGCAAAAATAATGTATATTTCATCAGGATCATAAGTTGATCTATTGTATATGCAAATATAGATAAATTAACTCGTCATTATTTTGTAAAAGAAAAACTATGAAACCTGAGAATGAAATCTAACTCAAAATAATATTTAAATGCAAACGTAAATTTTAATAACTGGACGTCCGAAATTCTTTTGTAATCAAAGTTATATATACATATCGAAAAAAAAAAGAGGGGGCAGTTACGAATTACGAAACATGCATAAAAAGACAAAAAGATTATATTACTGGCAGAAACCAAGCATTTCAGTTTCCTTTCACTCACCTGTCAATTTTTTTTTTTTTTTTTTTTTTTTCTTTTATATAAGAAGTGTGTGTGTGAAAGAGGGGGCTGTCAGAGGGGTATTCGCTATACAATATGATAAAAATTTAATTATTTTTATTTTAGTCAGAAAGTTTTCTTCTTTTTTTTTTTTTTAATCTTTTGTGTGATTTAAATCTTTTATAAAAAACGTAAGATATTTATATCCTTTCTAATGTCTTTTTTATTGTTAAAGATTTAACTGCATGATGGTTTTAACGAACTACCTACAATTATTTCTAGAGTAGAGTAGAACGTAGAGTTTGAAAATTAGATACAGCACAGAGTGGTTAAATTTTATTTAGAAGTAGCTGGAGATCAGGGAGGAAGATTATTATTGCCCCCCCCCCCTCCTTAAGGGAAAAAAAAAACTTTTAAACACATCCATCTTTAACGAATGTGTGTTTGTATGTAAATATCGGACTAAGTTATCAACTGTTTATTAATGTTAAAAATAAAAAAAAAAATATTTGTTATTTACATATATCTCCTTATTAAACGCCCCACCAGCGGCCAAGTGATTCTGCGATTAAAATGTGATAGACGGAAAGTGCCGGGTTCGCTCGTCGATCTAGCTGCTCGAAGGTCTCCGCGGTATTCTCCAAAACTCGCGTAAATGCGAGCTATGACCGTAATAAGGACCAACACGGAGGGCACATCTCCTCGTGCAGTCAATCGGCCTTAATCTTCACCCCAGCAGGACCACCATCTTATTAAACAGTGGCCGAAAGGTTTTGCATGCAAAACTGGTAGACGGGAAGTGCCGGACTAGATACCAGGTCGCGCTCGTCGATTTAATTGCTAGAATTTTCCGTGGTTTTCGCTGAAACTCGCATAAACACGGGCTAGGACCCCTCAGAAAGACCCTGAAGAGAGCACACCACCCAGACCTAGGACCCTCGTATAGTTAATCAACCTAAATCTTCACACCAGCATCACCAACCTCCACTTTATTAACAGTGGCCGAGCGGTTCTGCGCTCAAATCTGGTAGACGGGAAGTGCCAGGTTTGAATCCAGGTTACGGCTGTCGAAGTCATTCGTATGTTTTGTGTTTTTTATTCCGTAAATATGGGCTAGGAAATCCTTCGAAAAACCCTCACGATGTCCCAAGTGTAGCTATTTGGCTTTAATTCAAGCACCAACACTTTATTAAAAATTTATGTGTAATTTACGAATTAAGGCCGACTGTCTACACGATAAACCTGGGGAGGTCTTTCTAAAATGTCCTAGTATTCAAGCGATGAACTCCGAACGGCTAAGCTGACGAGGACGACCTGGATTTTCATTTGGCACCTCCTGCCTCTCCTAAAACATCTAGAATAATATATATGTATATTTACATATTTTTTATTGAAAATATGTTAGTGAAAAAAAGATAATGTGCGTGATTGACCATAAAATAAAATAATAATAATAATAATAATAATAATAATAATAATAATAATCAGATAAATTTATACTTACTATTATTTTTTTAAGAATACCCCCCCCCCTCTTTTTTATTTTTATTTTTTTTATTTTTTCGTTTTAAGATATTTGTAACATTAAGCCATACATTATTATTTATTATTATTATTATTATTTTAAACCGTATCAATCCTTAATGAATTTCCATTTGCATGTCTAAGTGATGAGTAAAATTCTTAATTCCATATGCGACTTTTAAAACTATAGAGATTTGTAAAGTACCATAAGCAGAAATACTTCAAATAAATGGGTCCACCAGTGGCTGGGCGGTTATGCGCTCAAAGCTGGTAGACGTGAGGTGCCGGGTTCTATCCAAGGTTGTGCTCGTCGGCCTAGTCGTTCGGAATTCTCCGTGGTTTTCTCCGAAACTTGCGAAATACGGGCTAAAATCCCTTAGAAAGACCCCCCACTGAGGGCACTCCCCCTCAGGCCTAGGACCTACAGCAGTTAATCGGCCTTATTCCCAAAAATCCTTCAAAGAAATGTATGCAATATTTCTAAGAGGAATTTAAATTGTGGGATAGCATTTAGATAAATGTAGCTTCTTCTATTTTTATTATTTGTTAATATCGTCATGGTATACATTGCAAACAAGTAAATATATGGATTGTTGTTGTTGTTGTACCGAATAAGGCCGATTGACTGCACTAGGTTTCTAGGCCTGAGGAGGAGTTCCCTCTGTGGACTTTTTCTAAGGGGTCCTAGCTCACATTCACGCAAGTTTCGGAGAAAATCACGGAAAACTCCGAACGGCTAGGACAACGAGCGCGACTAGAATTGAACCCACGCAATAAATGGATTGACCTCTTCTCATACTAAGCCAGGTCATGTCTGAAAACGAAGGTGATCTGGATTCGCATTTGGTACCTTCCCCTTGTCCTAAAACATGCATATATATATATATATATATATATATATATATATTTCTTTTATTGTAAATGTTAGTGGAAGGATCTTCAGTAAAAATTATCGTTCACTAGTAATTCGCAATAAATCTGGTAAGATTACGGCAGAAATTTGGTTTTCTTGAAAATCGCTGTAATGAATTATATACATGTATAAATATAGTGTTAGAGTTTTTTTTTTAGATGAAAAAAAAATCTGATTATTAGATAATAGATTTAAATATTAGCAGTCGCTGGTGTCCCGTGTTTTTCCTGGAACATAACCTAGCAGAAACCCTGTTTTCTAGGAAATTGCTAGATTTAGTTATTTGAGATGATATCGTTTTGAATTTGTTTTATATCCAGGAAAATTAGATTTCACTGGTAGCCCGCAATCCATCCGAGACAAGAAAAAAAAAAAAAAAAAATATCACATGGCCTTTATTATCACATTTTCGAAAACGAATCCCTATATTACGCTACGAATAATTTTTACAACGGAACTAAGTAAACAGTCAATCAGGTACTGAATATAAAAAGAGAAAAACCTGGTACAGGTTATTAAAATGCTGTACATTAAGGTTTAATTAAAACAGTGCTTTACGCTAAATATTTGGTTAGTTAATAAATAATGATAATAATATCAATAATAATAAAACTGCTGATTTTACAAGTAATTGTCATTATATTATTCTAATACTTTATATCTTTTATCATAAGATTCCTATGAAAAAAAAAAAAAAAATCGTCATCTAAAAGAGATAATTAAACTTAAAAAAAAAAAGATTATTATGCGAAGTTCTGTTCAGCCGAGCAATATTTAAACTGATTTTACAAATTATCACCATCACTTCTAGAACATTTTTCATTATTTATAACTATTACTTACTTTTCATGAAAATCGCAATGAGCGGATTTCTTTTAAATTAAGTTTTAATTATTAAAATATAATGAGAAAAAGTTGTCTTTAATATTAGGGAATACCGTATTTCAAACGGAAAAACTAAAAGCAAAGTGCGTTTCAAATTTTTAGAAGGTAAATATGTATAATTTTCATTTTTTATTACTATAACATTTAATCTCTTTTCAGTATATAAAAAAAATATTTATAATAATCAAGCATCAATTAACCTTTCATATATATTGTGAAAAAATAATTTGAAGCTTTGTGAGAAAAAATTAAATCAGTCCAATAGAAGAGGTATATCCTATATCAGTAAAAAATATTTCATTTTATTTTTATTTGTCTTAATCTTTTAAATATTACCTTTTTATATGCATTTAAACATCTTTGTGCCGAGTTTTCATAGAATAAAAAGACACACTCTCTTTTTTACCACCTGTAGAAAACGCAAAGGCGCTTCCTATGTTATGTTCAGTATAAAATAAAATTCTTTTCAAAATACCGATCATGAACTTTAATGCATCAGAAATTTTTTTTTGTAAGTCCCTCTACACACATTAGTTGCAAAAATTATACAATTTTCAACAGACAATATCGATATGCCATAGAAAACTTGAATTAGGTATACCAGCTCCAAGTCCTTCAATAAATATTATCGGAGAAAAAAAATCTTGATCACAGAGGTTAACAGACAAACAGAAAGACAAAACGAAGCCAACTCATTATTAGATATTCTTAGAAGCTTTAAAACGCATTTTTATTTATTTTTTTAATGGATTTTTTCTGGGGACTTTTTTTCCGGGGACTTTTTTTCCGGGGACTTTTTTTCCTAGGGACTTTTTTTCCGGGGACTTTTTTTCTATGTTGTCGTCTCGTAAATATCATTTTCAAAATTTCTGGGCATAACCTCTAATTCTATACTCAAACGAAGTGTGATGTCACTGACCGTCCGTGGATGCAAGAAAATGATTTCCTATGTTAATCGCCCATTGGATTTTTTGTAAAGAATAATTGAAATTCAAGGAAAATTATTTACAGATTTTAATCCCCATATTTGGGTGTATATATGTATTAGTTATCATGTGCATGTGTTAGATTTAGTTATTTTGCTGTCAAATTGACAAAATTTTTATTTTAAATTTCAAAACTCTGTCGTCCTTGGCGTTTTTTGTTTTTAGCGATCAAAAACGTAATACGAAAATATACATGCCAGATGTATATTTTCGTAATATGTATTGTACGAAATATTGTTTCATATGATTCATTACTCTCTTTATATAAGTTGTTAAAATAACCATGATTTTTGAAAGGAATTAAATTATGTTCGCCAAATAATTTGGCGATATTTTTTTTTTCTGCCAAGGATCACCGATATCAAATCTATTCCGCTGCAACATGTTAGTATCTTATATCCTATACTTTATTTAGACATTTGAAAACAAATTTGACTTCAAATTATGATAGAATATTTATCATTTGCCTTTTAATTAGTATATTAGTTGGATATTTATTGTGTAAATATCATCCTTTGAAATGAAATGTTTATATTTTCAGTCGAATATGGAAAATTGCCATTTTTTTTCTTAGAGATTTGAAATTTAAAATTCAAATTTTATCAATTTTACATCAAAAACAAAAACAACTTAATCTAACGCGTGCACATGATAACTAATACATATCTATATCTAAATGCGGGGATTAAAATCGGGAAATAATTTTCCTCGATTTTTAATAATTTTTTACAAAAAATCCAATGAGCGTTTAACATAGGAAATATTTTTCTTGCATCCATGAACGGCCAGTGAAGTTATCACTTCTCTTGCATATACCAATCGTTGTTTAACATAATCATTATATTGATTACTAAATCTTTTGCGCCTAACGTTAAAATAAAAACTAATAATACAAACTTAGCTAATAATATAAAATAATAATGTAAACTAAAATAAAAATATAAACTAATTTTCATTTCATTTTTATTAATTTTTTACTTAATATTTTTAAAATATCGGTTATTTTCACATTTTGCTATTCTAAATAATTTTTTTCTTCTCTCGAGCATCCCAAAGATGCCAATTTTTCAATTTTCCTTATTTACACCATTGATCACATTTTAATTTTCCTGAGGAAAGTGACGTCAGCAACACAGAAAAAAACTTCATAAGAGAAACTTTTTCTCCGGTGGCAAATAGAGTACCTTTAAAAATTCTATGTTTTTGTTAATAACTTCGGTAATTAAAATGATAGAAATTTCTAAGCAGCTGAAATGCCTTCCTTGAAACAGTCGAAATACACTGATACCTCTCATGATGCAGAGCACTTTGCCCTCCGCGAGAAGATGCTGTCGCAGACAAAAAAAATTGACGCCAGGGACAGTTACTTTTTTTAATATATAGAGATTTTTCAGATTAAAATCATACATTGAATTTTTGCGTACAAACTCAGGAAGAGAAAGAAACTGATACTTAACCTCACTGTAATGTATTATACACGGTAAGTAATATTTCTAGGAAATTTCATTAAATCGATACCAAGATGGTACAAAAATATATTAGCCCTTAGTTCTCACCGGGTAGTGAAACCCTCTTCTCTTCAATTTTTGATAAACAATAAGAGATATTTATGCAAAATTTCTTTAAAATGTAAATGTAAACAAAGTGATTTAAAGCAAATTTTTTTTTCCCTCAGCACCACCTTCCTCCTAGATATAAGTATGTAACACTCTTTGAAAATTTTCATTAAATGTAGGTGATAGTTTTTAAAATTTTAATTAAAATTCGTAACACTGTGATACTTATACAATCATTTTTGTCTTTTACCCCCTCCCCTTAGCTCTCAAGATATACATAACAATCAGCGTAAACTTTCCTAAATATTCAGTGATATTTATAAAAAAAATTATTAAAATGAAAAATATAGTGATATAAACATTCATTTTCTTTTCTTCTGTGCCCCCCCCCAGACATGTGTAACTTCACTGTAATTTTTTATTAATAGTAAGTGATATTTACACAAAATGTGAATTAAAAGAAATGGATAATAAGTGTTGTTTAAAAAGGTTATTTTAATTTTCATCTGCCCCCCCCCCCTCAGCCCCCACCCTTATCAACTGTAGGTAACTTTCATTATAATTTTAATAAAATGTAATTGATAGTACAAATATTCATATAAATAAGTAGCATGGTGATATAAAAATAACCATTTTCTTCACTCTGCTCCCCCCCCCCTCCACCCTTAGTGAACCGTTCAGATATGTGTAATACTTACTGTAATTTTTCTTAAACAGTACGTTGTATATACATATATATATTTTTTAAATCGATAATAGGGTAGTTTAAAGAATAATATATTTTACTTCCATATGCGCTCCCTTGCCCTCCCCCTCCCCAGGTATATAATACATTCATTGTGATCGTCATTAAAAGTAAGTGATAGTTATAGAATATATCATTAAATTCGGTACAATGGTTATATAAAAAATCATTTTATTTTTCTCTGCCCTCCTCCCCCCCCCCTTTCTTCCAAGTATGTCTGAAACTTACAGTTATTGTTTCACAAATTGTACGCAGTGCCTGGTTTAAGGCAGGGCATTAGGGGCATGTGCCCTGGACCCTTACACAGAGGGGGCCTCCAAGAAACTCCATCATACATTAAAAATACAAAGATATACTTAAAATGAAAAATTTTCAAATTTTGCTATAGTGGTCGTTGTTTTTTGATTTTTCGTGAATGGATGGAGGTGTTACTGTACTGTCATATAAATCAGCGGTATGATCTTTCAAGAAAACTATCATTTCATTGAAAAAATTGCAATATTTTCACTAAACGCAAATACAACTGCATACTACTGATGATACTGCATTCCAAACTCTTACAGGTTAACTAAATCTCAAGATCGCAGCGATAAAATGAAAAGTGGAGAGAATTTTTAGACGCGTGAATCAAAAATATGCGATTTGTTTTGTTTTTTGTGATATTAAAGCATAAGGAAAAGAGCCCATTGAACTTGAGTGCCCTGGGCCTCCAAATGAGTAAATTGGTCCCTGATTGCACGTGATTATACAACTTTTTTTTTTTTTTTTTTTAATCTATAATAGGGTATTTTTAAAAAGAATATTTTTTATTTCCATCTGCCCCCTCCTCCCCCTCGTGTATATAATACACTCATTGTGATAGTCACAAATTGTACGTGAATATACAAAATTTCATTAAAATCGGTAAGAAGGTGGTATAAAAACAATTGTTTTCTTTCAACTTTCTGCTAACTCAACCTCCCCCTTTTCTCAAACAAAAAATAAATGAATGGTGTACCAAATCAAATGAAATTCTAAAAATGTAATTTGAAATTCATTATTTGATATTTATTATTTTGCAATTTGCGAAGTGAAAAGGTGCCCTTATTACCGTTGCCTTTTTTTTCCAGGATCCCAGACCGACATATATTTTCTAAAAATGGTCAAATCATTTTCAGTATCTTTCAAAACATGTAATTCCCATCGAAAACCGGAAACTGAAAATTTTTACGAATCCAATACTTTCCATTGAATGTAAAAGAAAATAAAAATACAATAACTTAATTTGTGATTCTAAATTTACTATTCATAGAAAATCAGTTCTTCAGATGATTTTAAAAGATATTTTCTAATTAATGCCTATCTTCAATGTAATCATCACTTATTATTATTATTATTATTTCTACTTAAGGTAAGCAATCATAATGAGTATTAAATTTAATTATTATATTAAAAAATTATAAATTCATAATACTTCATTAAATACTACTATTAAATAAAAAACTAAATCTACCATTGAAAACGTTAAAAATTTTTAAATATTATTCTTAATTATTATTTTATGTAATAATATTACGTAACAATTCACTTGTCTAGACTAAATTTTTACGAATTAAAATTGCATATTAAATTTTCGATTGTATGTCTTTTTAATATTTTATGTCAAACCTTTCAAAAAGGCGTATTGTATAATATACTTTTGTGTTCATTTCTTTACATCTTTTTATACGACAACGACAAGATTCTTCTAGAAAGGAAAGCAAGATTTTAACATCTGTAAAGAATTTAAGGGGGGTTTTCTATTTTCTGTATCTGAAAGGAAGGAAACATCATAAATTCTGGCCTTTTAAAATCTTCCTTATCTGTTCAAAGAGTAGTTATATAGTGTCTTAAGTAGGGCTATAAGGAGAAGGGCCACTACATAGATTATGATTGTGAACTGTGAGGTGAGAATACAAAAGAACAAAAGCAGAGGGTAACTCAATGGCATTGCCAGATGAAAGAAAAATCTGGAGAACGCTTCTAGGAAAAACATTTCCTTCCTAATTCTGTCATTGTCTACACAAAGAAAGCCTTTCTGTTTATCCATGCTCAAAAAGTAAAATTAGCCTCCAATCTCCACCCATCCACAATTCTTTAGTTTTTTCAATTTAACCATTAATTTTATTTTATTTATTTTTTAAATAACTAACGTTGATATAAAATCGCACAAATATTGAATACGTGAAAAAATAGATCAATAAAGGCTAAAATTTCTTCTTCAAAACCGAAAAAAATTGGAAAATGAATTATTCAAATATTCAGAGTCCTTATGTAAATATATATATATAATAATAATAATAATAATAAGGAAAATATAAATATATATATATATACACACATTTATATCTGACGGCGAAAAATGCTATCAGTACCAATGATGAAATATATTTTACTCTTCAGATATTTTTAGCATATTATTCGCCAGTAAGAAGTCTCAAATTATCCTTTTTCGTTTTCTTTTATTTTGTTACCCTTTTTTGTATATTTATCGTTGCCATTTTTTCCGTTGCCATTATTTCCGTTGCCATTTTTTCCTGTTGCCATTATTTCCGGTTGCCATTATTTCCGTTGCCATTTTTTCCGGTGCCATTATTTCCGTTGCCATTTTTTCCGTTGCCATTTTTACCTAAATTCTCCCGGAAGTAGCGCTACATTCTGATTTTTTTTTTTCCATTTAAAGGAAGGATTTTATTTTAACTTATAAACTCACAAAAATTAAGTCACAGTGAAAAACTATATTTATACGATTTGGGCATCGATCATCTGCAGACATTTCACACTGTTCTGCTGTAATTTAACTCTGTCCAAGAGGAGGCAATATCACACCTTATGATAAATAAATACACGAAAGTTCGAATGGTAGATAGATATTATGCAAAAATAAAAGATGTCACTACTGTTATTAACTTTCTATGACTTTTTAGATTACTATATTTCAGCATCTATTCTTTTAAAATTCTCCAATTTATAGATGTAAAATAGTCATTACTAGAAGCAGTGCTGATTATCATTAATACTATTTCATTCTATTCTGTTTTTTATTTATTTATTTTCATGTAACTAGTAGGTAAAGCTGTTATAAATAATAAAAAAATTGAAGAGAGTTTTCTAACGACCACACACACAACTAATTATTTTTTATTATTATCTTGATATTTTACTTTTCGACACTTTTTACTTTCTCTTACCCATATATATATAGTAGAAAAGGTATTTTTCTAGGTTCAATTTTGGGAAATTAATTTTTTGTTAAATTGCGCGTTTTAAGGTCCCCTGATTCAGAAAAAAGAGTTTTTAGCGGTTGGTCTGTGAGTCTGCCTGTGCGTTTTTTATCAGCATATCTCAAGAACAAATAGAAGCAGAAAGTTTAATTCTGTATTATAAATCTCTACCATATAGAATTGCTGTGCTAAACTTTTCATTGCAATAAAGAAAATGGTTCATGTACATGGATACCCAAGACGGTAGATATCGTACAAGTCAAATACATTACGTATATGGGGGTAATTCTATATAAGTAGAGTTTAACATCTATAGGCTGCACTAAACCAAATGAAATGAATGCACATATATATATATATATATATATATATATATATATATATATATATATATATATTTAGACAGCAGGTTTCATGTAGAATATGGTATATGAAAACCATTCACCGTTCTTTTACAGGTCTACGCAAAAGAATTAAAATATAATTAATGGATCAATATTTGAAAATTTAAGGAAGCGTATTTCAGGTTATGACTTGTGTTATTAAAATAGGATTGTATTTATGTGCAACTTATAGTGTGTCCATAATTTTTAGACGATATACAGGGTTGCCAATAATTAAGCATATTACGATGACTTGTACGATATCTACCGTCTTGGGTATCCATGTACATGAACCATTTTCTTTATTGCAATGAAAAGTTTAGCACAGCAATTCTATATGGTAGAGATTTAAAATACAGAATTAAACTTTCTGCTTCTATTACAGGAAGTTCTTTACCATAATACTTTACCAGATCTAGGAAAACTGGACAGGAATTGTAATTAATTCTTCATACCCATATTATAAATACATCTTTTTTTTTTTTTTTTTTTTTTTTTTCAGAATAACTCTAAAACAAATAATTTCAGTCGTTTCTTGAAGTTGATATGCTTGTTATTGGAAAATTTTAAACAAGATTGTTACGTTTCAAGAAACAATGAATAAGAAAGTTGTAATAACTTTAAATGAACTTATTTTGACAATAAATTTGAATTCTATATAAAAGTAGCTACATTAATCAAGGGGAGGGGGAAAGGGTATGTACCCACCACCCCTCACTCAAATGCATTTGTCAAATAAAGTTGTTCCGAAACCTAATTTGAATTTTTTATAAATATAAGTAAGTTTTAAATATATGTAAGTTTATATAACAGCTTTCGTTATTTTACTGCTTAATCTCTAATCTGTATTTATAGTATTAAATTTCAGGGTAAGGGATGGTCGTGTGAATTCCACATCAAATATTTACCTACTTACTTATCCTTATGTTAGAAAAGGATAAAGTATTTTCTTAGGGTCAAATTTTCGAAATAGAGATTTTTTTTGCATTTACACCAGGTTTCCTGAATCTAAAAAACATATTTTTATAGCGGTTAATCTATTTCTCTGTATATGTGTGTTAACAGCATATCCCAAGAACAAATAGTAGTAGGAAGACGGTATTTTTTTTTTTTTTTTTTTTTTATCATATAGTAATGCTACATTAAACTTTTCATTGAGATCAAGAAAAGAGTTCGTATACAGGGCCATCCAAGAGATTTCAAATACATTAAGTCTACGGGCGAAATTTCTTATACAGTATAACATCTATAGATTGCCTTAAAAAAATAAAATGAAATAAACTTTTTTTTTTTTTTTTTAATGCAACAAAGCATATTTTGCGCGGCGTGTGATATGGATATCATTCATTATTCATATACAGGGCTACCCAAAGTATTTGGATACACTGGGGCTACAGTTTTAATTTGCTGGAATTGTATTTAATTTTGTGCTATGTGTTTTTGATCCAAGATTAAATTTAAGTACACAGCATAATATGTATATGTTTTGTAGCTAGTATACAGAGTACCCCAAAATTATGATAAACTTTTTTTCGATGGAATGTAATTGATTCAAATGCATTGTTATGTTTGACTATGTTTACGAACTCTGTCCAGGTAGAAAAATTAATTTTTAATGCCCATACTGTAAATAGAGTATTTTTTGAAGTTTGTTTTCTGACTGTCTTATTTTGTATAATATCACGTTTTGAGGTGCCCTGAACACGAAAGTGAAATTTTTAGCGTTTTACTTTTTTGTCTATCAATTTTCAGCATAACGTTCAAAAAAAGAAAAAGAAAGAAAGAAAAGAAAAGAAAACTACAGGAAATTCAAATTTTTTATTTTGAAACTGGTTCTTGATTGCCACTTTAAAAGTTCATTACAATTTGCAAGTTTCAAGGCTAATTGATAATAGCGTAGATTCTTTTTTTTTTTTTTTTTTTTTTTTTTTCTTAATAAAAGTAGGCATTGTAATTAAACAGGGTGTTGAGGGGAGCGGGGAATGCCGCCTCCTAAACTCCCATTTTAATCCTCTCACTCAGTATTATATTTCAAATAAACTCTCCGTAAACCGATTTTAACTTATTTTTAAACTAGATGGAACTGCATTATCTTACCTTATTTATTTACGTCTAAATATAAAATCTATCTGTGTAGCTTTGAAATGCAAGGTAAGAGAAAGCCTCGTGAGAGACACACAGATTATTTAATTTTTAATAAACTATATACCAGAGTTTTACTTTCTTCTGTTTTCATAAGAAAAATATATCGGACTTATAAAAAATTTCGATTTCCAGTTCTTATTTTATTTATACGTTTTGAAAGATCTTGAAGAGGATTTGATCATTTATGAAAAGGCCTGCCTGTCTATGTACCCGAAAAAACTTTCATAGCAGCTCTAATTCAAAAATTAATGAGCAGAATTTTCGTAAAACTTTTATTTAGTTGCAGTTTGACATAAACTGGTGTCTATTAAATTTCAGCATGCATAGCTCAATGGGGGGCGCTATTCTATAATTTTTTCATAATTTAATTTACAAAGTCTTGGACTTGATGCCTCGTGTGGTAATTAGATCCTAGTAAAATAGTACACAACGTGTACATTATTAAAATATTTATTTTGTTCCGATTTTATCATACCTTTCGTTTCATAAGCTCTAGAGCCTTTTTCCTACTTTGTATTCAATGTACAACCATGATAACTGCAGGTCTGAATTTAATCTTATGTAGCAATAAATCTTAATGTAATATATTATGAAAAAGTCCCAGTTTGTATGCTTATTATCACAAATGTAGTATAGTTTCAGACTCAGAGCTATCGTTATACGATTTGAATTTTTCATTACATTTGGGGCCTTTACTAATTCTGAGCGAAATGCCTTATTCATATATTCCCAATTAATCGAGGGCCCACCAGCGGCCGAGCGGTTCCGTGCTCAAAGCCGATAGATGGGAGGTGCCGGGTTCGACCCCAGGTCGCACTCATCGATTTAGCCGTTCGCATTTTTCCATGGTTTCCTCCGAAACTCGCGTAAATAAGGGCTAGGACTCCTTAGAAAGACCCCCACGGAGGGCATTTCCCCTATAGGCCTAGGACACTAACGGAATCAATCGGCCTTAATCATACAATCAACCAACCCTATTAATCGAGGCTAATAATTCTTGATGCATTAAGACACTTTATCTTGAAAAATTCAGAATATAGTTCTAGAAATAAATTCGTTTTAAATTCGGGTGATATTTACCGAACTACAACAACTGCGGATTTGAAATAACCGCATAACGCGAGTAAGAATACACTCGGTCTTCTTTTCTATTATTTCCCCCATAACCTTACATAAAAAAAATCTTACTTGTTGCATATTTTCCACACATTTTCGAATTTCTAAGTATTTTTTTCTGTAAAATAATAAAAGCGATAGTTTTTAATAGATAACTTTTTGAGGATAAGGATTTGATACACAGGGATTGGAGGGGAAATTTTCGATAAGAAATAAAATATTCGGATTCAAATAATCGAAGTACATAAAGCATCCCAATTTCTTGAACCACCATGAATTTTTCCGTATGAATTCTCTAATTGCCTGGACTAATATTTAGCATACTTAGGGGGAAAATTCCATTGAAAAAAGAAATTTTAATTAAAATTTTATTTTTATTTATTTATTGTTAATATTTAACAGAAGATAATTTAAGAATTAGCAAAAAAGTGAAATCTAAATAAATATTATACTTTTTTTTTTTTTTTTTTTTTTTTTTTTTGTTTCCGAGTTTCTTTATTTTGATTTTTCTTTTGTCATATTCAAAGTTTGAAACATAATTTTTACGTACCTGTAACAAAGTAGAAGAAGTACCGTATTTACCCGCGTATACGTCGATCCCACGTATAAGTCGACCCCCCCCTTTTCCGATCAGGAAATTTGAATTTTTTAAAATCCCGCGTATAAGTCGACCCCCCATTTTCCTGATTTTTTTCAAAATACATTTATTCAAAATCATCTGAAAAAAAGGAAGTATTAAATATACAATAATAAGGAAACTTAAAAAAAAAAATTTTTTTAATAATTTATTCAAAATTATCTGAAGAAAAAAACTAAATATACAGTAATAAAGATAATAATACATAAATTTAGTACACAAAATTAAACTGATAATAATGAATAATAATAATATGACACTACTGATAGTATGATATGTTATGATAAAGTAGTAATGTGCAAAGTTAAACTGATTCAATGTCCGATTCAGTATCGGACTCGCCAAACAATTCACAAAATTTCTTTGTCGTCATCGGCTCTTCATGATACACGTTTTCAATCTCTGTATCGCTACATTCTTCCTCGTCGTTATCACTTTCAAAAAGGGCATCATCGTCTGTTCCGTCTAGTTCATTGCTTATGCAGCATTTCTTGAATGATTTTATGATCATTTCTGAAGGAATTTGATTCCACGCATCTTTAACCCACTGGGCAATTAATGCCCAGTGGGCATTAATATATTTACCCATAAGGTAGAGAAAGTATTGTTTTTGGGTCAAATTTTCGAACGCGAGATTTTCTTATATTTACACGTTTTGAGGTCCCCTGAATACGAAAATCATGTTTTTAGCAAATGGTCTGTGTGTATGTCTGTATGTCTGTGTGTCTGTGTGTCTGTCTGTTATCAGCATATCTCAAAAACAAATTATGGCAGAAAGTTCAAACTTGGTATTCTAAATGAGTATCATATAGGGACGCTACAGTAAGCTTTTCATTAAGATCAAGCAAATGGTTCGTGTACAGGGACAATCAAGAGAATTCTAATGCATTACGTCTATGGGGGAAATTGCAGGAAAGTAGAGTTTAACGTCTATAGACTGCACTAAACCAAATGAAACGAATATATATTTTTTGTAATAGAGATAGTTAACTGGGGAAAAAAATTGTGTATGTAGGAGCCTCGCCTCCCCCCCTGGGGGGGAAGTCCCCCCTCGAGGGGAGTAAATTTTCATGATGGGTATCTTTCAAAAGAGCTCGCCAATACCTTTAAAACGAATGGTTGAACCATTGATCTGCGATAATTTAAAGCAAAGTTATCGATTTTTTTTTTTTACTTTTAACGAAAAAAAAAAAAAAAAACTTAGAAAAAAAATCGTACTTTTTTTTTTTTTTTAATATTGAGAATAAAATGGTCTTTTTTGGATATTTGGTGTTATACTACTTCTGTAATATGGAAATCGTCTGCCTTATCATAAAAGATAATTTTTTTAATATAATTTTAATAAATTATTTTTTAAAAAGAGAATTATTTTTTAATAACCGAATTAAATTCTATATAAATGTAGGTGCATTAAGGGCCCTCTTCACACACCGCCGCCGGAAGCCCGAGCCAATGTTTTTCTATGGGGAAATTTTCTTTACAAATAACTTATTAACTAATACATATTTTTAAATTCTGTTTTCACATTCTGAAAGTTCCCAGCTGTTAAATTGACGCACCTTTTTTAAAAATGTATTTTTTAAATTTTTAATATTTTATTTCGAAATTGCAAAATGAAAAAAATTCACATATTGAAAATTCGTATTTTGCAGCTTCAAAATAAAATATAAAAAAATAAAAAAATAATTTTTTAGAAAAGGTGCGTCAATTTAACAGCTGTGAACTTTCAGAATGTGAAAACAGAATTAAAAAATATGTATTAGTTAATAAGTTATTTGTAAAGAAAATTTCCCCATAGAAAAACATTGGCTCGGGCTTCCGGCGACGGTGAGTGAAGAGGGCCGTTAATGAAACGGGGGGTTGAGGGGGGCGGTATCCCCCCTCACACAGAACTAATTATCATATAAAATTCTTCAGAAGCCTAATATGAATTGTTTAACATAGGTTTACATAACAGTACTCGTTATCTTACCTATTAATCTGCAAGCTGTATTTATAGTATTAAATTTCAGGGTAAGAGAAAGTCGTGTGAGTGACGCACCAGATTATTTCTCATGGTATAGAAATCGACAGTAAACGACATCATTGTGTTATGGAATGTGGGAAGAGAACAACTGTCTTACAAAAGGGCATTTTAGACTTCTGATAAAAAAAAAAATAATAATAAGGATCCACGTATAAGTCGACCCCCCCAACTTTAAAGCCTTTTTTTGTCCAAAATTTCTCGACTTATACGCGGGTAAATACGGTATATCTTACACACTTTCTCTGCGAATTATATTCTAAACGCCTAAATTTTAACAACTTTGTCAGCAAATCACCCTTATTTTCTGAAACCTACGAATTGTTAGTAATAACAATTGTTTCGGTTCAAACTATAAAAATACAAACCTTCATCAGAAAAAAAGGGCTGTTTTCGTGCTCACTCATATTAAAAACATTCACCTGATTAATTGTTTTGTATAACTATTTCTACTCAAAACAAACAAACAAAAAAAAAATTGCATTGGCATGTTTACCTATAGGTTCATTTTTGAGCACCTGATTAATTATTTTGTTTAACTATTTCTAGTCAAAATAAGTTAAAATAATTTTTAAATGGAATGTTTTTACATAGGGCTCATTTTTGATTCGTAAATATTGTATTTAATCTATTGTTGTTGCGTTTGCTATCAAAGGTAATTGTTAATCGCAAGTTAAATTTGCGTAAAGCATTTAAGTTAAATTTAATAAATGATTTTACATGTCAAAACTGTTAATTACTTAAAAATAAGAAAATAAAAAATTTGCCATGCAATGATTTAAATCTAATTTGGCAATACGCAACAGAAAGTCTGTCAAATATTGCCAGAAAAAATTAAATAAATAACAAATTTTCCTTATTAAATAATTTGTTTTTATTTAATTTACTAATATAAATAAAAAGATTTTTTTTTTTTTTTAATTTTATCTGTATCCCCTTTTTCTCAACACATAAATAAATTCTTCCAGTTTCAATAATTTTTTTGGCTCACTTGTAGATTTTTTTCAAATGAGAATAAGTTCTAAAATAATTTTAAATTATTATTATTATTTATTTATTTATTTTTCATTTATTTTGATGTAACGCTTATTTTTCTCTAGTAAAATTAATTGCTATATGGAAGAAAGATTGTAAACATGAGTGAAATGACGCATTTTTAAAAATATCAAATCAGTTCAACTGAAACGAAATACAGCTAAAAAGTATCAAACCATATTTTTACGAGAAAAATTTACTGTCTGAAAATTTCACAGCAATGACCTTCAGGAGTCAGGATTAGCTCCTTATTGTTATCTACCGCATTGTTATCTATGAGATTTGACACTTGTCACTCCGCCCCTGCTCCCCCCAAAAATTACTAACGTTCTTGAAAGCAATACCTTTTATACTCAAAACCTATTTAAAAGAGTTCCTAGTCGAATGTGCTTAACGTTTTAGAAAGCATGAGTGAAAAAATAGGTAACGGCTATTGGGTTAAGCGAACCCCAAAACACTTTCCTTAAGAGCTTGTAACTATGCCAACTGATCTCGCTCATGGGGTGAATTGCCATAGCTACAACCTTGTTCTTCATGACACGAGCTTTTGTGTATACATAAAATATATGTCACTTTCATTTTGTTCAGCGCAATTTAAGTATTTTAAACTCTATTTATAATAAATTTCGCGCATGGACATATAATATATTTCAATATTTTTTTTTATTTTACTGTATACAAACCATTCGTCCGTTTTTAACCTTTTGAGAGCCCCTTTCAAAAGGTTAATAAAGTGTTCCAAATAGCATCCTCATGCAATCCAAATATAGAATACTGAGATTGAACTTTCTGTTCATGAGTTGTGCTTGTAACAGACTCTCACACAGACAGAAAGACAGAAAGACAGATCAAATACTAAAAACTTTATTTTTAAATTCAAGATATTTCAAATCTTTAAATATATCAAAAACGAAATTCCTCTACAATATATGGGTAAGAAAAGAGTTAAATACTAAACAAGTTCACCACTTTGGTGATTTCTAGTATCCTTCTCGAATACTGAAATTCCGGTATATCAAAAAACAGAAAAAAAAATCGCCACAAAAATATAAATAGATAAATGAAAATGAAAATCATTAATTCAATTTATTTCTCAAAAGTCAGGATCAAATATTATTTTTTCAAATAAAATGCCATGAACACTTTTTTTAATGCAAATTATAGTAGATGCCAAAATAACTGAAATGGTTTATTCAGATTGCAGATTATCGTGGACGATTAAAAAAAAATCTAAATTAAAAATATTTTTCAAAATTATTAAAAAACGTCATAATTAAGAAAATTTATCCAGGCGATTTTATACTTTGAAAAACAACATCATCAAAATAATAATAATAATAATAATAATAATAAAATAAATAAAAGATGACAACAAGAACAGGATTACTGGTTTGAAAAGATATCAGACATGAGGAAAATCTTCAAAAAAAATTTTTTCTATGAAAGAGAGTTTAGAAAATATCAATAAAGCAATGTTGCAAGAAGAGGTAAACTAAGATCCAAAGTTGTTACTAGGCTCTGAATGACGACGATATCTTGTTTGTGTGTCATTGTGGAAACAGCAGAAGGCCTTGAATTTACTACTACTCAATTAAGGAACTTAACTAAGGCAGAAATGACTGTACTTAATGTAAGATGGGGACAGCCTTATACGTCAGGAAACATTAGGTCCTTGTTACATATTTAAGTTGCATTATCTGAAGCAAGATTATGATAGAGCAAGTGTTTAAAAGATAAGTGAGGAAAAAATTGTTTTTATTATTCCTTTAAAGAGTAAACGGAAAAAAAAAATATTTTTTATGTCATTATTCATAAAACAATGAATTTATATATATATATATATATATATATATATATATATATATATATATATATATATATATATATATATATAAATTTGAGTTATTTAGCAGACAAAAGGTAGATGAAGATACCAACATAAAATAAATTTTAATTGAGATTTATTTCGATTAAAATTAGTCACGGTATTAATTTAATTTGAAGACCAATGATTAGTAAAAACAAGTTAAAGTACTTATGCAGAAGAGAAATGACACTAACATAACACGTAAGCCTAACGATGAGATAATTTTAAAAAATATGAATTATTAGTAACAGTCAACATTTGAGAGAAAAGACAAAGGATTAAATCAACAAAGAGTTCCGTTAAATGGAAAAAAAATGGAATTCATGAATTGAAAATTGGAAATTTTAAGTGCTGAAAAATAGAAATGTTACTCATCAGGAAACTTGCATTTCTATCAGTATATGCAAGATTTCGTAAGACTATATAGCTAATTTCAGCAAATATACAGCTCAAATCTCTATCTTGCAACAAAACAAAAAAGAAAAAAAGAAAATTGAATTAAAATAAAAAAGGAAATTAAATTATTCAATAACACAAACCAAAATTTAAACAAGGAATAAGTAATTTAAGCAATCCACATGTTAAACGTTACTTACGAAGATAGTAGAAATAAACAGGTTGCCAAACGAACATAAATAAAAAGAAAAGATTAAAAGTTTAGAAACGATTAATCGATTTATGTGCTACTGAAATACTTTAATTAATGCATTATTTGTTAGTTATTAATCTCTAAAACCTTTTAACAATTTTAAAAAAGGTGATATTTAATTTTAACGTTAGCCTTTTTAAAGTTCAGTTTATTTGTAACTTTCAAAGTAGCATGAGCAAGCGCCCTCTCACGTGAAAAAAGAGATTTACTTTTAGGTAAATACTTAAAATGTACGGTTAACTTAGAATTTTTACTTAGTTGAGTTAAATTTTTAGTCTTAAGCAATCTCATCCAAAGGCCAACATATCATGTTTAAGACATTATGATTAATGGTGAATTACTTATTATTCATTATAGTTTTTTTTTTTTAAGATTGTAATTTTTTTAATGAAACCACCAAATTTGATTATTCAATTAATGAAATCTGAAGTGTGAATAATTAAACAAATTTTAAGTAGGAAAATTTGAATCTTTCATAATATCAACCAGAAAAATAATATTTTTCCTGCAGTTGCAATAATACTATGCTTCTCTCTCTCTCTCTCTCTCTCTCTTTTTTTTTTTTTTTTTTTTTTTAATATCAATTTATATATGTATATATATATATATATAGTATATACATGTAATGATAACTTTTAACTGGAAAGAATATGGAATAATTATTTTTGAAAAATTATCAAGAATTCTTTTAACGAAGGCATGCAACATACGTTTTCAAGAGTTTTGGTGGAGTTTTGCATGGAAATAAATATTTCTTGTATCATACTGTATGCATTTGCCAAAATTTACATTGTGGGAAGTCCGATAACACTTAAAAAGACGTGTAAATAATTGCAAATTCAAGCTTGAAAAAAGAAAAAAAAATAAGCATACAGTTAAAAATTTTATTCACTTAATTTCAGCGAAAAAGTAAGAATAATAATAAAAAGAATTCTTAAGAAAAATAATAAATCTAAAATTATTGCTTACATAACAAACTGCAGCCATTAAATTTTGCCTCAAGCTTTCAGTGAAGCCATGAAACTAAATACTGTTAATCTTGCAGTTGTAGAATCTTAATTAAATTCTTTACTTTAAGATAAAAAAATAAATAAAATTTAACTATTAATTTAACAGCTAAACCAATAAAATTGAATCCAATTAAGTTTTAATATTCAAAAGTCCACAATCAAACAAATATGTATGCATTGTAACCAAATTTGTAACCATTGTAAACAAATATATATACATATAACAAATAATGTTACATTGCTATATATTTTTATTACATTCAATGTCAGCTTAAAATACAAATATTTAAATTTTGTAAATTTTTTTATATTCTTCCATCAGAATTTACATAAATTTTATAATTCAGGACAAGGAATTTCTCATAATTGAATTGAAATCAAAACTTAAAACATTTAAAAAAAAAAAATCCTTCTGCATTGCTATATACATGTATATATACATTTTTTTTTTTTTTTAATCATTTTAATTTAAATCACAATAATTATGAGAATTATTTCAGTGCCTTCAAATAAAACGGAAATTCCATCATTATTTCTGGGTAATTCGAATTAAATTGTAAACTCAAAAAGACATTAACTCTAAATTTTTATCAAAATCATTTTAAATATATATATATATATATAAGAAAATAAAGTTTCTGCCATTTTTTTTTTAGTGAAGATAAGGATAAATTAAATGGGTTTATCATCTCAAAAATCCCTTAAACCTAAATTTTTATCAAAATAGTTAAATCCATTTCCGATAAAAACTGGGTCTCTGTTATAGATTGCAACAGGCGGTGTTGTGTTTAACAGTTAAAGCTAATTTTCCTAAAAACAATTTTGTATCACTATTTTTACATTCTATGATGTTATTCAACTTTTCTATAAAGAAAGAAATATTTTTATATTTTATAATATTTTTATATTTTATAATAAAGTCTTTCTTTCAATACAGAGGCCGAAAAATAATTTAAAACATTTTAAATCTTTGGCGCCCAAAACAATTTGATTTGATATCTTATTACATTTATATCTATTTTGAAGACTTCTTTCAACAACTTTTTTAGTTGCAATTTGAGCTAAAAATAAGTATTTAGCAAAATGAAGAATTCATTATTATTTTTCTTTTCAGGTAATAAATTAAACAGCCAAGTAACATAAGAAAATATTATAATGATAGCTTAGAGAAATAAGTACTGCAAATCATGAACATTGCAAATTAAAATGTTTAAAATATTACCGGAATTAAAATTTTAACTTTAGTATTTTAATTAATAACCAATTTATTTCACTTACTTGTTACATGAAAATAGGAAATTATGAGTACTCATATAATTTACATTTCCATACTTTTTGTATGCATCTGTGTTTGTGTTTAATAGTTTAAGGTAATTTATTAAATTAAAAAATCTTTATGAGAAATACTTAAACTAAAAAAAAAGAATGAATATCCTGAGCAAATATTTTACTAAACTATTTATTTTAAGTAAGCGTAGCATTAGATAAAGTGGATTTACGTTCAAAATTTTCATTAAAATTTATTTCACAAGACTTTGTAAAGAGGAGGACTAAAAAGGAGATCTTTTGTTTATAAAATGCTAATTATCTTATCTCAGATTCATTTTCAGTGGGAAATTAATTTTATCGTTTTCAGATATGTATTATAATATTCAAATATGCTGTCAGTTTATAAAGTAAAGTAAACGAGTCTGCAGTATTAGATAACGCTATGTTTGTGGGAGTTTCATTTTATATCGATTGACGCTTTTTAAAATTTCTAGATACTGTTTCATCAGACATATGTTTAAATAATAATTTTTATAAAAATTGCATTTTAAATAACATTTGGATTTAAAAAGCTTCTTTTAATGTGTAATTTCAATATTCTTGATAGCATGTCACATTGAAATTACTTTAATCTGCTAAAATATTATCTGTTAATTAGCGAATTTTTTTAACTTGATTTTATATGTATTTATTCTTATATGATTATAAATGTTAAATACATTTTTTATAAACAAATATCAGTATCATAATATATAGTAACACACACATATAAATATATATAAACTACTGTTTGTAAAAAATGCAACACCATGAAGGAATCATCAGAATTAAATGAAATTTAATGCACAAACGACTTGTATTGGTACAAATAAATGACGAAATTTTCAAAGCAAATAAATAAATAAATAAAATAACATAAATAAGTGTCCGAAATCAGTATTTGGTGTAACCACCACACATGCTGCAATACGTGTTGCTATACGACGTGGCATGGAGTCAAAAAGATTTTGAATGTTTGCTTGTAGAAGAGAATTCCATATTGTTTGTATGCGCAGCCAAAGCTCGTCTTTTGAAGCTGCAGGACGCGGATCACGAGCGAGACGCCGACCAACCAAATCCAACACGTACTCAATAGGCGACATATCCGGCGAATACGCAGACCTAGGAAGAAGTTGCAGCTGTTGGGCATGTGTCTAGAACAGTCTTTGCAACATCTGGGCGTGCATTATCCTGCTGAAAGCTAGCTCTAGGGATGCCTTGACGGAAGGGAACGTCTTCGGGCTCTAGCACTTCCCGGACGTACCTGTTGATACTGAGATTACCTTCAATTCGTAGCAAATTGGATCGTCCATGATACGAAATCGCACCTCAGACCATAACTCCCGGTGTTCGGCCACTATGTCAGTCGATAACGCACTCTGGAAGGCAGCGTTGACCGGCATAGCGTCTAACACGAACGCAGCCATCATGGTCCCATAAATTGAAGCGTGATTCATCTGAAAAGACAACTTGGTGCCAATCAGCTTGCCAGGCTCTGTGCTCATGAGCCCATTGCAGACGCAACCGTCGATGGTTACCATGAGGGGGATCCTGTATAATCCACGTTGCAGCAGACGTCAACGAAATGACGAAGCCGACATTAGTACACCTTTAGCAGTAGAACAACGTGCTGCCAACTGCCTGGAGGAAGCTGTACGGTCCTTCATCGCCATGCGGAGCAGGTGTCGGTCGTCGCGCGCTGACGCGATGTGCTTGTCGGTGCTTGTCGGTCCACTACTTCCAAACTCGCATCACTGTGGAACTGTTCCGCTGCACAAGAGCTGCTATTGCGCAATAGGAACATCCTCCTTCTCGAAGGCCAATAATCCTCCCCCGTTCAAACTCCGTAAGTTGTTGGAATTTCTCCGTCTTCCATCGGGGATGCATACTTAGGTCTCACTGAACGTTCGCCACTAACACATAATCATTAACTATTTTCAACGTCCCGCTACAGCCTTCTATGTATACGCTTTCAGTATCAGTTCAGAGGGCGCTGTGCACGCCACGCATGCGCGGTGTCTCTGCAACATTACTATTTGCATAACATCCTATAATTGACATTTGCTACAAATTTCATTTTTAATTCTGATGATTCTTTCGTGGTGTTGCATTTTTTACAAACAGCAGTGTATATCATTTATTTATAATGATATTTTTTAAAGACACTAGAGTTATGTTAGTTTTCCATACCTTCTAAAACCTGTTAGGTGTACATTTTTTTTTTAATGTGTATTTTCGCCAGTTGGCAATTTAAATACTGAATTTATCAATCCCCCCCCCTAAAATAACGTTTATTATGCATTTTGATATTTAAATATTATTCAACTTTCATTTCAACAGTTGTTATGTTTGTATGAGGTGTACCGGAAAGTGATGTCGGTTTTATATTAGAAAAATGACTCTGGAATTTTTTGTTTAAAAATACTTATATTACATTTTACAAATACCTTCATAAAAGTTACATAAATTTTGTCCAGGAAAAATTTCCGTTATGAGTTTTTGAATTCAAGAAGACATGTCATTTCGGTATATCATTGGATGTAATTCAGTTGTCTAATGGATATCGTGGCTGTATGGGTTCGCTTTAGTACATTATGAAATTGTGCGGTAAAAAAATATTACAATTACGCCCTTGTCCGAAGCGGTCATATGGTTTTAATAAGCTACAAATTGTTGTTTTAGACTTTATTTTCAAGAAAACGTGTTAAGTAATATTTTGTTTTTTATTTCATCGAATTATTAAAAAATGTTTTTATTATTCTCCTTCCACCCTGAAATAAAATATATTATTTTGAATTAAGAGAGAATCATATTAATCAACAATATATTAAATATTATATACATATTTTGAATATTATTTATCTACACCTAAATATTATAGAAACATTCTAAATGCATTTTTCAGGTAAAATATATTACGTTTGAAAGAGAATTTTGTAGCTACAAAGAGTTCGATTTTCATTTATGTTTTTTCTTTCAATAAATAAACTTCATTTTTAATTCATACAACTTGTTTTCTAAAATGAGAAGAATATATTACTTTTAGTATGTTTAATTAAAGTTTATATAATTAAAGTAATTGATTCATCAAATAACTCCGAGCATATTAAAAACATATTTCATATAGTTACGAAATGTCTAGCCATGCATGGATAATTAAAAGCATATGTTGCCGCTTAAACTGCAAAATCTGCACGAAATTGTTTTTAACATGTGTGTCCCGGTGTACATGCATCACTTGATTTCAGACATGCGAAATTAATATGAAGTGAACATACTTTGTCATCAGACAACCTTTTTCCGACAAATTTCTTGCATAAAAAAAAAAAAAAGTTTAGTTTTAAAAATGTGTGAGGCTGTTCAGGATTATACGCTTCATTTATCAAGTGAACTCAAAAAAGAAACCTATTGGTAAAAAGTATTTTAATATTTGAAAATTGTAGTCGTCTTTTAATTGTTCCATTTAATAACATATTGATTAGAAATCATTTATTTTTTAATAAACAGAAATTTCTTTTCACTTAAACAGTGCTTTAAGAGTTTTATGTTTCCACTTTTATATTTGCTACAAAAATTTTAAAATTTATCATCTTCTAAATTATTTTAAACTTGACGAGTTGACAATTTGTTTTTAATCAGCGGTATTTTCATTGTGACATATCCATTTGGAAAACGAGAGTTTTTTTTTTTCTTAAGTTCATTGGGGCGAATATTGTCAGAGTCCTAAATATATGTTCTGTTTGATTTTCTATTTAAATTTTTATTTTAACAGATTTCAAAAGCAATCGCAAATTATTTAATAAAATGCATTTTGTAAAACGTCTGTATGATTTTTTTTTTTTTTTTTTTTTTTTTTTAAATATGTGCCCGAATCGCTAAAACGTTTATAATGAAATTGAAGATCAAATGTATCCCGTGTCTCGCATACAGACACTGCGGTTTATTTGCGTCTATTAAACCTTTTATGAATTTTAATTTTTTTTTTTTTTTTTTGTCTATTTAAAATAATTTGGGATTTTTTCACATATATTTTAGTATTTTTTATCTAAAAATTTGAATTATAAATTTTCGTTTGCCTTCCTCCCCCTGTTCTAAACGAAGGAACAGTCGATTAATTTACACGGAAAAATGATACTTCATATTTTTCAATGTCATAATTACGTTGTATAGTTCTAACTTTTTTTAATGGTATAGTTGGGTGGAACATTAAAACTTTCTATTAGACGAATCTGGCCATGGGAGTAGTATACAAATTCAAAAAGGGCAATTTTATGAAAATTAACAATTGGATTTCTTTTTATTAACGTAACATGAATTTGTGTGTATTTTAATCTCTTTTTAAATTTATATTACCGTTTTACCTGTAATAGTAAAAAGATTACAGCGTGTTTCAACTTTTTTTGGACTCTAGTGCATGGGGATACCGCAATAGTTTCTAATGTGTATTAACCCCTCTTCCTTGTGTCCAATTTTTTTTAACTGTTTTTAATAAGTTTAGTTCTATGTGGAATTGATCTTTTTACAATATTTATAATTCGAAAAATCCACACTTCATTTTTAGAAAAATGTTGGTATTTTTTTTTTTCTAAATTCGGCTACTAATCTTACACAAATTACATAAGTTTCAAAGTGAAATGATGTAAACTGTAAATGTTCAAATATCAGTTTCTATAAACAAAAAATTCTCTAAAGTGTTGTTTTTTTGTTTTGAGTTCTTCTTACAGTTTACAAAGTTGAATGATGTGATTTTAAACTACTCCACTAGAAATAATCTTAAAATTATCTTAATTAAAAAGAAAAAAAAAAAAGAAAGAAATCTGCGGAATATTGACCAATTCTTAAGCCTACATATTCTGCAGAGAAGAATAAGATTATTTTCTGTAGATTTTCTTCATATTGATTTCTGAAAAATATCTACACAATATAATCTTAAGATTTTTTTTTTTTAATATATAGGTTTAAAATGTGGGCCAAATAATTTAGGATATTCTGCAGATTTTATTTTTTTAAGTTATTTTTTTATAAGTTTCAGCAACGTCTATAGAAAATCTGCAACTTTTACAATTACACAAATTACTATTACAATCATAGACATTCTGCAACTTTTCGCATACATGGTACATAATAACAATAAATAATTAAATAAAAATAAAGGTTTCATTTATTTATTTTTATTTAACATTCTATCCAATTAGATTAGTTAAAATATCTTATTCAAAACAGTGCATATGATAATTCAGAAAAAAATCTGGAGTGACTCCACTCGACTTTCCGAACATTGAGTAACTAACAGTTTTGTAGATAAAATAAAGAAAGAGGAATTGCTAAACAAACAAAAGAGAGAAAACCATAATAGAGTGTGTTTTTCTCCATATATCACACGAGGTTTTATTTAACGCTACTGAACTTTGAGCCCTTAGATCATAATGATAAAGAATTTTTCGTTTTGTCCCTGTAAAAATCTATAGATGCTAGATTCACCAAAATGCTTATAGTTAGTGCAACAGTGATTTATAATATTCATTCAAATTTTCAGCTCAATTGAATAAGGCGTTTAGATGCTATCGCACTTTTAAAAATTTGGTCTCATAGGCCATAATGATAAAGAATTTTTCTTTGTGTCCCTGTAAAAAAACTGTAGTGCTAGATTCACCAAAATCTATACAGTTGGTGCAAATGCGACCTATAACATGTGTACAATTTTTTTGCTCAGATTAATAAGGCGTTTAGACGCTATCACACTTTTAAAAATTTGGCCCCATTGGCCTTAATGATAAAGAATTTTTCTTTGTGTCCCTGTAAAAAAACTATAAGTGCTAGATTCTCCAAAATCTATACAGATTGAGTATCTGTGACCTATAATATGGGTATAAAATTTTTGCTCAATTGAATAAGGCGTTTACATGCTATCGCACTTTTAAGATTTTGGTCCCATAGGCCATAATGATAAAGAATTTTTCTTTGTGTTCCTGTAAAAAAACTATAAGTGCTAGATTCACCAAAATCTATAGGGTTCGTACTATGGTGACTTACAATATACGTACCAACTTTCAGGTTAATCGAACAAAGCCTTTAGACGCTAGCGTGTTCACAAACATACACACATACACACATACACACACACATACATACATCATCGTAAAAATAGTGAAAACGGACTCAGGGGACCTCAAAACGTATAGAAACATCAAAATCTCGAATTCGGATTTTTGACATGATTACAATACTTTCCTCACTATAGTGTTCGGAAAGTAAAAATATGTATTAATTGTCACTCAATTTGCTTTTATTTTTTTTATTTTTTTTTTTTTTTTTCAAATTTTCTATCATAAAAAATTTAAACAGATTAATAATTCAGATCTGTTTATACAATAAAAGGTAAAACATACATTTTAATGTTAATTACTTGAACTTTTTTTTGTTTTGTTTTTTGGGAGGGGGGGGGGGGTAGGGAGTCAAAAGTTATAATAAATCTTTGAAAACCTTTTTTTATTTACACTCATAACAAGAAGGAAAGCTTATTTTTAAAAAATATTAATAGTTAATAGCAAAAATTTATTAAACTATATTAAAAATGCTTAAACAACCCAAAAATTAGACTTGTAATGAAAATAAATCATGAAAGCTTTTACTGGAATTAATAAAAAGTATCACAAAGAATTGAAATTCTTCATTCGAAAGGCATTTTAATCCTTTTTAATGCTACTATCGATTTTTCTATAAAACTGAGATTGTTTCTCTCTCCCCCTCTCTCTCTGTGTGTGTGTAAAGATATAATAAAAATTTTGGACAATGCATTTATTTTTTTAATATTTTTTTATTATTATGAAAAGTTATTATGCATATTTTTACATCAGTGTACAAAAGAAACATGTAATGAATTTTTACTATAAACACATTATGAAAGTTTTTATTGTATACTAGCCGTCTTCGGCGACCAGCTGGTTCGCGATCCTTGAAAAATCCGACTTTACGAAACTCCCGCTCGTTGGCGCATGCGGCGCCTTTTTCCCGTTTCAGATTTTACAACAGCTTAGTGACATATAGTGAAAATAGCTTTATTGAAAAATTTAATCTCAGTAAATTCCCGCTCGGTAGCGCCTGCGGCGCCCTCTTGTTTCAATATCTGAAACAGCCTGTTCGCTCACAATGTTATGATCTTTCAAATTTCTGAGTTCAGCAAAGTCCCGCTCGGTTCAAAGTCGGCTTATCCCCGTTTTAGAACTGTTCAATTCCAAATCAACAAACCTTTCAAATGATGTATTACTTGTGAATTTATTTTAATTAGTAGCTGAGATACCAAAGAAAACCTAATCAGGACACCTCAAAACGTGTAAATCGGGTGAAATCTCGAATTCCACTTTCGATAATATAAAAGTAATATCTTTCGAATGATTTATTAAAAATAATTTAATCGTAATTACAATTTGAAATACGTGTATTAGAATAAAATTTAATTTGCAATTTAAACATAAATTTAAATGTAAATTTTTGTTTATTCTCCAAAATCGATGAAATTTGAACTGCAACATTGTGTTGTGATGTTAAAGGTGTATAGTAAGTTTTATGCATGGGAGAGGAAGAATTTTGAAATTTGCAATTTTTAATCGCAGTTTGAAAACATGTGACAGTAAAAGATATTTCTCTTTCGTAATACTTTCCAAATATTGTCTGCGAAGTTACCATGGTAACAAAAATACCCACTGTTGTTCGAACGACAAACGCAAGAGTTTCAGAAACGTCGAATCAGAATTAATCGGAAACTGCAGGGATAATGAAAATTAAAAAAAAATATATATAATGGATTTAGCTTTTGAAACAATCTCTGAATCTTTTGAAATCTGGTTTGTCTAATCGAGATCTATATACCAAAAAAAAAAAAAAAAAAAAAAAAATTATCCCTAAAAGATTTTAAGTTTTAAAATGTTTTGTGAAAAAATCGATATTTCGTAAAATCTAAAATATTGATCGCTAATCCGTATTTTGTTGAAATGTTTGTACGGTTCTAAAGAGCATTAAATGACCTTTCGAAATATACCACTTATTAAGAAATGGAACAATTTCTCTTTCGTACAGAGCGTTTCAAAAAAGACGATCGAGAAAAAGAGAAATTTTGGACCTTTTTAATTTTTTTTTTTTTTTTTTTAAATATAAAAAACCGTATTAAAAAAAAAGAAAAAGAAAAAAACATAAGAATCGGTAATAAATGCTCTTTCTCGTGGTACAGGTGTATTTTCAATATCTCCAAAAGTTCTGCAGCGATAGCTTTAGAAAAACCCGCAGAATGTTTCTCTCTCTGCTTCCTCTTTTGAGGAACGCGCTAAATTCTACTTGAAGGGCGGAAATTACGATCCGCTCGCATTTTAATTAGACATTGGTTTACGTTTTAATTAATATCTCCGGAACTAATTAAAATTTTTAAATTCTTTTTTCACTATGCACTCGGGCAGGCTTCTGAGCACACGTATGTCAAATTTTGAAGTTCTGCGTTCAGTAGGGGCTGAACGTATAGATGATCAAACAGACAGACATCTTCCTTCATTGTTATGGATTTAGAGAAAAACATACCAATAATTGCTAATTTGGCGAAATGCCAAAAGGAATTTTTTTTCTCAAATTTATTTCACAAAAAGAAAAAAAAATCATAATAAAATTTCAATTTACACAAACTTAATACTACTATTTATTATTATTATTTAGAATGGAGCAAGAAAAAAGATTTTAAACACATATTTTTTTTATTATGAGCTCATACCAGTTTTAGTGTTTGAGCGATATCTTACCTCGAAATCTGAAACATAATTTTTTAAAAATTTCCGTGAAAAGCAGCTTATTATGCCTATTTATGCTTCAGTGTACAAAAAGAACATGTTATTCACTCAATAAACACATTTAAAAAATATTTTCTGTAAATTTACAGAAACAGATACTAACATTCGCTAATTTTGTGAAGAGCTAAGAGAATTTTTTAGAAAAAAAAATATATATATATTTATTTTATAAAAATATAGAAAATGATAATCAAAATTTAATTTCTACTTTGTTATAACTACCATCTGCTATTTTCTTTAAAATAGAGCAACGTAAATAATCTTAAACCAAGCAATTTTTAAGTATGAGCTAATATTGAAATTTAGGAAGTGTGTTTATCCAAGGCGTTTAAATATTTTTTTAAAAGCATTGATTTCCTTTCACTATTAGTAGTAAAATTATTTGTATATGCATGATTTTTTTTTTTGTATATATATATACTGGATGACTCAGTACAGTGAACTAATGATAATGAGATATATATATATATATATAAACTTTAGTTTTAAAAATAAAATATTAATCCTTTCAGAACAACATGTATATAGCATCGTGAACTACATTAGCACTGTATCAATGTGTAGAAAATTTTTAAAGTTATAATGACGTCCATTTCTGTGAGATGCCTAATTTAAGCTTTTATAATTTTTTAATGTTCACGTTTAATTAAAAGTATTTATGTTTATGTAAAAGAAAAATGAACGCGTATTTTTTTTTTTTTTTAGGGGGGGGGGGGGCTACAATTAAATTATAGCTAATATTTAAATGGTTTATTTAAAGCTTCTTTGACATATAATGAGCAAATAATTTGTAATAAAAAAATATTGTGACTATAAATTGAAATAAAAACTATCCTATCTTTCAAGTTGGACCAAATTGCACACAGTGTACAAAATTTCATTAAAATCGGTTCATTAGTTTAGGAGTTCATCGTGGACAAACAACGTGACATGAAATTTTTACATATAAAGATATATATATATATATATGTATTATGAATAAAAATTATACTATAGTTTGCATATTTAAGAGTATTAAATATATTTATGTATTAAATACTAAAGTTTATTAAACTAAATCTAATTAACACTTACATCCGAATTTAAGGGAAAACTTGCAAAAAGATTTCACGCTATGTGAAATGAATATTCAAAAAACAAAACAAAACAAATCTTCAAGTCAAAAAACAACAGTTTTTTTTTTTTTTTTTTTTTTTTTTTTAATACATTTCTATGAATTTTTTAAATTATTTTATTTTATTTTATTTAATAAGGTTTATATTTGAAAATTGAAGTTCATTATTTACAACAATAATTTTCTGTTTCTGAAATGTCTGCAAAAATGTTACGCGATATATAAAAACACAATATACTTTAATAAAATACAAGGAAATAACTGTGCTATCGCCATTATAACTGTCGTCAACGCCGGTTGTTGTTGTATCTAAACAAAATATTTTATTCCTATCATCGCATCATTAACTTGAGTTGTAGCTCTTTTAAGTTAAAATATCTTCAAAGGATTTCATTGCAGCAGCTTGAAATAAAATATATGGACACTGTTTTATATCCGGATAGATTGCGATTAACGAAAAAAAAAAAAAAAAAAAAAAAAAAAAAACGATTATCCTATTTGTCACACAACACATGGAATCCTATTTAGGAATCAAAATGTCCGCAAAATTTCTACAAATATTTTCAAGAACTTTAACTTTTTGCTTAACCTAAAATAATAAAAATGTCAAAAAATCTGCAGTTATTTTAATGATAAAACAAAATCTTCGTAATGCCCATAAAAATGTCTTAAAGAATTTACTGTTATTTTGGTAATAAATCTAAATCTGCAAAATCTATTAAGATATTTTTAATATTTCTGTAGAAAATATTTTCTTAAAATTATTTCAAGATGATTTTAGTGGGGTACATTAATTAAGTTTTCCGTTAAGATATATTTTTCCACAAACTTTTTTTTTTTTTTTTTTTTTTTTTGTATCAATTTATTTAAAATTTCTTTAAAATTTTTAATGTACATTCAATTTATTAAATAAAATTCAAGTTACATTTTTAAAGATGCATTTATTGTACAGTATACTAAATCTATTAAATTTAGCTCTACTTATTACTGTAATATTAAACTGTAATGCCTCATTCTATGAACACTAAATAAAATTTCTAAGGAACTAGATTCTGTTAAGAAGCAAAAGACAGTTGATTTACTCAATTTGTACCATAAGTTATTTACAAGGAAAAACTATCTACAGACAGAGTGATAGGAAATATATTGAGTGCTATTTATCAACAGATTTTTCCCGAGTGTTCAAATTT
Source organism: Salticus scenicus (assembly GCA_963930645.1). NCBI lineage: Eukaryota > Metazoa > Arthropoda > Arachnida > Araneae > Salticidae > Salticus > Salticus scenicus. The sequence goes on along the minus strand of OZ005656.1, from coordinate 288,643,941 downwards.
CCTCATATCAGCATATTTGATTCCTTTTCACTTATTCGTTTCGATTACTTCGACTATCTTTATTCCTTCTATAGTGTAAAACATATGATAGCTTTGTTCAGCTAGCAACCTCAGGCTTACGTACTGATATGACGGATATTTAATAGTAAAGAAGTCTTTATTCAAATACTTTAGTATTCAGTAGACAATACAGTTTAAGATAACTGAATAGGGGCTACATCTATTAGTATAATGAACACCTAATCAGCACTTTTTTTTTCTTGAGATTGAGCATACGGAGACAAATTTTCATTAGTAAGATTGGCATATTATGAACTTTTATGCTGGTGTAGTTGATTACTACTTTTATTTAAAAAAATATTCAATATTTTTTTTCTTGTACTTAGTTAAGAAAAAATTTATACAATAAAAGTTTAAAATTTATACAGTCTCAGACAATTGAATAGGGACTACATCTATTAGTACGATCAACATCTGATCAGCTTAATTTATTTTTTATTGTTTTATTTTATGTTTTATTTGGTAGAAAATTGTGCATACTGAGACATAGCTTAATGAGTAAGATTAACATATTATAAACATACTACTTTTATTTAAAGAAGATTCAATTTTTATTTATTTATTTATTTTTTTTGGTCTGTATTTAGTTAAGAAAAAAATTATAAAATAAAAGTTTAGAATTTATATTTTATTGGAATTGCTCTTTCTTTTTCTTTTCTTTTCTTCTTCTTTTTATTTTTTATTTTTTATTTATTTTTTTTATTTTTAGCTTTATGATCCATTCAATATTTTTCAGAAAATAAGCCTGATCCCAAATGGTTGAAGTTATTTTGCTTTGTATTTTACATACAATAACCGTTGCTCTATTTAAGCATTTTTATAAATCTTTATATATTCTCTAAATTCATGCATATCATACATTAGAAATATATACCGTGAATGCGCTGGATAAAATGTTTTATTTGACATTTGAAAGATGTCGCTACACTATTCTACGAAATTTAGCTTACTTGTATAATAGAAATGCTAAAGGTTTTTCGCACAGTCGTATAAAGAATAGTTACTGTATACAAAAAATTCTTGCAAAGAATCTTAAATAGAATTTAGTCAAAAAGTTATTTTTACTTTTGGATCTTATTGAAAACACTTTATTTAATATTTTGTAAGAATATCTGACTATGAAACATATTCACAGTTCCTTTTAAAACACCTTTAAAAAGTAGTATTTTATTTGTTCAACTCCAGAATCACATTTACGAAGAATTTATGCAAAGAACTTTAAGCCAGAGGCGAGACATAAACCTCCGAATTTACCTGTCTAAAAAGAATTCAATTTTAAATTTATTTACGCTAAGGAAGTTACACGATTGAATTTCAGAAACATTTCTGAAAGAGAGTTGCACAATTTCCGTTCAACAATTGTCATCGCTGAATCGGATTTATTCTCGGAAAAATCTGTTATACGACGCCTTGACTCGTTATCGATTATAGTATTCGTACTTCATTAGAGATTAGCGAAGAAATTATGTGTGTTTATTTTCTACTTAATGACTTTGTAAAGTATTTAATGTATTTCATATGAATGTACACGAAACTGATAAATGTACTCTTTCGAAACTTATTATTTTATGAAAACATTTTACAGTACAAAAATTAAATATTTCAATAAAACTTTTTTCTTGTTATTATTTAATTCTTACTTTTATAGTTAAAATACATATATTTTAATACGTTAAAAATATATAGCTGTTGTTTATATACTCTTTTAAGACATTCATAGAACTAAATTATGGATAAATTTCAAATGGCAGATAAAATCGTACATCGATATTGTTGGTTTATTATTTAGAAAACTGATAAATACTACAGAGAATTTATAAACGCTATTATTATAATATTCATAAGCAATAATTACCATTTCAAATGCGCTATATACCGGGTGATCCAAAAGTCAGGACAAATTTAAAAATGAATAATTCGAAAACGAATCAAGATACAAAGATACGGTTTTCACCAAAACGGATAAAAAAGAAACCGGGTTTTGTGTGGCAACGAAAAAAAAAAAATTAGTTCTGTTGGCGACCAACAGTTGGCGCTATAGGGTTTTATTTCACCAAAAGATGATTTACAAATGAAAAAAGTGTTGCTAAGTTACAAGTCAGTTTAATTACAGTTAATTAGTACTACTACAATAACTACTCAATGTGCTGTCCATCATTCAGAAGTACAGCTGTGAGACGATTCACCACACCGTTCACAGGATTTAGTAGCATTTCTTGCGTTATGGCAGACACATTTTGGCGGATGTCATCTTTCAGTGTTGCTAGTGATTCCGGTTGGTCGCGGTACACTTTTGACTTCAAGAATACCCACAGCCAAAAGTCACAGGGTGTCAGTTCGGGAGATCTCGGAGGCCATGCGTGATTAAAGTAGCGACTAAGAATGCGATATTTCGATGCATGTAAGCTTCGACAACCATTACCTGCCGCAGTTGCTCCTTTTTATATCGTTTGTTGCTTTGCATAATCCTACATCAGAAATCCAAAAGCGCCATCTGTTGGTCGCCAACAGAACTATTTTTTTTTCGTTGCCACACAAAACCCGGCTTCTTTTCCATCCGTTTAGTGCAAACCGTATCTTTGTATCTTGATTCGTTTTCGAATTATTCATTTTTAAAGTTTTTCCTGACTTTTGGATCACCCGATATATATATATATATATATGAATATCCACTTTGAATATAAAATGATTTATGGTGTTCAAGTACACTCTTAGAAAAGTTAAATTAGCAAAAATTTGGTTGGCATAGTAACAATTTCTGTTTAAATGAGTTCCAATAGAAATTTTGTTTAGATTAACAAAATAGTTTTTGTTGCAATTCTAACAAGAGCGTCTTGTTTTGTTTTCACAAATATAGAAGAATTATATAAAATAAAAAAGAAAGTTTTCTTAACATCGAGAAATACAAAAAACATTATGTTGAAGACTTTCAAATTTATTAACAATCTTTTGTGCTGTCATAACACAAAACATAAAACTTATTTTTTTACTTTAAAAGAACAAAATAACCTCAAAATTTTGTAATCGTAATTCAAGTCCTTTTTTCTGTGTTTTCCATATTAATAAACATATTACATTGGTTTCTTGGGATCGACGCTACAGTGGAATAGAAGTAGAAGGAATTATGTTTGAACATTAAAGAAGCTCTAGGTGTCGTGTGCAGTAATAGGCAAGATGTTTTATGAACATTCTAAACCAATGATTATTAGTGTTCTTTTTAACTAATTATATATAACTTCGAGTTTTTTCTTTTAAGTTCTTTTATTGCTTTTTAATTAAAATATGAATAAATTTAGCCTTTCGTTTTTAGAGAGAAAAACGCATAAAATTTCTTAGATTATTAAGCACTTAATTTCTCATTTATTTATTTATTTTTTGCATCATTGAGTTTTCAAACAACGAAAAAATATTTCTTACAACTCAAATAAAAGAATATATATACCCGTATTACCCATTAAAATTATAACAAGTTAGTTCCTTCTCGCTTTTTAACAAAAATTTCCCTTATCACAGATTTTCACTTCTCTTGCCCAATTACAGCCTTTAAAAGCAGCCTTGCATTCAGTCAAATATTACAATTTTGAGTTTTCATCATAAGATTTTTTCTTTTTTGATCAGTGTGTATGTCTGTATGTATTTTTCAGACTTTCACATCTCTGAAACGAAACGACGACGGAATTCCGTAAATAAGGCTGATCCAGTGTACAGATGATATTGACAACTTTTTGTGAAAACCTGAAGTTGCTCCTTAGGTCCAAATCCCAAAAATTGGCTGCAACGATTTTCTTCAACGTTGCTATAAAAACACCTTTTTAAATGTCTTTTGCTATGTATTAGTTATTAAGTTTAGGAAAACTGATGCGTAATGTATTAGTTGGTAAATTTTAGGTCTCACAAGTGCTTTCCTTTAAAAAACGACTCCACGAATTTTCTTCAATCTCACGTATTATCTGCCCTTTAGATAACCTTTCGCATGTAATGGTTGATTTCAGGGAAGCAGATCATTTTGAAAGTGTTTTAGAGCAATCGGAAGTTGGACCAAAAGACGGTATCTCAAAAACGTTTCTAACGATTTTTTTTTTCAAATTTGATACGTAAACACTTTTTTCGACGGCATTTGAATGTATTACTTGGTTAGTGAAAAAAAAAAAAAAAGACAAAGGATTGCTTAGGAGGGTTTTAAATCACGGAAATTGGTATTTCAAAAAGTGGTTCAACCGATTTTTTTTTCTTTAATCCGCTATTTAAACTCTGTCTTATATGTCTTTATGACGAATTTATTAGTTTTCTCTTACAGGAAAAATGTTAGATACTTGATTAGTTAAGTAAATTTTGTGTCTTCTGACAGAATTATTTCAAAAAATGTGTAATAGTGGGTAATGAAAGTTGTGCTATAATTAAAACCTAGATTTTTTTCTCATGTATTCCTATACAGCGACATTTTCAAAATTATTTGTGCATAGACTCCCTATCCCATTTTAAAGTCTTTTTTACTGAAAGAGAAGAAAAAATAGCTTACGAAAAATATTCGACGTGAATTTAAATTTAAAAACATCCAAATTATATGAAATTTCATTGTGAATATTGCGACTAAAAATTTACATTAACTTTTCTTTTAATATTATTATTATTATTATTGGATAAAATAAAAATGTAGTTGCGATTTAATATGCTTTTCTGAGGAATTAATAAATAGATAAATCAGTGCTGAATGTTATATACTTAAATCACATACAATATATATATCTGGTTTTTATAGCAAGAAAGGAAATTTTTAATGAATAATCGACAAAAATGTAAAATAAATTTAATAAAATGTTTTGTAGTCATTTTTTATTTAAAAATAATTGATCCAATTTCAAACATATTTTTAGTGTGTGCAAATAGAAAAAACATGTTGCGAAAAGCTCAAACATCAAACTTTATTATAGTCAAAATCATAGCCCATATTAGCTCAATTTAAAAGGATTCGTTGTATATACCGTTCTTTTTTATTCTTAATTGCTGCCTTTTCCCACAATATTATTTGTTATTCTTCTATTTCTGTTTATACAGCTGAAATACTAACCTCCTCTTCCTTCTTCTTCTTCCTTTTTTTTTTTTTTTTTTTTTTTTTTTAAAGATTCCAATAGAAGTTATATAATCAGTCACAGAAGTAGAATATTGTAACGTACGCCGTAGGTACTCAATAGACCACTTTAAATTTCTATAAAGTATTTCGTATGAAATAACTGAACTTTAAAAAATAAATAAATACACAGTTAAATTTCAATTATATTTACACTCTATTTATACACTGTATTTCACTTGTATTTAAACAAACCATATCATTAAATAATCGCCAAAGGTTGGAGAACATTTCTCCCAACCATCACACAAGAGAGAAAACTATCCAACTTCCAATTCATAGAACAACCGAGATTTTTCTTTTCTTTTGTGCTCTTTTCAAACAGTTCACGTTCTTTTTAATTTTCATTATTTTTTATTCCTTTAATAATTAATTGTTGAAACATAGAAGAGTATTTTATGCTTCTTGGAGTACTTAATGACTTTACAGCTTCTCCTGTAATAATTTCTTACAAATGAGAGGTTTGGATAAGGTAGGAAAGTTTGACAAAATGCATACACTAGAATAATTTTAAGCATTACCTTAAGAAGATAAAATGAATTCTATAAAATAGCAAAAAATGATGACTTTAAATATATAATATGTACACTATATACATTTTTTTTTTTTAACAACTCTACTTAAAGCATCCGCATTAAGATTTTCTTTACCTGGTCTATAGACCACATCAGAATCATAAACTTGTAAAGCAAGTGCCATCTTAACAATATTGAATTTGAACTTGTGTTTCTGTTCAACCACACTAAAGGGTTATGATCTGTCATAATTTTAAATTTCTTTCCATCAAGGTAGTAGTGCAACTTTTTATAGCAAACATTATAGAAACACATTCTTGTTCTGTGGTACTGTATTTAATTTCAGCCTTTGACATCTTTCTGCTCAAGTATATTATGGGATGTTCTTCTCCATTAATAATTGGAGTTAATACAGCTCCAAATTCTACATTTGAAGCATCAATTTACACTATAAATTCTTCATTAAAATCAGGAGCATAAAAAGCTTATTTCGTGAGTTTCTGTTTAAGTTCTTTAAAGGCATGTTCACACTATTCGGTCCAATTGATTTTTCCTTTATTTCTGGCCCTTTTATCAAATCTGTCAAGGGAGCTGCAGTAGTGGACTAATTTGGAATATAATGTGAGTAATAGCCAGTTAATCCTAAAAATGCACGTACTTGTGTTTTATATTTCGGTTGCGGAAAATCTTCGATTGCATGCACTTTTATTTTCGTTGGACATCGACAACCATTCCCGACTATGTGTCCTGAATATTGAACATGATTTTGTGCAAACTTGCATTTAGCAGGTTTAAGTGTACGTTTAGCATCCGAAATCGTCTTAAGAACTTCATTTATGTGTTTTAAATGGGTTTTCCAATTACTTGAAAAGACTGCTATATCAACTATATAAGGCACTGCAAATTCTTCACAACTCTTTAATAGTTTAGCCATTAGTTTGCAAAAGAAGTAATGTACGTTCTTTAAACAAAATGGCATTCTTAATGGCCTATATGTACCAAGTGACGTAATGAAAGCTGCAATTCGTTGTGCTTTTTCCATTAAAGGAATCTGCTAGTATTCTTTTGCTAGATTTAGTATTGTTACATATTTGGCTGCACTCACCTTTTCAACACGATCCTCAATATTAAGAATTGGAAAGAACTCCGTTCTTACAATTTTGTTCAATCTACGATAATCAATACAAGGTCTAGGGTCTTTATTTGGAGCCTCAACTAATACCATAGGAGACGTAAAATCTGATTCTCCTATCTCTATGATTCCCATATTAAGCGTTTTTTCGATTTCATACTTTAGAATATCATTTCGTCTTCGAGAAGATTTATAAGGTTTCGAACGCACTGATTTATCGGAAATCAATTCAATATCATGAGTTATTAATTCTGTTTTCCCTGACTTCTTCGAAAATACTTTTGTGTAACGTTTTAATAATTATCTCAATTCGTCAACTTGCATAGGGTCCAGTCTTGATTCTAAGTCACTTTCTTTTGTTATTTCCGAAAAATCAAAAATATTTGGGTTCTCTTCTATGTATGGAAATTCAAAATCTTCATTATTGTTGACTTCATCTAACAAGAAGTTTATTGTTTCTGGGCGCTTATAATATGGCTTTAATATATTTACATGGTAAATTTGTGATAGTCCTCTACAATATAATTAGTGTCTGACATTCGCTCTTGAACTATTCCGGGTCCTGACCATTGCACAGCTAGCTTATTTGGATTCACTGTTGCAAAAATTAGAACTAAGTCACCTTTCTTGAACTCACGTTTTACCGCATTTCTGTCGTACCATTTCTTTCTTTTCTCTTGGAGTTCATCGATTCTTTCAGCAGCCAGATATTGACATATCTTCAACATTTTGAGCAATTCGAAAACATATTCTACTACTGAATTACTTTCTTAATCTGGATCTAACCAATGTTCATACAACAAAGCCTCTGGAGTCCTTAAATTTTTCCCATGGACTAATTCAGCAAGTGTAAAGACTATGCTTTCATGTGTCACAGTGCGCAAAGCAAAAAGTGCAGTTGGTAGATGTTCCTCCCATTCAGATTTTGCGTCAATGCACATTACTTTCAATAATCTTTTTAGTGGTCGGTGAAATCGTTCTACAGGGTTTAACTGAGGGTTAAAGAATGAACTGTGGGTGACTTTATTTCTTAACTGGTCAAAAAATTCCGAAGTCAAGTTGCTAGTAAATGAAGTTCTTTGGAATTTCCTTAGGAAATTCCATCCTGCTTAAAATTTGCAATAAGGCATTTGTTATCAAAACTGACCTGTAATATCTTTCAATGGAATCGCATCTGGGTATTTAGATGACATGCAGATCGCAGCACCTAAATATTTGTTGCCATTAGGTGTCATAGGAAGCGGACCAGAAGCATCGATGTTTATTTTCGAAAATACTTATTTAATAATCGGAATAATCTTCAAAGGAACTTTCTTCTTGTCATTTGATTTTCCAACACGTTGACATGAATCACGCGTTTTAACATACTCTTCGATTTCTTTGTAACAACCAGGCCAATAAAAAAAACTTAAGAAACCAGTCTTTTGTCATCGTTACCCCTAGATGAGCAGAAGTTCCTTCATAACATAAATCCATAATCTTGTTTTTCAGATTTGCTGGAATCACTATCAGCTTCTTTATCTCTCTTACATATCTTTAGTTAATTTTAGCAGAATTCCTTTCTCTAAAAACCTATTCACTTTTGGTATCATCTTCCTTTACTTTGTCAAATAGTCTTCAAGTAATCTCACATTTTCTTTGTTCCTCCTCTAATTCACGCGAACTAATCTTCAGAAGTGATAATTCAGGTACCTTTCCTTCTAACTGAGGTAATTTGATTCCTAAATCTTCGTCATTTTCTCTAACGATTGCTGGATTATCACTTCTCTCTTCCTCCTCATCAATCTTGCTAACTTCTCTGCTTTGATTTTCCTCTGCTCTGCTTCTCCAGCCTGATGCTGTCTAGCTTGAGAACGCGTAATAACATTGATTTCCTCTATAGGTTGTCTTTTTTCCACGGCACATTCTTGAATCACAAGAGCAGTACGATTTCTTACTAAATAATCCCAGGATTTATATTTTTTGTTAATTACACCAGCCTTCGTATGGATCGTTCCGAACTCTCCTTCTAAGGTGACATGTTCTAAGGGTAAACAACTAGAATAATCATTACAAACAGTATTCACCCAAACAGTTTCACCAGTATAAGTGCCAGGTAATACATATTTTTTATGAATTAGATTAATTCCACTTCCAGAGTCACGCAAGACCGGCAATTCATACCCATTTACTCTATAACATAATAGAAATGGAACTAAATAATCTCTATCAATATCTTGAATATTTATATTATTTACATTTTTCATTTTTTTTGTTATTTTTATTATTATTATTAATATTTTATGTGAATTTAAATATCTGCTTTTCACTATTTAAATATTTTCTGAAAAATATTATTAATTCTTTGAAGGGATAAAAATGTTAAATGTACTTAACGATCTGATTTAAAAATTCTGTGTAAGGTATGTTTTCAAAAGCTGTTACAGACTGATTTAATATCAAAATCATGGAATTATTTTAATCAGGTAATATTGCAGAACGTGACGTTTTCTGCATGTGATCACTAAAGAAAATAAATATTCATGTTTTCTTAACAAATGACAGCGCAATATATATAAAACATTGCCCGAGGAAGTTAGTATGTGTTTAGTAGCTCAGTTCTCATGTTCTCTGACTGTCTGTACATTTCCACTTTCGCAACTCGATAAAGACTCAATTAAGAAAATTCATAATTAATACTTTAAAATATTGTAAAGTTGTAAAAATGAAATTGCATGTTATGTTAACCCGTTAGCGCCCGGTGTCTTTATTTGAGGACAGCTAAAAAATGGCAAGTATATTTTTTGTGGTTTATTGGAATGATATCTGCTTTTTAGTGACAGTTTATAGCGTCACTCTAAATGATCCCTGAAAGTTTTATGTGCCTACTATTAATTATTATTTCATAATTTGGATAGTTATTTATGATTTTTCATTCGTCGCACATATATTTGCTTTTTGTGCAGGTATGCTAACTTAAATCAAGTTGAGTAATGATATATATTATACTTTAATTTCGAGATCTTTGCCAACATTTGTCCTCTCAAAGTATTTCTATCTCGAAGTTTTCTCGCTAGAACACTGAATGTCAATAAATGAGGATAGGCTTTAAATTTAGAACTATCAGAAGAATTGTTTAAGATAATATATTTTACTGTCAGTTGTCTAAGTTAATTTAGAAGTGAAATAACCAGCTAATAATATTTTGTAAAATTTATTCTGGCGTTAACGGTTTAATATAAATAAAATAGATGGTTTAAGGAAAAAGGAATGAAGCATCTCTCTAGTTCAGAATTTAAAAGAAACTTTCGGAATTAATGAATCGTGTTTCTGTAACGTACTTTTAAATCGTGCTCTTTGATAGCGAGTTTTGAATACGCTAGTCCTTGGAGATTAATCAATTGTTAAAGTGAAAACAGTGCGACCACGCTACTCAGGTCGAGTTACAAGTTGATGTTATTAGATTTACTGCAATTTCGGTGAGTCATTAATTTTATTGGTTCTTTAAGATTAAGATCTGCTTTAAGTTATGAAGTGAAAGTTTAATGTTAGTTTGAAAGTATATTCTTCCCCTTTATTTGGAGCCGAAATAAAAGGGATTAAGTTTTATTTAACTTATCTTCCTATGAATTACATACATTTATAGAAAGAACCATGGGGGAACAAAATAGAGCTAAAAATTAGCCTTTACACATTTTATTTCATGTTGAATTTATTTAATTATGTTAATTATTATTAATTTATTTAACCCTTTATCTACCACATTATGAGACAGTCAAAAAAAGTATTTGAACGATATATATATATTTTTTTTTAGTTAGTTAAGCGTATTTTTTAAAGATATATGCAATAAATTTGTGCATATCACCTTCTTGTAGTCATTAATAAGAGTTTTGAAAGGTGATACTTAGGTGTACCACTGGTACATCGAGATCGAAAGTAATATTTAAACCTTAAAAACGTGTAATATGTACATGTTTTACATGTTCCTTTTTACAGTTTCTAAGAAGATTCCTCAAATAATATACGAATGAATTACACACGTAAAGATCATGAAAAATGTCAAGCTTAAACATCGAGAGCTTTTTGGAACAAAAACGGCTACAAGGAGCGTCTGGTCCCTTGTGTGAGATGGCTATAAATATCTTTGACATTTCTTCCATAAATTAACTAATGGTACTTAAATGTGGCACTTAAATGGTCGGTAGATAAAGGGTTAAGATGAATTTTTCTCAATAAAAATTTTAAAGGAACATTTTTCTTTTACTTTTTCTTTCTTTCTTTGTTATTTTACTTATTTATTTATTTAAGAAATTTTGTTTAGAAATAAAATTAAGACACTTGAGTAAAAATACTTTTCTTTATTTCTTTATTTCTTTTTACTTTTTTATTTTATTTTATTTTATTTTTGCATTAATCTTCAAATGTTTGATAAATTATAATATATAATACAAAATTATTTATACTTATTTAGAATACTTTAAAAAAATAAATTTTTCTGACCAAATGTTCCTATGTTTTGAAAAATTTAAATATTAAAAAAAAAAAAAAAAAAAAAAAAAAAAAAAAAAAAAATGCAACAATAAATATTTCCTCTATATAATAAGCAAATAAGAAAAAAAATCATGCATTATTATTTTCATCATCATCATAATTATTATTCTGCTTTAAAAGTGATATATGTATATATATATAGACGTATGTATGTATAATAAGAAAGAAATGAAATAACAAATTTAATAATTCAGCAAATAAGCAGTTCAATATGTGACAAAATTTATAGAAAATATTTAAAAATTGACACAGCCAGAGATAAAGGTTTAGAGCCTTTCTTCTATTAAATTATAAATAAATAAACTGCTGAATGAAATTTGCAATTTCAACAAAATAGTAATAAAGATAAATGATACAAATAATAATAATAATAATAATAATATATTAGTTTCAATACATTGTAAAAGTATTTTTCAAAATAAAAATTAAACACACTCACAAGACAAAAAAAAAAAAAAAAAAAAAAAAGAGCAGCTGAATTTATAAACTTATTTAAACTTTATTAAAAAGTGTCAAAAATATCAATCTAACGTATTTTAGAATTAAATATAGTGAAAACGCACAATTATGATATATATATATATATATGTGTGTGTGTGTGTGTGTGTGTGTGTGTGTGTGTGTGTGTGTGTGTGTGCCCAATCTGTTTTTATTTATTTATTTAAAAAAAACGATGTTTCCCTCTTTCAAAAATTATTATTCCTGGAAAATTACCTTCAAATTTTATTTTCAAAATATACTGACTAGTAATGCAGAATTTCTATAAATGAAATTTACGGTTACATATTCTTGAATAATCGAAAATATTTATAAGAATGTTTTCAGTATACCCATTTCCATATGAAATAAATGGGACAAAACTTAGCTACCCTACATCAGATGCCGCCTGCGTGTTTGTTGGTTATTGATTTTTATCTGTGACATTATCAAGAGGACAAGATTAACATTTTTTGCTGTTTATTCAGGCGAAAGTATAAATGTCATTTATTTAGAATGGCAGAGTTATTTGTTTTGTTATGCTCCACTTCAATATCGTTTTCTGTATGCGAAATATATTTTAATGAATTATTGATAATACATTAAAAATATTCAGATAGATTACAGGTCGTTCATTTTAGTATCTGTCTTCTTTGCTAAATTATCGGCTGTTATTATCAGTTAGAGGAGTTTTGAAAAGGATTTATTTTAAAGAAAGTTTTTAGGGGAATCGTCGTGTCTTATTGTAATAATGTGATAAGTTATTTTAAAGTCAATTCCATGTGACACATATTGACAATTAATATATATATATATTTTAATTCTTTCTATATTAGTGAAATAGTCTGTTAAAATATGTGGGAGAATTTTCTTACTTATAATTAGACGCAATAATTATAAACGAGTGGAATTTGAATTTATCAAAATTAAATACCCTTTCAGTGGAAATTAGTCTCTTAAATTTTCATTCAGAATGAATATTCTTAAATAAACACAATACGGAATCAGTTTCGATCATTTTCTATTTGTTGCAGTGAAAAATACGTAATTTAAGTAGAATCATTTTTTCGTATTATAAATGACACATGGAATTTCATTTAAGCAATACGATCATGTTTTATGTACCTGTTGTTTAAAAATATCGAGGACCGTTGATGATTAGAAATGTTAAATATCAAAGTTAAAAAATTATTTTGATTAATATAACAAATGTTTTTGATACAATTGACAGAACAATTAATTTTTCAAAATAAAATTATGCATTAGTAATTTAAAAAATGGATTAGTAATGAAAAACTAAAATTAACTAGTGAATCGTGATTTAAAAATGAATTGATGAATAAAATATAAAGAAAAAGAACAATGCCTCTATTTGATGTACAAACTTATTTCTATCTAAAATTACCTTATATTTTGAATATATATATATATATTTTTTTTTTTTCACTTTATTATTTTTTTTCACTTTATGTTAATTTAATTTAAGAACCACTAGAATAAAAATCTTAAGTTCCTGAATTCAATTCTTAAAACTTTTCTACTCATGATTCCTTGTAGTGTAGTATCAAAATTGTGATGGCATGTCTCCTGACCACCCTTAAAGGTGCGTCCCAGACCGTCGCTGATTACCGATAGTGCAGCACTAGTGTGACGTTAAACTACCTACCTAGCTACCTTGGGGTGTGTTGAGAAATAATATTTGGCTTGCAAGCAACATTCTATTATGCCAATTAATATAAAAATAAAATATTTAAAAAATCATAAGATACACTTTTTTTTTTTCTACAAAATTTTGAATGTCAATAGAAAGAATCACACACATTGTTATTTATCTTTAAAAAGACGTATTTATTTATTCTTTATAACAAAAAAAATTCTCAGATTTTTTTTAATCGAATGTTATATGCTCGGTAATTGATATTATAATCTGAAAAAAAAAAATGCATAAATAATAAATTAAAAATAAATATATTTTTTTTGTTCAGTATTTTCGAAAAAAAAAAAAATAATAATTAATACTAAGCGCGTTTATATATTGTGGGGGTGTTTTTTAACAAATATTTCTTTTAAACGAAAATTGATATTCCATTGAGTAATAAAATATATCTACCTTGATTTTATTACTTTAAAGATTAAATGAATTTTTCTTAAATAAAAGTTAATTTTTATTACATCCACTACATGTTTTCACATGCAACTCAATCCAATTATCTAAGACCATAATTACACTGGTGTTGAAATATTTACGCACTTTTCTTGTTATTTATTACGATTTTTATACGTTCTTTTTTCAGTGTTTGCTATTGACTGAATCAAGCATTCATTGTTATGACCCAATGGCGAAAAAACTTAATTGTCTTTATTTTTTGCCATAATTTTCATTCGTAGTTTTTAGATTATTACATAACAATAGATGGATTGGTTGATTTCATTCAGTTTTATAACCGTACGTTGTTGAAAGATGGTTATATTACTTTAATATACATTTAATATACAATAAACATTAATTTTATTATTATACTTAGGCTTTCACTTTTCTTCCACAATTTATAGTTATTATTATTTATTTATTGATACTTTTGTTTGTATTACTTTAAGGTGACAGCCTACTTTTAAAAATGAGGAAATGAGGAAATTCTCCATCAACTTTCAGTTTTTTTTTTTTTTTTTTTTTTTTTTTTTTTATATTTAATGAATGCATCTACAAACAATTTTTTTGTATATGTTAACTAGCAGGACATTACTCTATTGATTAAAAATGGTTTACTTTAAAATCGAAAATTATTTTTTATTGCAGATTATTTTTTTAAAAATTTCAAGGGTGCTTTCTCACTGCGCGCAGGATATCTCAGTTACAATTTCCTTTATCCTCATAATTTTTACATTAAATGAAACAAAATATTCAGATTAAGAATCTGAACTAAAAGGTTTTCATTATTTTAATAATACGGAGTTTAATTAATAATTAAATTTGAAATAAGAAATGACCATTAAAAGATTTATACTTCTCAATCCTATTTTCTTTTCTATTGAACAGAAATTTGTATTATTAGTTCATTTTATTCATTATCTCAAATTGCATGGTTGAGAAAAATTTTAAGTTCATTACTCAATTCCTACGCGCAGTGAAAAATCACCTGTAAGAAAAAAAAAAAAAAAAAAAAATGCAATACATAATTTTCTATTTTAAAGTAAACCAAAGTAATATTTTTAATCAATAGATTAATGTCAGAGTAGTTAACACAAAAATTGTTTTTTGTTTGTACATGCGCTCATTCTTGTTTTAAAAATTCTGAAATTTGGTCGAAAATTTCTCTATTTTCCATTTTTAAAAGTAGTCTGTCCCCTTAATGATTGATAGAATAATTTTGCTGATTATTACGAACTATGAACAGCTTAAACATCGTTATTGATCTTTTTCTTGGCATGTTATGACGCTATTATTTTTCGAGTTGTACTTTTGTAATATCGAATGGTTGGTAATTCTTTTAAATAATTAGTGTTCTCATTGCTTTTCTGTCGACATTTTATTTTCAGTTTCGAGTGTCATTTTTACTTTCCGAACACTATAGTGAGGAAAGTATTGTAATCATGTCAAAAATCCGAATTCGAGATTTTGATGTTTCTATACGTTTTGAGGTCCCCTGAGTCCGTTTTCACTATTTTTACGATGATGTATGTATGTGTGTGTGTATGTGTGTATGTTTGTGAACACGCTAGCGTCTAAAGGCTTTGTTCGATTAACCTGAAAGTTGGTACGTATATTGTAAGTCACCATAGTACGAACCCTATAGATTTTGGTGAATCTAGCACTTATAGTTTTTTTACAGGGACACAAAGAAAAATTCTTTATCATTATGGCCTATGGGACCAAAATCTTAAAAGTGCGATAGCATCTAAACGCCTTATTCAATTGAGCAAAAATTTTATACCCATATTATAGGTCACAGATACTCAATCTGTATAGATTTTGGAGAATCTAGCACTTATAGTTTTTTTACAGGGACACAAAGAAAAATTCTTTATCATTAAGGCCAATGGGGCCAAATTTTTAAAAGTGTGATAGCGTCTAAACGCCTTATTAATCTGAGCAAAAAAATTGTACACATGTTATAGGTCGCATTTGCACCAACTGTATAGATTTTGGTGAATCTAGCACTACAGTTTTTTTACAGGGACACAAAGAAAAATTCTTTATCATTATGGCCTATGAGACCAAATTTTTAAAAGTGCGATAGCATCTAAACGCCTTATTCAATTGAGCTGAAAATTTGTATGAATATTATAAATCACTGTTGCACTAACTATAAGCATTTTGGTGAATCTAGCATCTATATATTTTTACAGGGACAAAACGAAAAATTCTTTATCATTATGATCTAAGGGCTCAAAGTTCAGTAGCGTTAAATAAAACCTCGTGTGATATATGGAGAAAAAAACACTCTATTATGGTTTTCTCTCTTTTGTTTGTTTAGCAATTCTTCTTTCTTTATTTTATCTACAAAACTGTTAGTTACTCAATGTTCGGAAAGTCGAGTGGAGTCACTCCAGATTTTTTTGTATTTGTTGCTCTAATTCCCTTTGATTAGTTTCATTTATTATAACGAGAAATTCACTGTTAGAAAAATGCTTATTGGACGCATTCTTTTGACATTATTTAACTGAACTTCAATTTCAAATTTATTTTTCATTGTTATCTTTGATTAATCCATTGGCTAGTTTCTTTCATTGTTGCGTCCCACTCATTGTTAAACAAAGCGTTTGTTACCATCATTGTTGTGCCATCTCTTTTCCTTTCAGTGCTTAAAATTTTTGAATTGTTATATTTATTTTTATTTCTTTATTAATTTCATTCATTGTTGCGAGGAATCCATTGTTTAAAAATGCTTATTGTTCCTGTTGTTGTGTTGTATTTAATACTATCGTTATTTCAATTGTTACTTACAATAAGAACTTGCCATTAGGTTACAATAATACGCAGATTTGTTTTAACACAAAATTATTTAGATTTCGAAAGTATGTTCAATTTCGACCGCTATATACTCGGCTATAGATTCATGACCGTTATCTGGAAAGAAAAATACGGTGTATAGGTTCAATAGGTTCTGCTTCTTCTGAAAAGTGACCTACAATTTTGTTTATTGTAATTTTGTCTAACAAGGAAACATTCAAAAGGTGCCGTCTTCCAAAAAATGTTAAAAAACATATATGTGATTCTACTCTTAATAAAATACCAAAAAGTGAAAAAATTATCGGCTGTAATGAATTACCGCGACCACAAAAATTGATTAAAGGGAAGCATTTTTTTTTTGCGATTTAGCGCTGTTGGGCTATAAGTTTGCTATCGCCGAGATTGCCGTATGCGAACAGAACCGTGTTTTGCGTCTCCGCCAAGTACTCAAAATCAATCGCCTAACAGTGTGAAATCGCCAAATATGCTTAATTTTAATATTTTTTTTGTGGTCGCTGTAATTCATTTCAGCCAATAATTTTTTCACTTTCTGGTGTTTCATGGAGTGTAGAATCACATATATATTTTTTCAATATTTTTTGAAGACGACACCTTTTGAATGTTTCCTTGTAAGAATTATATTCATTCTGTAGAATCTTTTGTGATATAATGTGTGATATAAATCATCAGTAACAACGACGCCCATTACAGATGCAGGACGATCAAAGTGCTATCCCTTTAATCCTATCACCACGCTGCCATACGAAAAAAATTGCACTTGCCGTCAGTAATTTTTTTTAATATACATTATTCCTTCGCTATTCGAAAATTTAAATTTTATTTATTTTTCTTTCGGAGATTGGTAATATCCTCAGTGAAGTTGTCTCCGAAAACGAAATAAAACACGTAGTCTGCAATTTAATGGACCCTAGAGTTGATTATGAAAATGATGGTTCAGTAAAAAATCACTTCTACAAAGAATGGATGCATCAACATTACTTTTAACGTTGTATCTTTTCTTTCATTCATTGTTCATAGTGACGTCATCTGTGTTTCACAGACCACAGAATCTACATAATATATATGCAATTTAAATTCTATATGTATGAAAAACAGCTAATAAAGAAACATTTATTTTTTTATGAGAAATTCCCTCGAAAAATATAAGGAATCTGTTTTTATATATAATATATTGAAACAATAATGCATGTTTATTTTCTCTCTTTTTATTTTTAATTACACACTCATGTATTACTTTGGAGAAATTAAGTTAATATATATTTTATTTAATTATTTATTTATTGTTGAAAACAATTATATATTCAGAAGTTAAAGTTAAAAAAATTAACAAAAAATGTATATAAATTTTAAAATGTTAAAACACTTTTGATAGGTAATGTGAAAGGGAAAGTGTTTCGCATATCTTTGTCTAACCTGTGCCCAAAATTATGTAGGCTTACAAAATTGAAGTTGAAAAAATTGGATTTGATGATTTTAGCTGATTTTTATATTTTTTGATGCGCTGAAACCGGAAATGCAGCTCATTTTTCTCTATCACGCATAGAATTTTTTCAATACAGGGTATTTACCGATACAATTTCTTACATATACCCAATAGGTTGGTTGGTTGGCTGGTATGGTTTTAGGTCGCATTAGTGCTTCGCAATTACAACAGTAGGTATACATGGTTAATTAATCATGGAAACATTCTGTAAAACTTACCCTATAATTATATTGGTGGAGGAGTAATGGTAGAAATTGTATAGGCAGGCACCCTGTATTGACAAAAATCTATACGTGATAGAAAGAAACTGGCTTCATTTTCGGTTTCAGCACACCAAAAAACATAAAGTTCAGCCAAAATTATAAAATCAAAATTTTACTTGTCAGCCTGTGTTATTTTTAAATTTTGAATTAAAAATTAAATATTATATCTAAAATAGAAGATAATTACTATGATTTTATTGCTCCAAATCTTACATAATTTTTATTTCAAATAATTTTATTTCTATAGAATTTTTACATGTATTTATTTATCCCAAAATAAATAAATTGATAAATAAACAATTTATTTTATTGACAATATTATTTCTATTGGAAAACTTTGGTAATTTATTCTGATTAATTTTTATTTCGATTGTTACGACGTTTCTATTGCTTTAATCATCAATAAATTGTCTATTGTTAAAAACTATGAATTGTTAAAAAAGCTTATTGTTCTCTTTGTGGCATAATTTTCAAACAACTCCTTTGGTTGGTTTCATTAATTGTTACGTTCCTTCTACTGTTGAAAATATTTGTTGTTTCCCTTTGTCTGTTTTTAAGCTTAGATTGTTGCTGTTATTTTTATTGCTGAAAAAGTTTATAAGTTTTTTTCGTTGTTGTGAGGTTGAATTAATACTTCTATTTATTATTTTCACATTTGTTACATGAATTGCGCCACTATTTTATTTTTTTCTAACATTAATTTTTTTATTTTATTGTTTTAATAATTCATTGATTGTTTTAATTTATTTATATGAACTATCAGTTGTTTAAAATTTTTATTGGTATTTCTGTTGTAATTTAATGCGGCTCTTATTTTTCGATTGTTTTGTTATAATCATTAATGACCACTAGTTATTGACCTTATTGTTTTTATATAATATCTTTACTTATTGTCGTTTACAATTTCGATCGTTATTTTTGTTTCTATTTCTGTAATCACTGGTTGGCTGGATACATTTATCGTTGCAAATATTTCATTGTTAAAAAATGCTTATTTATATCATTTTTTTGAGTTCCAATCACAAACATTACTGTTGCAAGCTAAAAAAAGTTTATGTCATGAAAAACGTCCATTTTTTTTCTTTTTTGAAATTTTGTTATATATATATATATATATATGTACGTTTGAAATATTTACAAACTTATATAAGGTGAAAAATAGCTTTTTGTAATCAGATACTAAATGTGCCAGAAAAAGCAATTCTGGTTACAAATTTTACTAGTGATTACTTACGTTTTTGTATTAAAAAAGACACATAAATTGTACATATACTACACTCATGTTTATGAAAACCGCAAAACCAAGAAAGAATGCGAATATAAGAATATTTATAGGGCATATACATTATAGTAGGAAGAGCAAGTGATTAAACTTTCAGGAATTTTGTGTAATATATCCTAAGAAAACAGTACATAAATCAGCGACCTCTAGCCGCAATAAGTACAGTTATCTGCTTAGGCATGGAATCAAACAGCAATTGGATGACATATTCGGGTACAGAACTTCATGAAGTTTCAACACGATGCCACAATTCATCGATCGTAGTTGCTGGTGAGTGGTAGGAACCTTTCACTGGTGCGAGATCAGGAGAACACGCTGGCCGGAGCAAAGGTTGAACACATTCCGTATCAAGGAAAGTCTAGATAATACAGAGAACTTGCGGTTGTTCATTGTCCTTCTTAACATCTTACGTAACATCTAGTACTAATGATTCAGAAGATTTATCCTATATTTAACATTTTTTTTCTAGAAAAAAAAAATATTAAGTACTATCAATTCAATAAAAAGTCTTTCTTAAAACTGAGAGGTTGTCATAGATACAGCACTTTAAAATCATGATTTTATTTGAAAATTCAATCGAACAATTTATCTGATACATTGTCAGATTTTTTATAGTTAGATTCCAAATGCAAAAGATAAAACATCCATTTTATATTTTGGCGAGAGGCAGATCATTCAATACCACGTTATTTGTTTTTAAATTTATATATTACTATATAATATATTTTTATTTCTATTTGTACTTATAATTTATTACAGACATTTGTTATTACAACGACAGCAACAACAAAAAAGTTTAATTCAAAACTGTCTTTATTCTTCATCATTTTATCACCCTTTTTTTGTTTTTTACTAATTCATTTGAAATTTTGTTTCTTCCTTCTTTGATATTGCACTTTATTTGAATCTCCCTTGAGATTTTCTTTACAGGTATTGTCGATCCAAATTTCCGAATTTTTCGATTCCTGATAGTATATGTTTTCATATGACTTTATTTCTTTATTGCCGAAACGTCAGTGGAGGCCTCTCTGTTGAGACTTAAAAAGATTTTCGGTTCCGGATGTGTGTCTGTGTGTTTGTCGCTGATCAAGGTAATCTTTCTATCAGGGCCTTTGTGCAATTTTGTTTATAATGTCTTTAAAAATTGCAAAATTTTACATTGTTTAGTTTTTTTTTTTTTTTTTTTTTTTTTTTAAACCGAGTTTTAGTATGTTTTATTCCTAATAACTATTTTAGCTTAATTTATTAATTTAAGCCCCCCCCCCGTTTTTATCATAATTATAACCTATATTAATTTCTTAGTTCTTTTCATTGCATTTTCCGTACTACCACTGCCTCCTTTTACTTTTTCTTATTTTCAGCCCCCTTTAATCCAGAAAAGAAATGCTTTATACTTTTTTTATATTATTATTAAAATAATTTTTAGAGTCCGAATTTGAGTTTTTTAAATAACTTTTCTTATCTGTGATATTTGATTATAATATTGAGCCTTTTAATCATAATATTGGACTATTAATTAAACGTGCGCCCATTAGCATGCCGAGATCATATCTATCTTTAATTTTGTACTGTGTGTACAATTAATTCATATGATTTCCCATTCTTCAAAGTCTGTATCCTGTTTCTATGTCTTAATAAAATTTATAACGTCAAATATTTTATTATTTTTATTCACATTTACTTAACTGGATTAATAATTAAGTTTTATTTTATTTTTTATTCAAATGTATAACATCCTGATTCTATAGCACCCATTTTGTCAGAAGTGTTAATGCTTTACAATAACCTTTAAGTTAGTTACTTTGATGCAATTAGAAAGCTCTTTTTTTTTTTTTTTTTTTTTTTTTCCAAGCTGTGTATGATTTTAGGGATTTAAACTAAACATGCAACTTTTAATTAATCAAGTTGTTAATCATTTTATTTTTCGACTTTGAATAATGTAGATTGTTGTGGATTTTATTGTAATACTTGAAAACATTTTTCTGTCAAATTACTTACTTTTAAGCTTCGGGTTCTTTTTTTTTTAATTCTTTATCTGAAATGATAAATGATAAATACCATTAATATATTTATTCTCTGAAAAACAATTTACTTTGGTTTTTAGAAAATAGTTATAATAAGGGGGGGGGATTTAATTTTATATTTCAATTAAATTTTTTAACTCTGCGGGGGGAAAAAAAATAAAATTAAGTAATGAAATAATTTAAATTTTTGTAAAATAGAATGTATTTTTTAAATGTTTTGAAAATTCCCGCTAACAGAATTTGTACAACTCTTTGTTTGTTGATAAATAATCTATAACAAACATATTTGAATAATGAAGAAACATAGATACACTATATAGACATATTCTTTTTAAACAACTAAAGTGGAACATGCATTTCACGGATGAGAAACACATGTGTATGTGTACCATGTAATAGGTTTCGGGTAATACCTGTAAATACCTGAAAGTTCAAAATTATTCAGGGCGTTTTCTTTTCATGAACTGGAGTAAAGAGAGATTAGATAAAACCTTTCTTAATAAAGTAGGAATTTCAGACGCTATATGATTCTGAATTCCGACGGATTGCAATATGTTCAAAGTTCATTTCTACATAAAATAAAATTAATAATAAAGGAGAAGGGATTTTTTATCAATTGTTACTTAAAAATGGCTGTTCTAATTATAAGTTAATAGATAACTATTCTGAATTATATAGCTGTTAATTATTAAATTAACAAAAATTACAAAAGGTTTGTTTTATATTTGCAAAACAAATATTATTACAATATGTGTGATGTAGTATTTATTTTCGTTTACAAATATCTACGTTGTTTTAAACGGATAATTTACTTAGTAATTAAGAATAATTATATATTGTCTTTTAATGAAAATATGAGTTTGAGTTTCCCAACAATGAAAAAATTAATTTTATTCAATAAAAAGAAAGGCTTAATCTTTTCATACAAACTTCTGGATTTTTACTATATAAGGCGAGGCCTTTGATAGATGTTAGCTTTTATTTTTGATTATCAAATTACTCAAATATTGTTTTATTATCGTTCTCTCATGCGCAGATAAACATTTATCAAACGATAAAAATTTTCATGTTTTATAAGATATATTTTATTTAAAGTAATTTTCTACAGTGTTATTCACTTATATCTATATGACGTTAAATCAGGTTGTAAACTCTGTATGTTATTTTAATAAAATACCTAAGTTTTTTTTCCCCCAAATATATATACATATATATAATCCTTTTGATAGTAGAAGCAAAGAATGAGAACGAAGAATAGTTAGTTAAAAAATTCACCAAACAGACATACACACGCCAAACAAAGCAACAAAATTTCTCAAATTGATTCAATTATCAAGTTCAACAATAGCACTGACGCCAATCCACTGTACAACAATACTTGTTGAAAATTAAAATAGGACCATGTAATTAGACTCTAATGAAAAGAAGGTTGACTCTAGGACAATATTTCATGGTGGAAAAAGAGAACCTTGTAATGAACAATAATGACCCATTAAGCGCAGTAGAAGCTAAGCAACAGACACAAGATCACCAAAACCACAAAGGCCAGTAAAAATGAACAATTTCTCTATGTAGGAGAAGCTCAGAAAGGTGAAAAAAAATCATCAGGGAATGAAATACACATATTTAAAGAAACCAAATTTAATTTTTAACATCCCGCAAAACAAACGATGCAACAAACCAGCTCAATCAAATCCCAACAGAAAAACTCAAACTAAATGGAAATACAGGGGAAAAAAAAACCAAGAAAGGAAGGAAGGAGGCATGCGGCAAGACTTTTAATAAATATATATATGCATCTTAATTTGACATATTTTTACAGAAACGCTGCATCTGAAAATTGTACATAATTTAAATAAACGTCGCCTTGTTAATATTGACTCGAGTCAATAAGGCAATGGTGTGTATGTAGATCTACATACACACCATTTCATTTTTTAATGGTACAAGGAGATTTCAAATACTATTATACTATTTCTTTCACTGATTTTATTATTAGTCTACTGATTACTTTTAAAGCCAAATCTTTACTGAAAAATATGAAGATAGTTTTGAATGTTCCCAAAGAACATATTCTGAATTGGATTGTTCATAAGTAATTAGAGAAAGTGTTTTTCTTAAATTTTAAACATGATTGTGTACTATTGTTACAAGTGCCGACGATCAGTTTTTGAGAATCACAGAATTACAAAAAATACGAAACTTTAAGGACATTATAAAATAGATTTCGACGTAGCTTTTGTACCGACATTTTTTCCTAGATGAACTGCTGTACTTAATTTTTTTGAACCAAACTAAATGTTATATTTTTGAATTTAAAGAATGACTTTTTGAGTTTTTGAAAGAATATTTGTTCACGTATTTCTGATGATTTTCCAGTACCGAAATTTCGGTGCTTTTTATTCAATGCGTTGTATCAAATTACTTAAAATAAAGTTACGAGATAATTTGCTGTCTCAGTAACTGTATACAGCAAAAATGTAAGATCAGTTTCAGATTGTGTTATACAAAATTTCTTTCAAGAATTTTCGAAGTATGTTTGAATTTAATTTTGCTCCATTCCATTCTTACATCAAACTGAATTCAGTTGATGTGGCAAAAATAATAATGTTAAATATTACATCTACAATCATATAATAAATACGATGCCCTATAGGGAGAATTATACATCCTCGCATGTATAATATTGTTTAATATCATATTAACACACCGTTTGTCTATACCTTTGGTAAAGATGGTCGTAAATATTACAAGAATGATAAAAAGCCAAACTTTAATAAAAAGAATGCAAAAATGAATATTAATGTAGTATGTCTATACGCACATATGCAAAATTCTAAATTATTAAGATTTATGTACAATACAGCCAATACATATTATATTATTAAATGTCTAACTACACACTTGTTCAAATACAAAACTTTCACTGTAAACGTAAATGTCTTAAATTCAGTTTTAAAAGTGTCTTAAATGGATGGTCATTTTTTAAGCGAAAAAAAAAGTCTTAATTTTTAAGACACATTTTTGCATCAGAAATTAAGATATTGCAAGTGTCTTAAAACGCCGCCATGTTTTAGGCTGAAAAACACCGCCATGTTAGGCTTAAAAATACTACCGTTTTTAAGGCTTTTTAATAAATATATAAATAAATAAATATGGCGTGCGATTAGGTTTTTCTGTTAAAAATATATTTTAGATTTGTTTAGAGCATTAATGAAATACTTATATAAAAAAAGAAAGAAAAAAAAAAGTCCCATTTTCCGGCGTTGGGATTAGAACTCACACACCTCGAGCTAAGCATCGTCGGAGTAAAGCATTTACCAATCACGCTACCGTCGAACACAGATTACGTGTTTTTATTATATAATATACTGCAGTATTCGTGAAATTAATCGCAGTGTTATGTTTTATTTCTAATTTTTTGCCATAAAACTATTGATATTATGGTATCTTAAACTTAATAAATATTATTATCTTAAATTTCATATTTAGAGGACCAGAATTTTTTAATAATTAATAACAAATATGTGAAGGTTTCATCCCTAGATGATAACGATTTCTTTCCTTAAAGTGATATTTATATAAAAACGAACTGTAATCATGAATACAGGAAAGTTTGTAGATTTACATTTAGATGCAGATGAATTTCGGAAAGAAAATTTTTTTTAAATGAATAATAATAAGAAGAAAGAAAAGAAAAAAAAATATGCACAAATTATTCATGATTGTTCACTTATAAATTCGCTTTCTTCTCTACAAATTACTTGCTACATCCGTCTGCACACTTTTTCTTTTAATATAAGAAAGCTTTAAAGACAATGATTTTTTTTTTTTTTTTTTTTTTTTTTTTTAACAAAATAAGCTTTGTGTCTAAATATGTTGTTTATGAATTGTGTTAAAGATAATACCATGCAAATATCATTCACATCCCTGGAGTATTATTCCATAAAAATATAATTTCATAAAGCTACCATAATTTGAGTAGTTTAACTGCTTATTATATAAAATAATAATATATTTATCGAATGTGGAAAGAAGTAGGATAAACATATTTTCTGAAAGTAGATTCCATATGAAAAAATTTCTAAGTAATGCAAGTGTCTGAATTCCTAAATTATCTGAAAATTCAAACGCGTTTTGCTGTCTGAAAATTCGCGTATTTACGTGTTTCAGACATTTTTGTGTCTGAATTGATATTTCAGACATATTTCTGTCTTAAATTAAAATATCTATAACGTCTAAGGTACATTTTAAGACATTTACGTGTCTTAAATGCCGTTTCAGTTGTTTTTATGTCTTACTTTAAGACCCTTTTATTTGCAGTGTTGATTTTTATTTTATATGTGTCGTTTTAAGCTTTCGTTTGATATACATAATATACTCTATATGAAGACTTCTTTTTTTTTTTTTCATTTTTAACTCCTAAAAAAATAAGATAGAAATATTTATTCAATAATGCAAATTAAGAGTAAAAGAACAAACATTCATTGTTCATACACTTTATTTTATACAATTTTCTTGAATAAAAAAAGGGAACTTCTTTTACCATTTTCTTGAAAATTACCAGATCGTTATGGAGTTGAGAGGGATATTTTTGTCTTTTTATGACGACAAATTTTCATTTGCAACATTTTTCTCAGTTATCAATAAGAAATTTCGCTAATAAAATTAATTGTTTTTAACCCTTAAATGCCGTGTGTTGGCTTTCTGCAACAGACCCAATTTCGTCTTCTAAAGTATTATTACACTCTCAGAAATAATATACTCAATTTTGACGATTCAGACATCCTCGGGCTTGATTTCGTTGTTTTTGACAACCATTTCGTCAAGCGATCACGTGATTTTTGAGGAAACGTGAACTCTCAAATATTTGACGAAACTGTTTACTCACAATAGCATGTGCTAGCTTTCATTACCGCCATATTGGTTTTTTTCCTGTGTTGTTTCGACTTTACGTTATAATGACTTTTATTTGCCGGCCTGGTGGTTCGGTCGGTAGGCCGCTGCCTTCTGGATTCCCAGGTCTCGATTTCGAATCCTGGTACGGGCATGGATGTTTGTGATGCCCTATGTCTACAGAATATTGTGTGCGCTTGTTTCTGTGCATTTCTGTAAAAATGTGGATCAATTGAGACATAAGTCATTGTAACTACAGGTCTCAAAGCTGTCAAATAAATGTCCAAATGACTTTTATTTGTTTGCTCTGTTTTATTTATATTCTCATTAAATATAATTAGGATGTAATATCTAAAGCAACGAACTTGCAGGTAATTTTATAATTCTATAATTTGTATTTTATTCTGTGTCACGAAACTAGAATGAAAAAATGTATCTTTACTTTTGACGAAATTCGTATGTTCAAACAAGTAACGAAAGTGATTTTCTCAATTTGACGAAATATTCGCTCGGAGTATTTCCCAGGAAACGGTTTCGTGAAAATTAAAGAAAACTTCGTGAAATTTGAGTATCCATTTTTGAGCGTGTAGAATAATATTGAAGCTCTAATACGTCATGTTTGCTGATTGGGAACAAATTTCTCTTTAGCTGTAAACCATAGTTAAAATAAAATATGATTTTTCTTTTTTAACGTAAAATATTAAATAAATTATTTATTTGTAAGAAAATATAATTTTATATATTCCTTGATGAATGTGAATATTTATATAATTTATTGATAGTGAATATTAACATAATAATAAAAGTCCCATTGAATATATTGTTCTAGTTTATAATAACATAAATCATAATAACATCTAGTTTATAAAATCATAAATAATTTAAAATTATTCTTTTCAATTTCATTCTGAAAAGTGCATCTTAAAATTTAAATATATAATTTGTTTGTTCGTCAAAAGTTTCGCCGCATGTTTACAAATATTTAACGTAAACAAGAAAATCTTTTACTCACTGCTAATAGAACTTTTTAAAAAGAAGTAAAATTTTATTATTAAAACACAGTTTGGGGAGGTTTTTTTTTTAAGTTTTCCTTTATTAATATTTTATACTGCGTATCAAATGAGTTGCTCAACTGAATTTCATAAGCTCTGAGATGGTTTTAGATATCTGAAAGCTGTGTTAAAAGTATTTTTATATGTACGGTAATTAAACACATTTTATAAAAATATGTTGTCACTTTTTCTACGAAAAGCATATTTAGAAGCAGAAACATATAATGTTTACATAATTATAAATATGTTACACAAATCGTTTAATCTTAAAAAAAAAAAAGTAAATACATAAAATAAAGTATTACATATGTTTATTTTAAAGTTCGTTCTTTCAAAATAAACAATTTCAAACAATGTCACAAATTTTTATTTTAAATCGTTAAAGGGAATTATACTTCATGCTTTATAAAAATAAAAATTTTATTTTTTCTTAAGGAGACTTGTTCAAGAGAGTGTAAATACCAACTGCATGTAGGTTTTTTAAAAAATATTCAAAAATGAGGATTTTTCAATTCAAACTGCAGGTTTTTTTTTTTACTTCCATTATCCGACTACCGTAGGTAATAGAAGTTTTGTATTCGGTCCAAAAATTCGATATCGAGATTTCACCTGATTTACATGTTTTCAGATCTCCTGAGTTCAAAAAAGTGGTTTTGACAATTGATCAGAGTGTGTGTGTGTGTATGTAGGGAATCTTCTGGCTATTATATCTCGAAAACTATTAAACACAGAACTACGAAACTTTAGAATTTAAACAAGTCTGGTGTACAGAAGAAATTTCCAAATTTTTGTGAAAATTGGAAGTGGAGCCGAGAGTCCATATCTCAAAAAAAGCCCAAACGATTTTCTTCAAAACTGCAGTATAAATACTCTATTACATATTCTTTCGAATGATATAGTTGGTTAGATCAGAAAAAATGATAGGCGTCCTGTATAAATGGCTGAATTTCAGGTCCTGCAAGTGACTTTCAAAACTGCTGTATAATTTTTTTCAAACTTGTCATATTAACCCTCTTTTAAATATTCTTTTGCATGTAATTGCTATTTTCTGGTCAACAATTAATTATGCCAAGCTTAGGTAAAAGTCGGTATTTCAAAAACGGTTCTAATGATTTTCTTGAACATTGTTACATAAACCCATTTTAAATATCCTTTTGCATACTTTCAAATAAATAAAACTCTTCCATTTTTTTTTTAAATAATTTCTTTTTCTTAAAAAAAAAAAAAAAAAAAAAAAAACTTCCGGAAAATTTTTAAATGTATTTCATTAGGTTAATTCTATGTCTTCTGATAACATTATCTCCGAAAAGTGCATATAATACATGTAATAGTGGATAATGGAAGCCGTGTGGTTGTTTCACACAAGATTTTTTTCTTTATAAAGGTGCTGGCCAGAAAAGGTTCTTTTATGTTTTTATTAAATTCTAAGCAAAATAGATGGTGCCCAATAAAGGCCTCTTCCACCCTTTTAACTGCTGAACGTCTGCAGCTACAGTCATTACTGTCTTGGTATGATAAAGGGCTACATGCTACAAAATGCAACCGCTCACATCGGCACTTCGTGCATAAAGTGGATTAAGTGTTCCTGTCTCAAAAACGTACAAGACAATAGGAAATGTGAATTGCAAAGTTGTAGAGCATCATTGATTTAGTACGAAAAGACGCTTCGTAAACAATAATGTTAAAAACAGAATTCTTAAGAAGTGCATTGGTTTGTTCGCATTGTCCTACACTGTGATGCATTGAAACGAGCTATTCATCAACAAATATTTTCAAACTTCTGCCCGTCAGCTGTACTGCACATTTGGACCCTTGTTCGAACTTTACGTTGCGCAAGTTATCGCTTAACGAGTGATACGTATCATACCTAAAGTTCAAACAATGGTCCATATGTGCATTACAGTTGACGGAGAGAAGTTTTATCATCAAAAATAAATCTATCTTGAGATACATAGTTGTTTTATTTTTTCTAAGATCATTTCCTCACATCACAATGTAAGAAACCGCAAACAGATTCGCGTTTTAAGCGTTGTTTCAGCATTCATGTCTAAGGTGTATTTCCGTACTAAATCGATGATGCCCTACAACTTTAATTCATTTTTTCCTCTATCTTAGTTCGTGTTTGAGATAGGAACGCTAACTGCAACACGAAGCTCTTTACATGTTTAAAATTTTGAATAAAGAATTTATTTATTACATGAAACAAACCGAGAAAAAAAATATATATATACAAATATAAAACCCTTCGAAACCAATGTAACCACTTAAGGCAATAGTGGACGTTGAAATTAGGTTGGGGGAAAGTTCTGTCGTATTTTAAATAAAACATTTAAATCAATTTTATTAACGCTTATTTACATTTTAATCAATAATATAATGTCCATTATTTGCAACTATTCGTTGTCTTTTTTTAAGCAGCTTGTCGAGAGAAAAGCCTAGAAGTTCTCGAACTTAAAATATTCAGCAACTGCCATGGAGACAGCTTCGAAAGAAATGATTGTTTCCCATCGGTTAATTTTGAAGCAAACGGAATAGATAATAATTCGATGCAGCTATGTGAGTTGAATATGGTAGAGTACCAAGAACTTCCCATACAAGCTCATTAAAATTTTGTTGCGTCGCCATTGCAGTATGTGATTTTGCATAATCTTGAAAGAACAGAAATCATTTTCTAATCGCTGGTACTGGCCACTTTTCCTTGATAGCTGCATTCAATTTTTCAAGCTTGTTATAATAAGTGTTCGCATTGATGGTTTGTCCCTGTTTAATTAGTTAATTGTGCACTGGACCTCTTCTGTCCCCCCACAAACCGAACATCACCTTCAGTTGATGATGGTCTGGTATTGCAATAATTGTGACTAATGCTCTAGGTTTTCTGTAAACATTTTTTCTACTTATATTCTCGTAAAGAATCCAACAGTCATCTTCCTTAATGAATTTGTGAAAAAAATGACTCCACATTATATTTAACAAGCAGAGATGAAAAGATTCTCACACGATCCGACAAAATTCTTTCAGTTCAAATGTGCACATCCCAAATACTCCACTTGAAGACAAATCCAAGATGTTTAATGTGTTTTCCAGTAGTCGAATGGTGCATGCTGAGTTTCTTTGCAATCGCTCCAGCAAATAGATGCGAGTGTCACTCCAAAATGGACCAAAAAATGTCATTATTGATCTTAGATGCCCCCCTCCCCAAGATTGATGATCATCTTTGACAAAATTGGGCAAACAATCTTTGATAGGTCTGAACATTTACAACTTCACTTCCCAACGTGTCACGTACTTTTTTATACGCAACAGATGATTTTCTTCTTCTCTGGAACTCATATCAAATTCAATGTCTTAAATGCAGTTTATAGACTGGTATTTTATTCACTTTGTACATCGCAATTAATTGATGAAGGGTACTGAAAGTAGTTCTTTTATATCCTTCGAGAGCTACGCTAAATAATAAGACCACACGTGATGCATTATAACTGCTTGTCTTGACCTGACAGGTAAAATTACCTGCAAGTTAGTAAAATACGGCAGAACTTCCCTTCGAACCTAAAACATTACATACCTAATGCGACTTCCATTCAGATATTTTGGTTCTGCTGAGTTTTGAATCTTTATAACTTAGTATCTATTAAATGAAAAAAATTGTATATACCTTACAGCCAATTTAAATATTTTGAAAAAAAAAAAACCAAGTCTGCAATAAATTTATTTAGAGTTGTAATATTTGCATTGTTGAGGAAAATAGGAATTAAAAAACCCAGACAAATTTAAGTTTATTTGTATATGTAGGTCTTTAACAACCCCTTACAAAGAAAATAGTAATTGACAAAGCGTCACAATGGAGATCACATTTTGAATAAGCAGATAAATAAAAAGATGCAAAAACAGCTAACAATAATTATTTTTTAATTCACATTGCTCTATACCTCTATACGACATATTATATAGTAATGTTAAATATTTCAGATATGTTAGTGTTCTAAAAATATAAACGTCTCAAACTATTTTGGCTTGTAGTTGTGAATATATAACAAATATTCATTTTATTAAAATTAATATTTTTAAATCAAAATTTTAATGATCGTATCCCGAATAATTAAAACTAATTTGTATATTTTCATGTACGTAAGCATTAAGTAATCTTAAATATTTTTCTTTTAAATATGTGAGCATATGCATTATACAGTAAATGTCTGAGGTACTAGCTTGCTAAACACGGTGATTTTGCATTGCGAGACAAATTACCAGAAGTGCTAATAATTTGTTATTCATTACCATTTCAATCATGATGAAAACACACGTTTAGCATTAGTCATTATATATATATCAGAGAGAAGGAGATATTGCTTTTTAACTGTTTAGTTATAGTTAGTACATTTTAAATGTAACTGAAATTTTATTATTTCTAAAAGAAACTCTGTGTGAAAATCAAAATCAAAACCCAAAGCATGAATACAAAATATTAAAGTAAAATATTGCACTAAAAATCCTTTTTCTAAATCCCCTTTTAAGCTTTTTAACCGTAGTGATTTTTCTCAATTCCAATTCAATCTTTTTAAAGCTTTTACATCTCTACTTATCATAGATTTAAATTCGTTGTAAAATTGAGCTCGATTTTTATACGTAAGTAGACACACTGCTCTCTCTCTCTTCAGATACGAAAAGCTCCTTTTGTTACGAAAATTGATGTTTATTTACTCGTGCATTGAAGACCTTACAAAATATTTTTGAAAATACCATTGAGATTTGAGTTAAATTTTTGTTTATATAAAGCCACGTTTCATATATTGAGAATTTTAAACTTTATGTGATCTTTTTTCAGTTAAAAAATAAAAAGTTGTTTTAACTTTTATGTAAATTTATTTTCTTTAAGTAAATGTGAATTATATAACAGTAAAAAAATAATTTATTTACTATCCAGTAATAGAAACTGAGTATAAAGCTTAAGAGGGAATATATATTCAATGATTTGATTGAAGTGAGATGTTTAATAAATACTTGTTATTCATGCGATATTTGTTAACTCTTTATGAATCATATTTAATTTAGTGCTTTTGAGCTTAATATCAGTAATAGTAAATTTTGTGTAAATATGGAATTATGAAATATTTATTTACAAATAATGCAAAAGAATTGGGACTAGTGTAAAATGATCGACGACCTTGGTGAGATTTGAAATTTCAACGACGCCAACAGAACGTCAAGTTTTTCTTGTGTGCGATTTGGAGAGAAAAAGACCACCACATTTGGCGCACTTGTCCCCCATTTGGCAACCATCGCTCATTCTACACTAGACCCAAAAAATCATATGTTTTATTAATTTGTACAAATAAGTTTCAAAATCAGCATTAGGACACACAGAAATAAGGTTCAAAACCAGCATTACATAAGTAAAGTTTCTTTATTACTCTTCTGGGCGCAAAAACAATCATTGATATGACTAATAGAAATATGATCAAAATAGCAAACAATGACGAAAAAAAAAAAAATCTGAATATTGATATCTAGACGTATACACATGAAGATGGATACAATTACGTTATATTTCTTTAAAGGATAATAAAAATTATTTGCACTTATGGTATGTTAAAAGTTAAACTGATAAGTTACCACTAAAAGCACTGCAGAGACATTAGTCAAATCCTCTTTTAGAATAAGATTTTGCTGAAATAATCTCTGAAATTCGCATTTTTATATACCTGTAGAAACCACGGAGTTCAAAAATTTTTCATATCTATATCATTATATAAAGCGCAAAAAATTGTTTGTTTGTGGAGGGTAATCTCTGAAACTACTGAACAGATTTAAAAACTCCTTTCACTGACCGAAAGCTACAGTATGCCATATTGTTATAGGCTATATTTAATTTTGATAAAATAAATTTTAGTTTAAAATCTGAGCATTTTAATTAAAATCCCCATAGAAGCCGTAATAGAAATGGAAATAATGAAATATTAAAAAAATTAGCTGCTGCCAACATAAAAGAAACATTTACATATTCATTTCGTTTTTAAAATATCTTGACGTGAAAAGAAAAGAAATATATTTGCACGTGCATTAAATTGAAATTCATATAAAGCTTTTTTAATTGTTAAACTTACACGTTAAATCTGACGTCATTATAGAATTAAAAGTGTTTATTTTTCTAATAATTTAATTTGATATGATATGATATAATATCTAAGCATCAATGTTTAAACCACGGAGTCTTTATTACTCCGTGGTTTAAACTGATGTGTGTAAACGAAATTGGAATTTAAAAATAAATAAATAAAATAAAATAAAATAAAATAAGAAATTCTATTTTATAATATTATTTATTTTAATTTATAATTGTTGCCAAAAATATTTACGAATTAATTTATTTTTAGACATATAATAAAATATATTTTCACGCGAACAGTAATATAAAAAGTGAACTGGTTTTTTTGTAAAAAAATAATAAAGATCAAGGAAAATTATTTCCCCATTTTAATCCCCATATTTGGATATAGATATGTATTAGTTATCATGTGCATCCGTTAGATTAAATTGTTTTTGTTGTAAAATTGATAAAATTGGAATTTTAAATTTCAAAACTCTAGAAAAAAAAATGGCAAATTTCCATATTCGATTGAAAACATAAACATTTCATTTCAAAGGATGATATTTACACAATAAACATCCAACTAATAAACTAATTAAACGGGAAAGGATAAATATTCTATCATAATTTGAAGTCAAATTTGTTTTCAAATGTCTAAATAAAGTATCTGATATAATATACTAATATGTTGCAGCGGAATAGATTTGATATCCGTCATCCTTGGCAGAAAAAAAAATATCGCCAAATTATCTGGCGAATATAATTTAATTCCTTTCAAAAATCATGGTTATTTTAAAAACTTACATTAAGAGTGTAACGAATAATATGAAACAATATTTCGTACAATACATATTACGAAAATATACATCTGGCATGTATATTTTCGTATTACGTTTTTGATCGCCAAATACAAAAAACGCCAAGGGTGACAGTTTTGAAATTTAAAATTAAAATTTTATCAATTTGACAGCAAAATAACTCAATCTAACGCATGCATACAATAACTAATACATATCTATACCCAAATATGAGGATTAAAATCGGGAAATAATTCTTCTATAATTTTAATAAAAAAAAAAAAAAAAATCCAATGAGCGATTAACATGGAAAATCTTTTTCTTGCATCCACGGGCGGTCAGTGATGTCATACTTCGCTTGCGTATTGAGATGTTTAAATTTATTTGGCGACTATTTTTAGCAACTAACAGTTATGGCAAGTAGCTCAATATACATAGCGCATACAGCCATTACTGAAATGTAAATAGCATTTAATTATTTGAGTTACATTATGTTGACTGGAAACCTATTTAATATACCTATGCTCTATAGCTATGCTAATATAAAAAAAGAAAGGTTTATATGCATATGTAGAGAACGATCGCTAGAACTAAAAAGCCGATTGCTTTTTTTTTTTTTTTCCTTTCAATAATCAAAAGTTACACTGTCTCTCTCTAAGTGCTAGAAGCTATAATAAATTTTGGTAAAATAAATTTTTAACTAAAATTTTCAATATTTTAATTGAAAACAAAGCATAGATTTGATATCTATCGTCATTGGCAATTTTTGTATTTGGCGATCGAAAACGTAATACGAAAATCTGTATATTATCGTAGTAAATACGAGATGTATGTGTTTACTTCAATTACCCTACTACCGTAGGTAGTGGAAGTATTGTATAGGTTTTGGCAATTGGTCAGTGTGTGTGTATATGTGCACGTGTGTGTGTAATCTTCTGGCTGTCATATCTCCAAAACTAATAAAAATAGAACCACTAAACTTCACAAGTGATTCAGGTCTGGAGTACAGATAAATTTTCCAAATTTTCGTGAAAATTGAAAAACCGTAATTGGGTCATCGAAAACCAGAAATGGGACCCTAAGCCCATATTCAAAAACACCTCTAATGATTTTCTTCAAAGTTGCTATATAAATAATATATTAGATGCCCTTTCGATTGAAAAGTTGCTTAGTTCAGGAAAATTGATAGGCGTCCTCTATAAACAGCTCAATTTCAGACTTCGCAAGTGCGTTCCTTTAAAAACACCTGTACGGATTTTTTTTCAAACTCGCCATGTTAACTTCCTATTAAATATCCTTTTGTATGTAATTATTGTTTTTAGGTCAATAATTGAGTATGTTAAGTTTTGGTAAAAGTTGGTATCTCAAAAACGGCTCTAACGTATTCTTGAAAATTTTTTCTTTAATCCAATTTAGATAACCTTTCTCAAGTATTACGTGCTTATTGCAGGAATATTAACGGTCAACTTGATTAGGTAGTTCAGTTTTAGATCTCGGAAATTCGTGTTTAAAAAAATAACTATCTATTTTTTTCCCCTTATTTTTTAACTCGCTATGCAAACTCTGTTGTATGTGTCTTTATACGTGTATCAAGTTTCTCTTACTCGAAAATCTCAAAAAATGCAAGTAATATCTCCAAAAAATTGTATATATTACGTGTAATAGTGGGTAATGGAAGTCGTGTGGTTGTTTCACACCAGATTCTGTAATAGTATATATTGTACGAATATTGTTTCATATTATTGATTTCTCCTTTACTATACATTATTAAAATAATAATCAATTATGGAAAAAATTAAATATATTTGCGAAATGAAAAAATAAATAATAATTAAAGCTATTATGACGTCAATTTTATCAAAAACATTTTCATGTCATAGGTTTATTTTTCAATACTTTTTATTCATGAGTAAAGAAATGTTTCTTTTTATGTAATAAATAAATAAATAAATAAATAGCATTAAGTAAAAATTGCCAACATTTAACAACTAATTAAAAAAAATAATTGTAAAATTATATTTTGACTTTCCAGTTAATAATATTGCCTGACTATAACATATAAACTGATATATTTCTTGATTTTTTACCTATCAATCCATCTTTAACTAAAATTTGTTCATCAGTGCGAAGCCGGACGGGTCAGCTAGTCGCAATATAAATACATATTAACGGCTAATATATCTACATCTTGTATAGGACTTAACATTATCATACATTGGCACTCCCACTTTTTGAATTTTAAGTAAATGATTTTGTACAGGAAAATATTCTATTTCTTTGTTATAACATTGTATGTTTGAGTAGAGAATATTAAATAACATTCTCAAATAATTGCAACTGACAATTAATTACCCAATTAATTTCATAACATGTTTATAAACATATAATTGTTACTAAGAGCAAATTTCTTACAAAACTATTTCATAAACTATTAAACTTCTTAAGAAGAAATTTGAGTCGATCTCACCAATGAATGTAATATTTCTGCGCCATCTTCAGGGAATTTACAAATTACATTTGCGAGATGAAAAGGACTATTTTTGTTGTTTGTCTATCTTTCTTTCATGCATTCTAGCTTCTAGGAATTTCTTCAATAGTTTTTGTTATGAAAGCACAGATAAACATATATTCTCGATACTGTAATGTTTTCATTCGAGAACTAATTTCTGTTCTAGATAAATTTAACTTTCCTCTTTTCTATTTCCAAAAGTTGTACAGAAACCATAGAGTTCGAATAATTATTAATGACACAATTTAAATCATATATTGCGCTAATGTATGTAAACCTTGTATAACATATCAGTATCTTACACTAACACTCCCGCTTTTAAATTCTTAGTACAGGATTTTGTATCATGAAAATATTTCATTTATTTGTTGTAACATGGTATATTTATGTATGACATTTTAAGTAATATTCCCAAATAATTGTAACTGACTTTACAATTAATTTCATAATATGTTTATAAATAGATTATTGTTACTAGGAGCAGATTTATTGCAAAACTAATTTCATATATTTATCTTATTTAAACTAAATTAATTAAGCTAGCACCGAAAACTGAGACGATCCCACGAATGAATCTAACCTTTCTGTGGAAGCCCCAGGAAATTTACAAATTATATTTGCGAAATGAAAATGCCTAGTTTTGCTGTTTATCTATCTTTCATGCTTTTAGGAACTGGTTGAATACTTTGCGTTATGAAAGCGCCGACAAACATGTATTCTCAATATTGCAATGTTCTCATTCAACAACTAATTTCTAGTCTAAATTCCTTTCTTTTTCCAAAGGTTGTGCAAATATTTTGTTAAGCACATCTTTTTTTATTAATGCAATTTTGAATTCAATAAAAATGCTTATAATTTTCATGTCACAATATTTTTACAAAATATTACACCTGGTAAAAGGAATCATCCATTTTCATTTTAAGTTTTATATTTGTTTTGAACAATGAAACAGATTTTTATAAGGTAACTGAATTATTTCATACTGTTTGTCTAATGCGTAAGATATAGCGAAATTTCATTTGCATAATTTAATAGCCAATTGTATTGAGCTACTTATATAAAATCCCCAAACAAGTAGAGTGAAAACTCAAAAAGTTCTACGCCATAGAATGCACTGAATTTCAGCTGTTCCTAAAAATAAGAAATTGGTAAGGGGGGATTTTATCAATATTTATTTACAATAGTCGAAAAAATTATTACCATTCATTGAATCAAAATTAAATTGCGAGTAAAACCCTACATGTAGTTCAACCCTACTTACAGTTTAGGTTTTTTTCGAGAGAAACTGAAAAGCAGTTCATTCTATAGCGTATAACTCTTTGAGTTTACACGATACTTGTTTGGGTTTTTGTACAAGTAGTTCAATACATTTGTCTGTTAAATTATGCAAATGAAATTTCGCTAAATCTTACGCATGAACAGTTAAAAATTATTCAGCAAAAATGCTCATATTTCGTTATATGTTTAATATTTTTTTCATTCTGATTGCAGTATTCTGTGCCTAATATTGTATGTCGAGTTTTCTGAAAATAGCTTTGCATTAGGTAAAGTACCTTGCGTGTTATACCTAAAAAAAAATTGTTTTTTTTTTTTTTTTTTTTTTTTTTTTTTTTTTTTAAACAAAACCTTTATATCCCTTGATTACATGCGGTAGAGACAATATATATATATATATATAAGAAAAAATTTAAATAAAAGATGGAGTAAAACTTGAATTATTAAATATATATAGAACTAGAACAGAGTTTTTATAAACCAATGCGCAAATGCAGCAAAAGGAAATATAAAACTATAATAAATAAGCAAAATAACTAAAACCAGATGAAATATTAATCCCAAAACACATGGGGGCTTCATCAGGTTAGCTCCCCCATATAGGGAAAGGAATATGAGAAAATTCTGACGGAACGCTGGTAATTTAACCAAAAACACGTTTCTAGCCCCCAACGTCTTACAGATGGAAGCAAGACCATACAGCAAACGAATTTAATTGATACAAAGCATAAAAAGCAATTAAATTCAGAAATCAAGCACAAAATATAATACATTAATATAAAATACAAGAATATAAATATTTTCCATATTGTAATGACTATTCGAATTTGTCCTAGTATGTATTCATATATATTCTTGTATTATTTATATTCTTGTATTATTTATATTCTTGTATTTTATATCGATGTATTATATTTTGTGCTTGATTTCTGAATTTAATTGCTTTTTATGCTTTGTATAAATTAAAATTCGTTTGCTGTATTGTCTTGCTTCCATCTGTGAGAAGTTGGGGGCTAGAAACGTGCTTTTTGGTTAAATTACCAGCGTTTCGTCAGAAACTTCTCATATTCCTTTCCCTACATGGGGAGCTCTCCTGATGAAGGCCCCCCCCCATGTGTTTTGGGATTAATATTTCATCTGGCTTTAGTTATTTTGCTTATATATATACAGACAATAAGAAAGAGCCCCTTAATCACATGCTACATCCAGATTGCATTTCAAGCTTTACTTTTTACAGGGTGATGCAGAGCACTTTCATTTTTCTTTCATTTTTTACTAGTCCCTCTTTTACTTTCGGCGCAAAACTTTAACTGCAATGTATGAGGTATAGCATGTTCTTTATACTTGTGAAGTTTCAAGATGATTTATTTAGCACTTTTTGAGACATTTTAAAAAACATGTGAAATCGAAAGTGTCCGGTCATTTATGGAAAGGTAGTTTAAGAAATTAAATGGTAAAATTGGATATTGGAAGGCACCCTGGCATATTGGAAGTGTGACAAAGCAAAATCGCTGCCTAAAACAAATAGTGCTGTTGCTTACCTAAAAAAACTGATGAATTGCTTACCTAAAAAAAAACTGATAGAGTTTCAACCACTGGGCGATACTATAGTATTTTTAATTTCGCGTGAATAACATTAAAAATTAGAGAGAAAAAAAATAGCTACGCTACGAAAGTTGGTGCATATTTTATTTATTATTATTTTTTTTTTAATCAGGAATTTGCGTATGGATAGATATTTTCATAGAGATATTTCACATTAGCTTAAAATTTTTATTTAATTAAGTAGTACTTTTCTTTTCTAGAGTGAAACAATATATTTCATTTTTATTGATACTTTATATCTAATTTATGAGGTTCGGTTCTTTTATGTTCTCACTTAAATTGAGTGTAAATAGTCATAATTTGGATTTTATTATTATTATTATTTATTTATTTATTTATTTATTTATTGAAACAGCTTCAGTATCGGACCGTTTATTTTTAATTCTTTGCATTAATTTTAGTTTTATTGCATATTGTTAAAATTTATTAAATATCCATAAATAACTCTTTCAAATAAAAATTACTGACCATTTTCTTTTTAAAAGTTTGATGATCTTCTGTAAATGTTGTTAAGGGAAAAATGTTCTTTTTCAACTTGCTAAGTCTTTCATTTTACTAGCATCTAAATGTGTGTGTGTTTGAACTCAGTCGTAACTTGCTAGCTCAGCTAAAAGCATTTTCTTAAGAAGTTAAAAGTAAAGAAATTGATTTTAGTTACCTGATGCGAATTATTGATCACACAATCTCGTGTGTAAATCAGTTTATTTACATATAAAATGTCCTTTAACGACTTATTTGATTTGTGTTTGAAAAAGTATTTTCATGTACATGACTAATAAAATATTTGTATAAAATAATATATATAAAAATTATTTCTTTCATTCTTTTATAAATATAAAATTCGGTTAAATAGCAAAGTAATTAAACGGGGGATTTAATTAATTTTGTTAAGATTATTAACTAATAATTTCATAGACTTCTTTTAAATTACATATACATATAATGTAATGCATGTATAATCCATGCACATCTTACCTTATCGAATTCATATTACATATACATATAATGTAATGCATGTATAATCCATGCACATCTTACCTTATCGAATTCATATAATCCCGACGAATTTATAATAATCAAGTGAGAAAAATAATTCATAATTTTTTTCATTAATTTCACGCTGCGTCCAATATTTGCTGAACAATAAATTTTGTACATGTAGTTTGTTTACATAAGCAGAAGTATTTTGTTTTAATGTAATACGAAACAAAAATAATTTTCAAGTCAATTAAAGCCCACCAGTATACGAAAGGTTCTGTTCTTAAATTTGGGGGACGAGAGAAGCCAGGTTCTAACGTTGATTAAACCAGGTTCTAGCCTTTTCTAATCGGTCTAGCCTTTCGCAACTGTCCATGTTTTTATTCAAAATATGCGTAAATAGGGCTATAAATATATAAATGATATATTTATATACTGGATCATAGCACCTTATACATTTAAGAAAATATTTTTTTTTAAACTTCGTTTATTTTATAATTTTTAATATTAATCGAATAATACATTACAAGCAACAGTATAATTATACTATTATTTAGTGTTTATTATAACAGTTTAGTGTAAATGTAGCAATTATTAAAAAAGAAAGATCTGAAATAAAAAGATTAATTATACAAATGATTGTTAAATTAATTCACGGATAATTTAAAAAAAAGGTTATAAGGAGTATATGAAATGTTAACAATATATATATATATATATATATATATATATATTATGAGAAAAAACTGTAGATATTTTTTCATGCAGAAGTTGAAAACAATAATTGTATTGACTCTCTTAGATATAGTATGAATTTCTTCATTTTTATATTCATAGCTACTTCAAATAAATAAATTCCTTTAGTTTTTCTTTAATTTATTACTATATTAATTGCATTATTTTTTTATAATATATCTAACAGTTTATTATTTTAGTTTAAACATAATTACTACAATTATTAACAAATTAAAAATTGATTGTACAAGTAATTATCTTTTTAAATTAATTAGAATTAATAAATCATTCATGAGTGGTTATCAATTTCACTAGGGAAAAGGGGGGAAAAAAGGTTAAATTTGATATTTACATGAAAAAAAGAGTTAATGTAACTTACTGAATTTAATTATGCAGAGTATATGCAAACGAGCACAAAAATTATTGTCAAAAGCCAAAAAGTTTGAAATTAAAAATTAACTTTTTATATAGAAAGAATTTCTTTA
This sequence comes from Salticus scenicus, assembly GCA_963930645.1. Lineage (NCBI taxonomy): Eukaryota > Metazoa > Arthropoda > Arachnida > Araneae > Salticidae > Salticus > Salticus scenicus. The sequence goes on along the minus strand of OZ005656.1, from coordinate 288,601,652 downwards.
TTTTTAAAGCCACATCCACGCTTCCTTTTGAGACACATTATAATTTTCTGTTTATAGTCCTTTTTTTTTTTTTTTTTTTTTTTTTTTTAACTTTAATTAGAAAATATGTATAATGCTTCAAAATTATATGTATTGGAAACTTAATAAATGTTAATTTAAAAAAAATAATAATAAATAAATAAAATAAAAAATAATGACAATATTAATTAATTATTTTTTTTTTTTTTCACTTTGGAATTCAAAATTATGTTGGCTGTATTTTATTTATGTTTTCCCTTTTATTCATGCACATTGAATATTTAATTTTGTCCGATTAATTTATAGTTTTGTGTAAGATAGACATTTCATGGTGCGAGAAATTAATATTATGAAATATCTGCCTTTTCTTTTAAAATAAAATATAACAAGATCTTCCGGCTCATTTGGAAGGGTAGTTTGGGCCGCCAATTTGTTCCAAAATGGCGGCTACAAATCATTAATTGACTTGGTAGAAATATTGATGTGGGCTATGTACCTATGGAGTTTCATGCAAATCGGTTCATAAATACCTTTTTACGTAAATTTGAAATTTTCAAGTGACCAGCGCTTGGAAAGAGATGGCGGAAAAAGTGGGCAATCTAATATATCAAACGCATTTGTGAGATAAATCTATTGTACTTATTTAGTTCGAATTAATTCAAAATTTCAAAAGTTATCGTGTTTTCAAATTATGCGGCCGCCACTTGGATCAAACTGACGGAAAAAGTTACTCAGTGAAGTAATCCAAGATAATTGTAAGATAAGTCCACTGTCCAACTTTGGTTAGAATAAATTCAGTATTTCAAAATTTATCGCTATAACAAATTCTCAAGTGACAGTGTTCAAGTGGACCCACCTTGGAAACAAAATTGCGGAGAAACTTGCCATCCAAAATCACAGATATTTGAGTGATAAGCCCTTTTATCAACTTTGGTTCGAATTAATTAAATATAAGTTATCGTAATAACAATTTTCAAGTGGCCGCCACTTGGAAACAATACGACGGAGCAAGTTGCAAGCAAATTCATACAAGATATTTGATGCAAAAGTCCGCTGTGTAACTTTGGTTCGAATCAGTGTAGTGTTTCAAAAGTTATTGTTATGACAAATTTTCAAGTGGTCGTCTAAGTGAGTGCAACTTGGAATCAAAATGACGGAGCAACTTACCCAGCAAAATCATCCAAGATATTTCTATGATAAGTTCACTGTCCAACTTTGGTTCGAACTAATTCAGTATTACTAATATACTATTCAAAAAGGATCGTGATCAGAAATTTCAAGTGGCATCGTAATTTCATGTGACCACCACTAAAAAAAGAAAAAAAAAAAAAAAAAAAGAGAGTGAAAAAAAGCCCACCGAACTTATCTGAGATATTTGAATGATAAATCCATTGCCCAAATCTGATGCGAATTGATTCAGTGTTACAAAAGTTATCATAATAACAAATATTCAAGTGCTGCCACTTGGAAATAAAATTGCGGATCAAGTTATCAAGCGAACTCATCCAAGATATTTATATGAAAACTTTACTGTCCTACTTTGGATCAAATTGAATCAGAATTTATAAAGTTATCATGATTATAAATTTTCAAGTGATAGCCTGATTTAAAGTTGTCCCGCTTAGTATATAACATCCGCACTTTCTTAAAAATGGTGGCTAAAATTCCTTAATAAACTTAATTGAGATTCTTGTATACATCAAAATTTCCATCAAATTCGGTCATAAATACGTATTTTACAATGTGAATTTGAAATTTTCAAGTGGTTTAATTCCACTTGTAAATTAAATGGCGGAGCTACTCGGTTAACAAACTCATCCAAGATATTTATAAGATAAGTTCATTGTCCAAATTTGGTTCGTTTTGGAGTATTATTTCGGAAGTTATGGGGATGTTAAATTTTCAAGTGGTAGCCTGATTTCAAGTGGCACCGTTTAATTTAAGATATCCGACACTTTGTTAGAAATAGTGGATAAAGTTCATGACTAAACTTGGTTGAGACTTTTATATAGTTTATATTTACATAAAAAATCAAGTAAATACGGCTTTAAATATGCTTTTTACATTGTGGATTAGAAAGTTTCAAGTGGCCGCTACTTGAAAAACAAAAAGTCGGAGCAACTTAGTTAACGAAGATCCAAGTTCACTGTCCGAGTTTGGTTCAATTTGGAGTACTATTATTTATATATAGATACAGATAGATAGTTAGATAGATAGATAGATAAACGAAGTGATTGCAATAGGTCGATTTCTAAAGAAATCAACCTAATTCAATTGAATACGTTTGAAACGAATTTAACTGTATTTTTCATTCTTTAATAAAAGTTATTCATTTTTTCTAAAAAATAAAATATAATAGTACTAATTAAAACTATTAAATGGTGAAATACATTATAATTCTTATTTCACAAATAGTAAATTTCATAGAAGAATTTCACCCATACATATATAATAGTATACTATAATGTAATTACTACTATAGTTTAACAGTACAGTTATGTATGCACAATAGTATACTTTATTTCTAATAGACTGATTTTACTGATTTTATAAATTTATACTGCTCTTGCCTAAATATTTCTGTCATTTAAATGCTGTCTTCTTCTTATTTTATTTATTTTTTGGGTGTGTGTACTTGCACATAAAATTCGTATTTTAAGTTCAAGAAATTATCATGCTGCAGCCACTGCAAAACTTCCTTCTACATCATTATATAACAGCACTCACATAGCAGATAATTTACACAAAAATTAAATCATTACCATAACAAATATTTAAAATATGGAATAATGAGGTCATATTCTACAGATGTCGAGATATAGTCATTTGAATAATTACTGATAGTAAGTGGTGGCAGTGCCGTCAGTAGGCCAATCTAAACACAAATTGAGCTAAGATACTTTCTCGTAAGTACATTTCCCACATGAAGTTTGGTATATTTGTAGAGGACAGTGAAAGCTGGGATATTACTTGGGGGTAAACAGAGAAAATTGCTACATAGCACCGCAATATACGAGGCGATATAGCATCCAAATTAAACTGGCATAATTTTTCCTATTGACCCTATCACATATGAGGTTTTGGGCATTAATAAACTATACATGTTATACATATCGACATTTTATTTAAATGATTAAAATCGTGTTCAGGATATCTCAAAATGTAAAATATACATAAAATTGAAGGTCAAAAAATTTCCGGAACGTAGTATTTTCTTTTAATGCATATAGAAAAAAAGTAAAAAAAAAAAAAAAAAAAAATGTTTACATTTATGAAAATCCATAACGTAAATTTCATTCATTTACTGATTCTTTAAATGTAGGTTTTTCTATGCATAAAATTGTTGAACTCATTTGCAATTTTTACTATTTATGGCAAATAAATGTCACTATTGATCATTTTCACTTACACTCTTAAATACAACAATACTGCAAATTCCTGCTTGCATTTTGTATTCCAAAGTATTTTTCAGCGCAGAAATAAATTCATCTTCCTATAACAAAGCATTTTTTCCGTACATTTGTTAAGGTAAAAAAGACTGTAAATTTTTTCTGCCTTTCATTTTCTGTTTCTCAAAAAAAAAAAAAAAAAAAGAAAGAAAGAAAGAAAGAAAGAAAAGTAAAAAAAAAAAAAGAACATGGATGTATTGAATTAATCTTAATTTTGCAAATCTAGTTGTTACCACTCATAATGCAAAATTTATCATAAACATGTCAAATAACTTATTTTATACTAGTATATAACCCCGTCAAAAATGACGGAATGTGAACGATAAATCTTGAAAACAATGTTTAGATCATGAAGATTATTACGTGATCATTTAAATGTATTTTCAATTTTTGTTTATGTGTTTCGATATTTTATAATTTTCGTTCTGAAATTTAAAAAAATTCTACCCGATCAATAAATATGGATGACAAAGACTGTTGGTTGACAAAAAATATAGGCCCGACAACACAACTGCAACAACACATCCCAGTGTTCCATTAAGTGCTCTTTATAAAGTTCTCATAATAATAATAATAATAATAATAATAAAACGTTTAACTTCATTTTACCAAAATACTTTTTTTTTAAAGACTATCCCCATTCAATACGGAAAGGGCACGTGACGTCACTAGCAGTTAATTTATGTGTCGAATAGCAAAACATTGATATTTCTACCAATACAGATTGATCTTTTGCCATTCGAGAGTGACAAAGATTGATTGACGGAACATTTGTTTATAAACATGCCCTTTCCTTATTTCTACACACCTTTCACAATCTACGTAGATCCTGTTATCGAATTTTCCAGCTAACTATCCAATAACGACAGACACTCCCTGCTAACCCAAATTCACCTCTACTCGATACCTCCAACCAGCTATCTCACCCAGAACATCACCAAAATATCCAGTATCCAGCTAGGGACTTTCTCATTCTCAACCAAACATTTTACCTTGACTCGATATTATCACCTTAGACTAATTCTAATACTAATTTCAACTGGTGACCTTTACTTGTCCAACCAAACATTCTATCCTAACTATTACACTAATTTCAAAGCTAAAATCAACTGACGACATTTACTTACTCATCTCGACGCCACTCATATTTTTCAATGTAAACAAACAATGAAGCATGATTAAAAATATTTAAGGGCTTTAATATGTTTTTACAAATATTTTAAGAGTTTTAAGGCTTTCATATGATTTAGAAATATTTTAAGAATTTTTTTAAATGAAATGGTTAAACAGTGGTTCATTCGGAATTAAAGAGTCGTCCATTTGGAATTTGTATTTTCTGAATGGCAACAGTTTTGGTTTGTTTTTATCTGGTAGTGCATTGTTTATAATAGCCAGTGATCCATTATATTTAATTTAGACCTTTAAACAATACAATTGTATAGTTTTTCAAGGTTTTAGAGGAAATAAATAAGAATAGGTGTGATACAAAATATATGTTTCCGTAAGTTGAACAAACGGGAAAAAAATGGCTGCCAAAAGTTTCTGTTTTGAAGTGGTCTAACCGGAACTGTTCCTGACAGATGATGCTCATTAATATGTTTAATATTCCATTGTCTACACAGAACATGATTTCAAGCGTCATAATATTTACTAATTTAATTCTACTTACTAATTTAATTCTTCAATTACAAATTTTACTTTATTTAAATTGATAATTACTTAAATACTAATTTAATGTTTACTTGAATTTGGGGTAACTGTGAAATTAATCTATAATTATACTTTCCATAGATAATTATGGACCAAAATCACGTCATGTACCACTATATATATATATAGAAACCATAAAAAATAATATATATATTATATATAACGTTTAAAGTCAAGCGAATAATACTTAACAGATTATTTTCCTTAAAATACACGTTTATAAAATAGAAATGAACTCTAAAGAATTTTTAACAATTTGAAACTTTTAGTTATTAGGAATCCTTGCTTAAAAAAAAAAAAAAAAAAAAAAAAAAAAAGAAAAAAAAAAAAAACTAAAAGAAATTTAAAATTGAAAGTATATCTTTTACTTCGCATTTTTTTACGCGGATGGTTTAAAAATAAATTTTGTAAGAAACAAAAAATAAAGCGATGTGAAAGTAGTATTACGTCCTTAAACGCTGAACAAGAAATGCAATTAAATGCTAATGACTTCAAGCAAAATTTTTCTGTTCTAAATTAATATTTTAGGTTTTTATTTTATTTTATTGTTTTAATATATTTTACGACATCCTGCTGTGGGAGGAAAAACTGATTTTTTAATACTTGAAATTTTATTCGGAAGCTCTTTTCAAAGAGAAATTAATTTAATGGCAACCAATTCAGATTTTAATAGAATAACATTTTACAAATTATGATATATCGTTAAAAAATTCTTTTACGGATTTTTTTTTTTTTTTTTTTTTTTTTGGGGGGGGGGGGGGGGGGCATAGTTTTTAGTTTTGATTAGTTTTTTTTTTTTTAAGTAAAATTTTTACTTTCCGAACACTATAGTGAGGAAAGTATTGTAATCATGACAAAAATCCGAATTCGAGATTTTGATGTTTTTATACGTTTTGAGGTCCCCTGAGTCCGTTTTCACTATTTTTACGATGATGTATGTATGTGTGTGTGTATGTGTGTATGTGTGTATGTCTGTGGGTGAACACGCTAACGTCTAAACGCTTCGTTCGATTAACCTGAAAGTTGGTACGCATATTGTAAGTCACCATAGTACGAACCCTATAGATTTTGGTGAATCTAGCACTTATAGTTTTTTTACAGGGACACAAAGAAAAATTCTTTATCATTATGGCCTATGGGAGCAAAATCTTAAAAGTGCGATAGCATCTAAACGCCTTATTCAATTGAGCAAAAATTTTATACACATATTATAGATCACAAATACTCAATCTGTATAGATTTTGGAGAATCTAGCACTTATAGTTTTTTTACAGGGACACAAAGAAAAATTCTTTATCATTATGCCTATGGGGCCAAATTTTTAAAAATGTGATAGTGTCTAAACGCCTTATTAATCCGAGCAAAAAAATTGTACACATGTTATAGATCACAGTTGAACTAACTGTATAGATTTTGGTGAATCTAGCACTTACAGTTTTTTTACAGGGACACAAAGAAAAATTCTTTATCATTATGGCCTATGGGACTAAATTTTTAAAAGTACGATAGCATCTAAACGCCTTATTGAATTCAGCTGAAAATTTATATGAGTATTATAAATCACTGTTGCACTAACTATAAGCATTTTGGTGAATCTAACATTTATAGGTTTTTACAGGGACACAACGAAAATTTCTTTGTCATTATGATCTATGGGCTCAAAGTTCAGTAGCGTTAAATAAAACAACGTGTAATAGATGGAGAAAAATACTCAAACACTCTATTATGGTTTTCTCTCTTTTGTTTGTTTAACAACTACTCTTTCTTTACTTTATCTACAAAACTGTTAATTACTCAATGTTCGGAAAGTCGAGTGGAGTCACTCCAGATTTTTTTCCCTTATAGTAATGAAAGTTAAAGTAGTATTTGATATAAAAATAAATTTAGATGCTATTTTATCTAAATAAAATGTAGAAAGTGTACATCTAAAATCTGTGTTTTGGGATCAAATTGAATTTTTTTAATGTGTATAATAACATGTGAATATATACAATTTTTGTGTTAAAAACAATTCACTAGTCCAACTAAATCGTTCTCTCCTAGTCATATATTAATGAATTAACAGAAATTAATCGATTAATTAACTTTTTCTTTTAACTAATTTTTTTCTTAGTCTGTCTTAGCGCTAATCTGCAATTTCTTATAGAATTTTCAGTCTAGTTTAAAAATTATTGTTTGAACTTTAATAAATATATACAGCTTTCTAATAAAACTTTTATTATTATTATTATTATTTTGTTCTTACATATTTTTTTTTTAAACTAATCTCGCGTAAGTTATATTAAAAAAATATTAAATATCTTTAATTTAACTTCTGTGTGTGTGAAATAATAATAAAAAAATAATAAAAGCACAGTAATTCAGAATTTATATATATATATATATATATATATATGTGTGTGTGTGTGTGTGTGTTATGAATACCTTTTCAGATATTAAATCTACATATTTAAAAACGAATGTATGTATGTCTGTTTGTCATTTATGCATTACTCCGATCTTCATGAAACATTGATAAATTTTTGAGCATACTACCGCAAAGTTTCTGGGATATATATTTTTTTTAATATCGACCCCTTAAGGGGACAGGTGGGCAAAAACGGGATTGAAGCATATTTTTAAGATTTCTTCTATTTTTCTACGGAAAAAATAAATATACAAAATTTCCTAACTTCAAGATATTACAAACATGAATATCTAAAAACAAATTTTGCCCGAAGAGGGACGAGGGCAAAATTATTTTTTACAGTTCTCTACGTTTTATGCATTACTACAACATTCATACGATCGCTATGAAACCTTGGGAAGTCGTTGAGCATACTCCTGCGAATTTTTCTGGCATATTTTTTTTCTCGGACCCCATGGGGGGAGGGGGATCCAAAAACGACATTGAAATATATTTTTTACGTTACCTTTATTTCTCACTGATTTTTTCCATTTATTTGTTTCATCGTAAGTTTAATCGATTTCAGTTCTCATAAACTTTCGAATTCTGAATTTTTCCATTTATTTATTTTCAGCGAATTGCGAGCATCGTCGAAGTTCGGCCCCCAAACAGAAATCGATTTTGCGGTCTACATATGAAGCACGAAAGAATAAGGCATTATGAGCTTCGGGAACAGAAAAACAACGGTATGCAAGATTAGAAGCTGTTCGAATATAAACTGCTCAAGCACGTTCCTCTCAAACGAACGAGCAAGGAGAAACAAGATTGGAAACCGATCGAGTATGCGCTGCTCAAGCCCGTTCGAATGAAACAATTGACCAACGGAGAGCAAGACTGGGAACTGATCGAGAACGCAACGTTCGATCCAGACGGACACTGCACTCTGATTTGAATCTTATTGCATTCCATTACGATGCTGATTATGATTACAGTCTTCATCGAAGGGCCGTTATTGGAAAAATGGACAACTTATGCGAATTTTGCAGTGCATTGAAATTCAAGAATGAAATTCCAGGAATGTGCTGCGCAGGCGGAAAAGTTAATTTGCCAGAATTTCATTTACCACCCGAACTATTATCAACGTTGGTATCAGGTAATACAAGCCAGTCGGAACATGTCTTGGCAAATATACGCAAGTACAATTAATGTTTCAAGATGACACCGTCCGGTGCGACAGAAATCATACTTGACAATTATTTGCCAACATTCAAAGTCCAAGGGCAAATTTATCTGTATTGTTATAAAGATTTGGCATATCTATTTTCGGCGTATTTCGATACGAATTCTCGACTCATCTCTATATAGTGATGAAAAAAGTGTGATTGACCAAGACCTGCAATACTTTTTTTTTAATGTAAAAATTAAATAAATAAATGACTTAAATTTATATTCACGACTCACATACACGACTCACAAAGCGTGTTTGTGTTTTAGGAATAAAACCGATCGACTGCCCTAGGGTCCTAGATCTGAGGGGAAGTGTCTTCCGTGGAGGTCTTTGTAAGGGATCCTAGCCCGTATTTATACAAGTTTTGAAGAAAACCACGGATAATTCCGAACGGCTGAGCTGACGTGCGCTTCAACCCGGCACATCATGTCTACCAGCTTTGAGCGCAGAACCGCTCAGATGCTGGTTGGCCCCACGACTCACAAAGATTATATACACAAATAAAAACTATGCACCTAATATCATATAACCCATTCAAATAATGTTAAAAATTTTAGAATCATCTGGAGGTTTATATGAGATTATCGTTTTTTATTTGTGTGGTTTTGTAGATATTTACCAAAACTATGCACGTATTTTTCTAGGGTATTAAGCATTTTAAAAATGTATATTAAGTTAATTATGTTCAATTCTGTGCAACCATGTTATGAGGCGTTTAGACGACATTCTGTCCTTAGGCCATAATTACGAGAGGTACTGCATTTGTTTATTTACACAAACCGAAAACAAAATACATAACAAAAGCATATAGATAATTATACACTGGTAGACAATGCTAAGGACGGACTATTGCCATCCGTCCTTAGCAATTGTCCGCCAGTGTATATGTCTCATGAACTAGTCTATCAGTTTATAAGTCAATCGGCTGATCTTTTTATTTTCTGTCACATTACACACAAATTCTGTTTACAGGCAGTAATGATGGGAAATACTTTGGTGTGTCCCTATACATGAACAACAAACAAAATACCCATCCAGAAATGTACACATAAATTTGTATTGCTCATAATTAAAGAACACGTATACCAGTTTGCAAGTTAATCCGGTGAATTTTGTGGATGCCATCAAGGTACATGCACACAAAGACGCTAAAAACTTTTTGAGTCTAAATAGGGAAGCCTCCACTGACGTTTCGGCAATTATTTCATTACAATTTTTTCATTCGTTATACCAAAGATCCGGGTTTTGTTTTTTATCTCGACACCGATTTTGTTGAAAATTAGCCTTTTATTCTTCCAAATAAATTATTTACATTTGGTACAAGTTATTAAAAATATGTATTAATCATGTATTTCAAGTGTATTGAAATTCTAGAAAAATTAATTTATCTGAAACAGTTTCACTATCAGTGAAACAGCTGAAAAAAACCACCTTTTTAATTAACTGATGACGTCAAAATGACGCCTAGTTTTTGTTTACTTTAGACTTTTCTATACAAAAATGCATAACTTATATTTCCCGAAATTGTAAAATCAGCATCACATATTATAATTGAAATTTCACTTTTTTAGAGGTAGTATTTGGTAAATTTAATTTAATAATAATAATAAAATAAACATTATACTATACAATTTAATTATTTAGTAATCAATTTCTTTCCAATAAAATATTTGGGATTATATATTGTAAAACACTTACTGAAATATATTACTGAAAATAATATTTATTAGATCATGCATTACAAATTATTCTTAGAGATTTAAAACCACAGGCATTTAAAATTCACTCTTATTTTGTACGTAGGAAAGTTTAAATGAATTTTAAAAGTTTGATTTTATTGTGAACATATTTTAAACTCTTGAGATTTTTTGTAATTACACTATAATTTTTAATTATGTTAGATTATTTATTTGAAACGCACTTTCCATTCATTTCCAACACATTATATTTTTATTACAAAGACATTTTCGAACGAAATTTTCCATTTATATCAATTGTCAATTACGCGATGCTTGATACGTGTTCTGTTTCAATAATTTCTTCTTTAGAACTTAAATGAAGTTTTAAGATATTTGCTGAATTTCAAATGAAAGTGCTTTCCCTTGTAATTTCGTAAAATAACAAGTAGTTTGAAGATATTTTATGAGAATTTAAAAATCCACTTTTCAATATTAAATTCTTTTCTGAAAAATATTATTAATTTGTTATAAGAATAAAAAGATTAAATAAATAGAAAAATTCTGTAAGGTCTGTTTTCAAAATCTGTTACTGACTGAATTAATATCAAAATCATGAAATTATTTTAATTAGGTAATATTGTAGAACACGACTCTTTCTGGATGTAGTCATTAAAGAAAATAAATTTTCATGTTATATTAAGAGATGACAGCGGAAAAAAAATATATACATATATAACATTGTCCGACGTTATAGTGTGATCCCAATCTCATTTCGCACGCTATTTGTCTATCTGCCACTTGCCATCAATTTCGATCAATTTCGAAATTTCATAATTAATATCTAAAATATTGTGAAGTAGTAAAAATAAAATTACATGTCATCTTAGTATAAATAAAAAATAATTCCAGATAAAGTAAGAAAAATGTGTAAATTTGATAAATATTTTTTAACTTTAAAATAGGATATCTTATGAAATATTGGGCATTTAAAGTATGTAAAGTATCATTTTGAATAGAAGGAGATTTTGGACAAGATTAATATATTTCAACGAATTGATGAGAATATTTTGAGTGTGTTAATATTTTAATAGTAAATTCAAGTTAATCAAGATGGGAAACATTGAGGGTTAAGATAAGAATAATTATAAGATTAAAAAAAAAAACTTTTTATATACCATGTTTTTATATTTTCTGTTGAAGTGATGACGTCACTGACAGTCTGGGGAGCCAAGAAAAAGATTTTCTATGTTAATCACCCATTGGATTTTTTGTAAAAAATTATTTAAAATCGAGGAAAATTAGTTCCCGATTTTTATCACCATATTTGGCGATAGATATGTAATAGTTATCGTGTGCATGCGTTAGATTAAATTGTTTTTGCTGTAAAATTGATAAAATTTGAATTTAAATTTCAAAACTCTAGAAAAAAAAAAGAATGCCAAGCTTCCCTATTCGATTGAAAACATAAACATTTCTTTTCAAAGGATGATATTTACAAATAAATATCCAACTGATATACTAATTAAAAGGAAAATGATAAATATTCTATCATAATTTGAAGTCAAATTTGTTTTCAAATGTTTAAATAAAGTATCTGATGAAAGATACTAATATGTTGTAGCGGGATAGATTTCATATCTGTCATCCTTGGCGGGAAAAAAAAATCGCCAAATTATCTTGCGAACATATTTAATTCCTTTCAAAAATCATGGTTATTTTAACAACTTATATTAAGAGAGTAATGAATAATATGAAACAATATTTTGTACAATATGCACATAGTACGTTTTTGATCGCCAAATACAAAAACACGCCAAAGATGACAGAGTTTTGAAATTTAAAATTAAAATTTTGTCAATCTGACAGCAAAATAACTCACTCTAACGCACGCACACGATAACTAATACATATCTATACCCAAATAGGGGTATTAAAATCGGGAAATAATTTTTCGCGATTTTTAATAATTTTTTACAAAAAATCCAATGGGCGATTAACATAGGAAATCTTGTTCTTGGCTCCACAGACGGTCAGTGACGTCACACTTCGCATGTGTATAGAGCTACATTAGTACTTTATCAATATGTATGAACTTTTTAAAGTGATTAGGACGTCAAAAATTGAATGTCGAAAGAAAATGAACTCGTAAAACGTTTTTTGGCAGCAACTAAATTTATGGAACTCACAGATAATTATAACCCTTTGTCATATAATAAACAAATAATTTGCAATGAATATAAATGGAAATAAAAACTTTCCTATTGACCAAACTGCACACAATGTGCAAAATTTCATTAAAATCGGTCCATTAGTTTGAGTTCATCGCGGACAAACACCGTGACACGAAATTTTTATATACATTGATATATGTGTACATCAGTCTCAATGCATTCTAAAAGTATTTTAAAAAAACAAAAGAATTTTTAAACATATTTAAACTTTATTAGAAAGTATTAAAAACATCATTTTAACATTTTTTAGAATTAAATATTGGGAAAATACCCAATTATGAGAAAAAATTCTCTAATCCCTTTTTCTTTTTTCAAAAGCGTCTTTTCTTCCTTTGAAAGTTACTCTGGACAGTGCACTACAAAAATTTAAGGTATATACATCCAAAATATACTGAACAGAAATTACATGTCTATGATTTAAATTTACGGTTACACAGTTTTGAATAATCGAAAATATTTATAAGAATGTTTTCTGTGCACTCATTTCCATATGAAATAAATGGGACAAAACTTAACTATTCACCATCCCATGCATAGTGCGTGTTTGCTGTTTATTGATTTTCATCTCTGACATTATCAAGGGGAAAAGATTAACATTTTTGCAGTTTATTCAGACGAAAGTATTAATGTCATTTATATTGATTTAGAAAGGCAGAATTTGTTATGCTCCACTTCAATATCGTTTTTTACATGCGAAATGCATTTTAATGAATTATTGGTAATGCATTAAAGATATTCAGATAGATCATAGTTCGTCTATTTTAATAGCTGTTTTCATTGCTATTATCATCAGTTAGAGGAGATTTAAAAATAATTTACTTTAAAGAAAGCTTTTTGAGAAAATCGTCACGTCTTATTATAATAATGTAATAAGTTATTGTATAGTCAGTTCCATGTGAATTCTTTCTATAGCAAAGACATAATTTGTTAAAGTATGTGGGAGAATTTGCTTACTTATAATTAATCACCACTGAATTTATAACCGAATCAGTTTCGATCATTTTCTATTTATCGCAATGAAAAATGGGTAATTTAAGAACTATCTATTTTCTATATTATGAAGCTCACATGAAATTTTATTTTATTCAAATAAAATTCCATTCAAAGAAAGAAAAAAAAAATTCCCCTTTCGCAAAAATAACTTTTTTCGCAAACCGCGTTCAATTCTGCAATGCCTTCAGTTTCTATGAAAATTTATGAGACTTATGAGAGCCCTGGTACATTCGGAAGGTACTAGCTGGGGAAAATAATATATATATACTCGATGTTGTCCCCGTTCTTCGCACGGCAATTTAATTATTATTCACAATACATTATTATAAAAAAGTTATTACTCTTAGCTGAAGCTTACCATGCTGATGAAGATAGAGAATAGATTATTACAGTTAATAAGTACAATTTGCAAATTTTCTCTCATATGCATACCTGCCAAGTTTTTAAATTTATTCTGGAATGCTGTTAGTCCCGCCCTTTTTTGACACCGTAATCTTTTTAGAGTAATTTTCTTCATATTTAATCGTAATTATATATTACAGAAAAATTTTCTACTTACTTTACTAAAATTTCCTACTACTATTTTTCTACTGTATACATTTTAATTCGCATAATTGTTTGTGCACTAATTTGAACATCATAACTTTTCTAAACGACGAAAAAACATAATAAACATTTAAGTTCTGAAAAAACGGGTACAATAAAAAGTCGCCAAGAGCGTTCTATGCTAATGCAGTACCTTTATTTTTTTTTTTTTGTATATTCAAGTGAATCAAAAATATAAGAGATTTTTTCCGCATTGGCTTTTCGTGAAATGCTGAATCTGTGGCGATTGTTGAGTCCGGTATCGATAACCGGGAATGTACATGCACTGCAAAATAGAGAAAATAATTATATTTTGGAAGAGTTTTAGAAGCCCCACGTGGGGAAATTAAAAATTTGGCACCGAAGTAGCTCGATCCTGTCTCGCCAAGGTCTTTTCTATCGTAACTGAAATAGTCATTTTAATTCATCGCCAAAATGGGATAAAAATTTAAATCTCAGCAAGAAAGTACTGTACTAAAGCTGTACCCAAATCATTTAAAGAACACACATCTTTCTCATGGTTTAATAATACTTTACTTACAAATTTCTTTAAAATCAGCAAAAGTACATTTTTATTTTTTTATTATTATTTTTTTTTTTAATATGGAAACTAAACTATAACAACATACAATTTTTAATAAAATCACACAATCAACTGTGGAAGGAAATCATATTTATAGTCAAAGATCCGGGGTTCGAGTCCCGGTCCAGGCATTATTTTCACTCAGTCGGAAAAATTTAATTTCTATAAATATAACAACATAGTTCCTCCATACACCTATTATTACAGTGGATGGAGCATTGCTATATTATGGGGATATAAGAAAGAGTGTCAAAGATGAGTCAGCTAATTGCCGGGAAAATTATTTGCAATTATCGTGTTATTAGCGATTATTTCTTTTGATTTTTTTTTCTTTAAATTAAAAGATAAAGCAAGCAAAACTTATGAATTCGTTACATTTTTAGCTTTTCAGATATATGTATATATATTTTTTCCTTTAATAAAATAATCTATACATAAGTATAATTATTATTAATTATTATGAAACAAATATTACAAATATTGGATCGTATTTCTTTCTTTTTTAAGGACGCCAGAAATATTTCTTTCAATCTGCAATTTTGCTGTGTCGCCATTTGTAGTGTTGTACCTTGAATTTTGTATTTATTTTTATGTCAAAAAGAAAAAAAAAAATGAACGTCCAAACATATTATTGAAAATAAAGTTTCAAAAATAATGATGGCAATTTCTTATAAATTAAAATAAATGGAAAAGGTCGTAAAAGGCTTAAATTTAATAAAAGTAATGAAAATTCTTAAAGTAAACAATTTCTGTGATATAAATTTGACTAACAAACTTATTAAAATTATATATATCGAAAGATTCAATTATCTATGAGCCAAACATAAATACATATATATATATCTTATTTTTATGTCAAAAAAAAAAAAAAAAAAAAAAAAAATCAACGTGCAAACTTTTTATTTTTTATTTTTTTTATTATTAAAATAAAATTGAGAAAAATCGTTCTAAAGAAATGGAACAACTTTAGTATAGTACCCCTTTGGCAAAATTTGGCACCGAAGTAGCTCGGATGTTTCTTGCCAAGACTTTTACTTACGCAATTGCGATAGACATTTTAATTCATCGCCAAAATGACGAAAAAAAAAAAAAAATTAAAAGCCGCCAAGAGGATTGTGTGCTACAGCTATGCCATAGAAATTTTAAGAAGGGAAAATAGTGATGCTGGAGAATGAAAAACAATTGCCGCATTACCGCTTTCTTTTTTTTTAAGATAATACATGCAATTTTATTTTTTAATTTAAAAAACTAAATATAGTAGTTATAAGCACTTTGCAAAAATAATTACTTAAAAGCCTGAAATAATTAATTTAAAAAAAATCTTACTTGTGAATTATCATTGCTTGTGATAAAATATGTTTTATATACAAAATAATTTTACTTTTAAAGAGAAATATAAATTTTAAAAAGAACTTTCAAATGTGAGGCAGGATAAGCGTAAATGCGTAAGAGAACGCATAGTTTATATCAAAAAACAAAACAACAACGAATAAAGAATCGATTTTTATTATTATTAATTTTTTTTTTGGTCAAATAAAGTAATTTTAACGTATCTAAATACCTAGATATAATTTTAAATTAGTTACAGAAGCATTTGTTGTTCATATATCTGTAAATCAAAATAATAGTTTTGAAAGTTACGATAAATATAATTTTAAATTTGGCAAAGATCTAAACCTGAGCCAAGCGTCAATCAATTCTGTCCAACCTTTATCAGGTGATTCCTGGTCGAATGAAAAACGTTCGATATGACTCCACTCCTCATTCTAGTATTCTGAAATCATTTTGGGGTTTCCTGATATCTAAATCGTAATGATAACACAATGTGTTTTTTTATTCAATGCGTTTTGCTGACAAAAGCCTTATGGCGCATGCACGGACGTTTTCGACTTATATTTCTAAATCTAATCAAAATGTTAAAATTTTCCATATATATAATTTAAAATTGGGTAAAAACTTAAATTAAAACCCGAATAAACTACTACGCCAGAAACGCCAAAGAAAAATATTTGTCAAATTATATCAAATACTTTTCTCTGGTGTTTCTGACGTAGTAGTTTATTCGGGTTTTAATATTCCAACGCCAAGTCTCCTGTTATTAAAAACTTAAATTCCTGCAAAGTGTCGTTGAATTCCGTCAAGCCGTTCTTGCGGGATACCCGGACAAAAATAGCGTTACAGACATACAAATACATCGACACACACACACAATTTGTTGAAGTCATTTTTCGCTTCCATGGTGTGTGAAACGCAAATGGATCGCAAGGCTGACAAATTTACAGACAAAAGTCTGATTTTATTAATATAGAAATAAATAAATTTTATAAAGTAAAAATTTCTTTTATTAAGTAAGGGGAAAATAAAAGTGTTTCCCATAATTTTTGCAGTTCCTTTGCCTAAGATATTTTTTTTTTCAACTAAAGATTAAACTTATTACGTAAAATATAACTATTTACTATGGCGTTTTTGCTCCAAACATTTTTTTCTAATAATTGTACTTTTATAAAATTTGTTTACATATTTATTTATGCTAAAATAATTAAATTAATAAAAAATAATTTATTGCATTGAAAATATGATTTGTAGTGGAAAAACGTACGTAATTTATTCCATTTTTCCCCCAGTTGTTTCTATTGCTCTAATCATCAATTAATTACCACCACACATTGTTAAGAATTATGCATTGTTAAAAATGCTTATTATTCTCTTTGTTGTGACATAATCTTGAAATAGTCACTAATTTTTTAATTGTTATTGTCGTAATATTAGTCTGGTTGTTTTCTTTCATTGTTACATCCCCTCTGTTGTTGAAAAAAGTTACTGTTCTGCTTCATATTGTACCATCACTGCCCTTCTCTGTTTTTAAGTTTCAATCGCAGCTTTTATTTCTATTGCTCGTATCATCGATTGGTTGTTTTCATTCATTGTTACGAACTATCCATTGTTAAGTACGTTAGTTGTTGTGAGGTAAGGTTTATTTAATCCTGCTACTTATTATTTCCATATTTGTTATATGAATTACACCACTTTTTTAAACTTCTCTATTGTTGCTTTTTATTTTATTGTTTGATCATTGATCGTCTGGTTTCATTCATTCATACAAACATAAAAAAAAAAAGAAAGAAAGAAAGACTTTGTTGTAATTTAACTTTAATTTTAGTTATTTTTTTTAGTTGGTTAGTTTATTCATTTGTGAAAGCAGGTTATGAATCGCATTGTGTGTCATAACTTTACTTATTATCGTTTACAGCTTCGATTGTCATTTTTGCTTCTGATGCTGTAATCAACGATTGGATACATTTATTCTTACAAAAATTTATTAAAAAAAAAAAAATAATAATTCTTATTACAGTAGAACTTGGATAATTCGAAGTTGAAGGGACCAGAAAAAAATTCGAATTTTATATTTATTTTGTCAAAAAATAAATATAAAATAAAATAAACTCTACGATCAAAGATTTAACACATAAACTTTATATCTAAAAATACTGCTACATCCCCTCCCATTAAATCAATATTTTTTACGAGCTTAATTATTCAACACTTTTTTAAAAATAGTCAGATATTTTTTATTTCTTCTTTAGCTACAATATTTGTGTTCTCTTGTATTTCCTTATCCTTCTTTTGAAAGACTGTTAAAATATATTAGCTGAGAAAAATCTCGGGAACGAATTTTACTGTAATATTTTGAAGGTAATCCTATGAAAAATTCGAATTATCCACGATTTTTTAACATTATTTTAATACAAAATTCAAGGGACCGAGTGAAAAGTTCAAATTATCCAGAATTTCGAATTAAACAAGTTCGAATTATTCAAGTTTCACTGTATATCATTGTTTTGTCTTCCTTTAACTTAAGGGGACTTGGCACTTTTCACGGCACCATTGAAGTAGGTTTCATATGAAAGCTTATATTTCCATTTAATATTTATACATTAAAACAATGTTATGTTTGTTCAGACAAATATACATTGAGGCAACAATTTTTATGTTTTTTAATGTATTTTTACGGATTTGAAATCTCGAAATTGTATTTTTTTAGTTTTCATTTTTTCAAGAATTCATGATCTTCAAAATGCTAAAACTTCTACAGATATTTAAGAGAAGAATATTTTTTGAATGTTTAATGGGACCTAATGGGAATTTAATGGGAATTTTTAAAAGAATTAGCGATGGGTTTTGAAATTTATTATTTTTTGATTAAAAAAAAATAAAAATAAAAAGTGCCTCTCTAGGTAAAAATTTGGAAAAAACATGCTTTTTCCTTAAATATCTGTAGCAGTTTTAGCATTTTGAAGATCACGAATTCATTAAAAAATACAAACTGAGAAAACGCAATTTTAAGATTTCATATCTGAAAAAAATTGTACCAAAAACCGTTTGCCTGAATATATGTTTTATTGAACAAACTTAATGTACTCCAATTTGAAAATATAAAATGGAAATATAGGCTCTGATATGAATCCTACTTCAGTGGTGCCAAGTCCCCGTAAACCCCGATATCATTCCTGATTGTGGTTTTTGTAATAATTTGTTGGTTTGTGTCATTCCTTGTTAAGTCCCATCCATTGTTTACAAATATGTTTATTGTTCTTTTTGTTGTGCTGTGTCAGTGTTCTTTCTATTTTACAAATTTTTCGATCATCACTTTTATTTCTTTTACTCTAATCACAAACTAGATGTTTTCATGTATTGTTACGAAAAATCCATTGTTAAAAATCTGGATTAATCTCAGTTTTCTTTCTTTCTTTTTTTTTTTCTTAAATTAAATTAAATTTTAATCCTATTACTTTCGACTGTTATTTTTGTAACAATGAAGTTGCTGTTTTCATTCACTGGTACGTCCTATTCATTTTAAAAAATCGCTTATTGTTCTCCTTATTCTTGCACAGTCACTTTCCTTTCATTGACTTATTTTTTTTTAATTGTTACTCTTGTTTCTGTTGCACTCTTGCGTTTTTCACACAGTTGGTTAAAAAAAAAAAAATGCACATTTCATTTCTAAATAAATTTTGAAAGTTTTAGATAAATTAAAAGTCAACTTCAGTTATTAATAGACAATTTTTTTAGTATCTAGTATTTTATTTATTTTTTAACTTGTTTAATTTTATACAAATAAACCTTTCAGTTGTACTACTTAAGTTTGATAAACGTCAGGAAATTTATTACGTATAAATTTATCACTGATCTTTAAATACATATAAAAGTTTCTACTGGATACTGTTAAATTTCACAGTACCGTGTTTAAGAGCAGTTTTAATCTTTACTTTTTAGTCTATACTATTACGATAAGAAGAATGTTTCATTATTTTTTAAATAAGGTAGTTTAATATTGAATGAAAAATTTTAATTTAATGCACACTTTTTCTTGAAATTGTATTAAAAATTTTAACATTTATGAGATTTTTTTCTTTTAAATATATTTTTAATAAAATATTCAAAAAACAAATAATAAACTAAAAAAAAAAAAAGTAACATCTTACGTAACATATAGTAAAAACGATTCAGAAGATTTATTATTATTTATAGATATATACATATATATATATATTTAACATTTCGTTTTCTAAAAAAAAAAATCTTTCAGTTCTGTTAAAAAAAATAAATAAAAGGAAGAAAGAAAAGAAAAGGGAACTCTTAAAACTGAGTCGTTGTTATAGAAACAGCATTTTAAAATCGTGATTTTTTTATTTCAAATTTCAATCGAATACTTTATCTGATACATTGTCAGATTTATGATAGATATCAAATGCAAAAGATAAGACATTCATTTTATATTCTGGCAAGAGGCAGATCATTCGATATCACGTTATGGCAGAGGCATTACCATGACAGGAGGAAAAAATATCTGTCCTTAATAGTTTTTACGATAAGAGAAAAATGATTACCGTAGTTCACCTATGGAGATTCTAGAGAGAATACTTTTGTCTATTTAATGTTTAAATTATAAGACTTCTTTTTTTATCTTTTATTTCATAAATCTGCAAAAAGTTAAATATTTCAGTGTTTTAATGTTTAATATATAAAAGAAATATATCAGTATTTAGCTTTAAATTTTAGTTTGTGAAGCAATTTTATTTATTTATTGCTGTTTTGTTACATTTTTATTACCTCAAATAGAAAAAAAACAAGTTTAAAATTTAAATGTGAAAACTTAAAAAATCTTTTCTTTCAGATATTTTTTTTAAAACTTTAGTTTTAAAATGAGGCCTATTTGCATCATAATTCGTCTTTTACATAGTTGAAAAAAGTCTTGCATTTTTCCCCTTAATGTATGCAAGAATAATTTAATTTTTTTACTTTTTTTTTTTTTTCTGTTTATGGTTATTATTTTTTGTTAAGTACATGTAGATACCTAAATATTACACACTGATATATTTATTATAAAAACAATTTTTTTATAAATTTATATATTATTAATATAGTTTATTTATTGATATCTGCATTTATAATTTGTTATTACAGACTTTCTTACATACAGCGACAACAACAACAATTTTCTTTTTCTGTTCAAATGTGTCTTTATTCTTCATATTTTTAATGTTTCTTAGAGCTTTTAAAATTTCGTTTTCTCTTCCTTTCATTTTGCACATTACATACTTTTCCCTTGGGTTTTTTCTTATAGGTATTATCGATCCAAATTTTCTAATTTTTCGATTTGTGAATAGTGTATGTTTTAGTATGATTTCTGTTTAATTGTACCATTACAAAATAAAAACATTTAATCAAATTTAACAGAAACGCCTGATGTGAATGAAGTTTTCGCTTCGGATATTTCTTTATGGCATCGTTCTCATTCTAAGTAGATCCTGTCCAACTTGAATCTTGAACAGATTTTATCCAATTCCCTACTGAAGATTAAACTTTGGTATCTAGGCGCCCGTAACTTGACCCTTTCAGTCGTCTGTGCAGCTGGTTTCGAAGCTACGTTTTTCAAATGAAGTGTCTTCGTCTCATTTTTATTACTTGCTTAACACTTGCTCACTGGTCCTATATTTTAATATTCTGGAGATATCATCATATGCTGTTGAATTTTTTTGTACGACATTTTGCTTGAAAAATTATCTCGACCTCTTTTTTTGAAAAAAAAAGAGTATAAAAGTTGGTTCTTGTAGTAATGTAATTAAAAAATAAACAAGAGAAGAGAGGAAACGAGCGTAAGAGTCGAAAATCGGTTCAATTTTGTGGAAGCCGTGGTCTTATCTATATGATCACTGACGACAAGCGTACATTCAGATTAAAAACTGAAGTTGGATATGTTACCGTGCTAGAAAAATATGTTGCAACTTCCACGCTGTACTTGCACTTTTGCTTTCCGATTGTTGCGTAAGTTCTTTTTGTTTATTTATTCTACCTGTCTGATTCAAGAGATTGGGTATGCCTACCTATGATGAATATAAATTAATGGTTTATCTTTAAATTAATCTCATACCGATTTCTTTTAAGTCAATTCCAATATTAGCGTCAATTTTTCGTATTCTGTTTAGACATAGAGAAAGAGCTATGGCGTAAAAGAATGAACTACGTTTTTAGCAGTGTCCGTCAAATTTAAAATGTTTATAGCTCCTAGTTTTCGTTTCGGAAAATGATTTTAGAATGCTTTAAAATGTATTAAGTTCGGTTTTCAATTAAAAATGATAGAAATAGTAATAAAGTTTTGTGTACTTACAGAAATTTTTTTATAAATTACTGTTTATGAAGGATATTTTTAAAGTATGCTTACGTTTTTAAACAGAATAATAAAATAATAATAATAATAATAATAATAATAATAATTTCGCATAAAGTTTTTAAAAGAACAAAATTTTGTTTTTAATACCATAAATACTTAGTTTCCATAGTTACAAAATCTCTTGTGTGTTATAAAATTTTTTTTAATAAAAAACTTGAAGTACATTTTCAATTCGATTACGTTTGTTTCTTTTTAAACTTTTACTGTACTAAATGTTTAAATACACACACACACACATTATGATATCCTTTTAATAGCAAATCTCTAAAGCCAGTATTTGTAATGTTCTTCATCCTTAATTAAAAAAATAAATAAATAAATAAAATGTTTAAATTTAATGTGTCATCATGAAGGTAGATTATATTCGAGTTTAAAAGGTGTTGGTGTTTGGGTTAAGGGAAATTAATTGCAGGAGGATCCTAGGGTGTCTTCCTAACTTAGTTTAAATGTGCTTTGACTGCTTAAGGATCTTAGTCAACAATGCTGTAGCCTCAGTAGGGATCTTTCTAATCCTGTTTAAATGGTACTAAACACAATTGAGTATTGCATTATAATCTGCCGAAAACTCATCATTTTACATTCTTTTGTTATTTTAACTTAAATTAAAAATAATAATAATAATCAAGAATAAATTTGTGGGCGTTTAAAGGCGTAACATTTTATTAACAAACAAAGCTTTGAATTTCTCAAGCCTGACACCGAAAGTACATATTTTTTTTGTAAAAAGTGAGTTATAAATAAATATGTACAATTTATTTAGTTATTCTTTTCATCCTGCGCGTTAAGTAATTGCTTACATACATCAAGCGAAAAATAAAACATAAACAAAGTTACATGATGGACAAAAAAAAAAATGACTTACGCGAGATATTACTTCCTTATACAAAGTATAAGGAAGTATAGTAATCCCTATTTGCGAAATGGATATTGTATTTCACATTGCTCGAAAACGAATGATCGCTGAATGTTGCCAATTTATACGTGTGACTGTCATGATGTCTAGTTGCACACCTGCAAGTGTCGTCTTAACACGAGCTCTCGTTTTAGAGATATAAGGGATTTTACACGATTTTTCATGATGTCTGTATGTGTGTGTGTGTGTGTGTGTCTGTGTGTGGGTATGTCGCATAACTCAAAAACGGTTGGACGTAGAAAGTTGCGAATTGGTACATAGGTTTGTTATAACATCTAGTTGTGCACCTCCCTTTTTGTACTTTGTATGATTTTCCGTTTTGGAAATATTTAGGAAAATTAGGTTCATAATGACAAAAATACATAGGTTTTGGCCATAATGTATCAAAAAACGGTAATAACTCAAAAACGGTTTAGACAAATCTTGCAATTTAACTGACTTTCCGACTAGCTAGACATTTGAAACTTTCAGAAAAGCTCAGAACATGTTGACAATGCATTTTTTTAATATTTTTAGCCAACTGTTTTCGATACCTGCTGCCTTCAGCAGCGTTTATGCGATTCAAAAAAAATTTATTTAACTAACTTCCCGACCAGCTAGACATTTGAAACTTGCAGACTAGATCAGAACACGGTGAAAATGCATTTTTTTAAATACTTTTAGCCAACTGTGTAGGGTTCCTGCTGCCTTCGGCAGCGTTACCAGTACAAATCTTGCAATCGATTTTTAACTAACTTCCCGACTAGCTAGACATTTAAAACTTCCCCAAGGCACAACTATGACATGAGTCCCCCCCAAGGCACAACTTTGACATGAGTCCCCCCAAGGCACAACTTTGACATGAGTCCCCCCAAGGCACAACTATGACATGAGTCCCCCTCAAGGCACAACTTTGACATGAGTCTCCCCCAGGCCCAACTTTGACATGAGTCCCCTCCAAGGCACAACTTTGACATGAGTCCCCCCCAGGCACAACTTTGACATGAGTCCCCCCCAGGCACAACTTTGACATGAGTCCCCCCAAGGCACAACTTTGACATGAGTCCCCTCCCCAAGGCACAACTTTGACATGAGTCCCCTCCCCAAGGCACAACTTTGACAAGAGTCCCCCCAAGGCACAACTTTGACATGAGTCAACCCCCCAAGGCACAACTTTGACATGAGTCCTCCCAATGCACAACTTTGACATGAGTCCCCCCCCCCCCCAAGGCACAATTATTATTTTTTTTTTTACGTATGCATGCATTTTTTTTTTAAATATTTTTAGTCAACTGTTTCGGGTCCAGTGACAATGTTTTTTAACATTATGTATATTTCTAAAAGTGTATAAGGAAGTCATGTGGTGCCCACATCAGATTTTTTTTATTTTGAGAAAGTATTTCTTCACAGTCCTAATAATCTTATGTTGTTATTTAAAAATGATTTAAAAGGAATATTTAGAAAATAATTTTGTATGTAGCTATCTTTCTCTGTTTTCATTCAAAAAATTTAGTAATTTTATCAGATAAATTCGAATAAGACATTGATTGCAACAATCCGTAATTTCTGTTCTCCTTACAGAAATCAAATTACTCCTTTATCTTTTATCTTACGTATATTTGAAAGCATTGGCATTTGATGACTAATCCAAATTCAATCTTAAATGGAGATACATAAGATTATTAGATATATTATATGTTTTTTCCCTTTCGACTTTTAAACATTATTCCTGAGTCACAATATGACCGTTGCCGTGCTAGCCCGTTTGGGAGATCGTCGAGCTCATAGTTGAAAGGTTGAAGGTTCAATGAACGAACCAGCCAAAGACCGCCATGCATAGTGCTATATACATAGTGAGCAGATCAGAGTACCTTCATAACGGAAAATAGTTGAAAATTGCTGCAATAATCCAAATACGAATGTATTTTTTCATTAATAAATAAGGACTGAAAATAAAGTAACACTGAAAATAATTTCCTAGCTACAATTTTTTGAAACTTAGAAAAATGGCTTCAAAATAAAGGATTTCCCCAGAAAATAAAGATCTTTGGTCAAGTTAGGTAGGTATGAAACGCTGTACATAGACCATCATTAACAGAGGCCCGTGTATGTAAAATCTCTTGCATTTGGAATGTCTTTTAGGATTAACGAAAGCGTGGGGAACCATTTCCTGCGTGTAGGATTGATAGCATGTTTCTCATCTGCCTGTAAGTTTGAATCTCAAATCATTGCCAATTGCCCACTGCGTAGTTCTAATGCTATGTTAAAACCCACTTAACCTCAGTCGCACAGCACATATTTTGCAAAGTGGTTTGGGTTGGATGGATTGATTAATATCGCATCAGAGCTACCTTGTGGACTACTTCCAAAGGTCTGGAAATTCCTCAGAAGTGTTTTCGAGATATATCATCACAGTTTTCATCCTTTTCGGATAATATATCCCCTGTTTTGGTAGCTTTTCTTTTTCAAAATAATTTATTTAGCATCTTCAGATGCCCACTGTGTATCTGTAGTACAATATTAAACCTACTCAATCGTAACATAAAACAAATTTATAGCCTTCAGCCAACCAAATCAATCTCAGTAGAGAAGCACCACAGAACAGACGTTTTTAAGTAAAAACTTTCAATAAGTACTCGCAGCAATTATTTCGGGTCGAAAGAAATCATGACTCTTCGCAAGACGAACAATATGAGTGTTGAAATTTTTTTTTAACACGTTCAGCGCCATGTCAGCCATCGGTGGCTGACACTGAAATTTCCGTTTAGGCCACGTCAGCCACCCGTAGGTGACAGAGTGAAATATGATATAATACTAAAACATTTACATAGCTTTAAGTAATTACTGACAATTTATTTAAAATTTACTTAATTTTTATTTATTACAGGATTATATCATTAAGGCATTTTAATGGATTTTATTGAAACACGGTGAACATAACACGCTTGTAAGCAGCGCACGTGGCCTGAGTGGGATTTTCTCAAGAATTCGCGTGGCGCTCAACGTGTTAAGTGTTGAGTAGCTTATTGAGAGTACAGTAAGTTGAACGTCACACTAGAGCTACGCTGTGGGTAATTGACGATGATCAGGAAGTAAATGAATGTTAAGGTTGATTGTGTTTTAAAGCCGCACTACAGCTGCTTTCAATTAAACGAACTATCGAGTTTAGTCGATTTCATCATCTTCCTTGTCAGTGACCCAATGTGAAAGCAAGATGAACGTATATGCTTAAGGTTTTTCAAGTAACGAAATTTTCAGTATTATTTATGATTTCAATAATCTGTCATGATTTATTATTTTTAAATTATCAAAGGGTGCTGAATGTTCTAAATTTTTTATCATAGTGATTGTTTGAAATTTAATGGCTATTAAATGTATTTTAGAGTATCTGTTTGGTTTATCTTTTCCAAATATAAACTTCGCTTTTTAGTTATAGTGGCAAGATCAAAGTACCTTTATAGCAGAAAATAGTTAAAAATCACTACCATTATCCAATTACGGATGGATAATTTTACTCTTAATAAATAAGGATTAAAAATGATTATCAATGATAAATAATTTTCTTTACACATTTTTCAAAACTTAGAAAATTACCATAAATTAAAGGCTGTGCCTAGAAAACTAATCGGGCGCTCTTTTTCCTTAAATGCGTTATAATAATTTTTAACTTAAATTTGCTAATGCAAAAAGAAATCTCACTTTTTCAAGATGTGTGTGATTTTAGGAATTTAAACTAAATTTGCAATTGTTAGCTGATCAAACTGCTAATTTTTCTTATTCTTCAGTTCATCTTGTTGTAGATTGCTATGGATTTCATGGAAATACTTGAAAATATTTTTCTGTCAACTTATTAGCTTCTGTTTTTTTTTTTTTTTTTTTTTTTTTTTAATTTTTTTTTTTTTATTATTTCATATTTAAAATGGTAAATGCTAAATACCATTAATCTATTCATTCTGAAAAGCAATTTGCTTTGATTTTCACAAGTTACTTACTGTACAGGAGAAAAAAAAATTCAAATTGTGTTTAATTTAATTCTTTGACTTTATGTTGAGGAAAAAAAAACTAAAGCAAGGAAATGAATTAAATCTTCGTAAAATAGAATATGTTTTAAAAATGCTTTCAATATTCCTGCCAACAGTATTTGTACAATACTTTGTTTATTGATGAAAAATAATTTATAACAAACATATTTTATTAGTGAAGAAACACAGATATATACAATATACACATATTCATTTTAAACATCTGAAGTGGAACATGCATTCCAGAGATGAGAAACACCTCTGTATTTTGTAATGGATTTCGGTTAATATCTGTAAATACTCGAAAGTTTCAATAGCTGTTTCAAAATTATTGAGGGCGTTTTCTGGTCATGAACTATCATTGGAACTGAAGTAAAGAGAGATAAATAAAACAGTTCTTAATAAAATGGAAATTTCAGATGCAATAGGAGTTACCCTTCTGAATTCCGAGGGATTGCAATAAATTCAAATACATTTCTACACAGAATAAAATTGAAAAATAATAATAAAGAAGAGTGATTTTATATCAAGGGGTGATTTCAAATTGCTATTTTCATTATAAGTTAATAGATAATTATTCTGAATTGTATAACTGTTAATACTTAATTCAAGATATATCACAAAATGATTGCTTTATATTTAAAAATAAGAAGCATTAAAATATCTGCGATGCATTTAATTTAATTTATGAATATGTATATGAATTGAAACCGTTAGTGTCTTTATTAGTTAAGAATAATTATGTGTTGTCTTATAATAAAAACACGAGTTTGAGTTTCCTCCTTCTAGAAAATAAATTCTATTCAGTAAAAAAAAGTAATAATAATAATTAATATTTTTTGTATAAACGTCTGAATTTTTATGATACAAGACGTAGCTTTTGATGTGAGTTGGTTTTTATATTTTATTATCAAATTACTAAAAAAATACTTTATTATCGTTTTCTCATGCGCAGTAAAAACACTTCTCAAGCATATATATATGCAGATACATATTTTCCTATTTTACAAGATATATTTTATTTAAAGTATTTTTCTACAGTGTTTATTCAGTGATATCTGAATGGCGTTAAGTTCGGTTGTAAACACTGTATATTATTTTTAAAAACACGAAATTTTTATTTATTTTTATTTTTTTTAAATTATTTTTTAATTTGACATCATATTTTTTATAGAAATGCTGCATCAGAAAATTGTACATAATTTAAATAAACGTCACCTGCTTAACATTGACTGTACATACAGACCATTTCATTTTTTGATGGTACAAGGTGATCGCAAATACTGTTTCATTTACTGACTTTGTTAATAGTCTCCTGATTATTTTTCAAGCCAAATCTTCACTTAAAAGTATGAAGATAATTTTGTATGTTCCCAAAGAACATTTTTTGAAGTAGGTAGTTCATCGATAATTACTAAAAAGTCTTTTTCTTAAATTTTGAACATAATTGTGTACTTATGTTCAAAATTTACCAGTGGTGACGATCCGTTTTTGAGAATCACAGAAAGAGCGTATATAGACGGTTTACGAAAAAATACGAAACTTTGAAGGCATTATAAAAGCGAATTTGGCGCTGATTTTGTGCCGACATTTTCTCCCTCAGTTCTATACTTAATTATTCTAAACGGAGACAAATGTTGTATTTTTGAATTTAAATAATGTGTTCTTGGATGCTTGAAAAGTTCTTTGTCCACGTGTTTCTTCTATTTTTCCACCACCAAAATCTCAGGGCTTTTTATTGCAATGCGTTGTGTCAAATGACTCAAGATAAAGTTACATGATTTTATGTTGTCCCAGTGAATGTACGCAGCAAAAATTTAAGATCACTTTCGGACTATATTACACAAAATTTCTTTCAAGAAATTTTCTCCATTCCATTAGTTACATCAAACTGAATTTAGTTGATGGCATTGTTAAGTACCACATCTTCAACACTGTTGCCAAATTTAGGTATAGTTTTATTCAGTAACTTTGAGGGATGATGCTTGCTTGATACACATGATAGACCAGAAATCTTCGATGTGATTAGGAAAATATTACAATTAAAAATCAGTGAGTAAAAAGTCCCTAAAGTTGGCAACACTAATCTTCAATCAAATAGGAACCGCGAAAAGGAACAGTACATCCCCGTATTTGTAACATTGTATAATATTGTAACGGTACACCACTTGTCTATTCGTTTGATAAAGGCTGGCCGTAAACATTGGAATACTAAAGAGCCAAAGTGTAGTAAAAGAAAGCAAAAATAGGTGTCAACGTAGTATGTATACACAAAATGATGCTAAATTACGAAGATTGACATTAAATACAGCCAATAAATATATTATTAGGGATGTGATAATTAAAAAAATCACATATTTAACTCTAAAAATTAAACTTGGATTTCTATTATAAATATTCTGTTTTTATCTTTCGTCTGGTATACACCGTGCTCTATATGATTTTTTTTTCAATCCTTAAAAAAAAAAAAAAAAAAAAAAAAAAAGTAAAATTTATTTAATAATGCAAATTAAGAACCCCAGCCCCTTCTCCTCAGGAGTATGTATTTGTGTGTGTGTGTGTGCGCTCACGCGCGGGTATGCTTTGATTTATTTTGATTGATTATTTATGCAATATTGAGTAACAAAAGCACCATTTTAAAATAAAATATTTCGTCTTTACATTTAACATATATATGAAAAAGTATGTAAGTATGTAAATGCTATTTCTTAAAATATAATTTTTAATTTCTCATTTTAAAAAAAAATCCTTAAAACTAATTCGAAACTTTGCAAAAACAGCTGTAATAAAACAAATTTAAAGATTTTAAATATATTTCCTATTTGCTCGTTAATGTAAACGATATGATTTCTCAGTTTATGACTTACTAGTTTATAGTTTAAATATAATAATAATAATTTCCCTAAATTAACAACTGTTTATTTTCGTTTTGAAGCCTCTTTTTACAGTGACAAATTTACATTTTTCACATTTTTCTTGGTTGTCAATAACAAATTGGGACAATAAAATAATTGTTTTGATTTTAGGCAAAATACTAAATACCTATTTATTTATAATTAAAAATAATTTTATGCATACCTAGATGAATGTAAATATTTATATAACTCATTCATAGTCAACCCTAAGATAAATATAATAATAAAACTGACATTATGTATACAGTGAAGGTACGGTTGACATGCGGTTTTGTTTATTCCTCAGGTACAGTTAAAGCAAACATATTTCATTAATATAAAAACATAATTAATTTAACATTCCTTTCATTTATCCAGTCTCGAAAATAAAATATGTATAAATATAAATGCATCTTAGACTCATATGTTTAATTTGTTCATTCGTCACGTGTTTACAAGTGTTTAATGTAAACAAGAAAATCTTTTACTCCTTGCTAATACTACTTTTAAAGGAGGAAAAAAAATTATCATTAAAAGGTGACTTTAAAAGATTTCCTAAAGATTTTCTTGTAATAATATTTTATACTGCTGAGTTGCGTCACTGAATTTCATAAGTTAAAGATGTCGTTATATTTACGAAAGCTGTGTTAAAAATATTTTTACATACATATAGTAATTAAACATATTTTATAAAAATATGTAGCCGATTTCTAAAAATTTCGCTTTTTGTACGCAAAATATAGAAGCAGAAACGTATAATATTTACATAATTATAATAATCTTACACAAATCGTCTTTTTTTTTTTTTTTTTTTTTTTTTTTTTAAATGAAGTATTACATATGATTATTTCAAAGTTTGTTTTTCAAAATATGTAATTAAAACATACAGTACTCAAAATATACAGTATTTTTATCGCTTAAAGAATTTTGCTTCACAGTGTAGAGAAATAAAAAAAATTATTTTTTCTTAAGGAGACCTGACAAATAGCACAGACCTGGGGAAAAATCTGTTCCATGAAAGGTTTTTAACCGACTTCAAAATGGTGAAGGTTCTCAATATTTAAACCGTGCATTTTTTGTATAGTAATGTTTAAATATTTTAGTGTTTAAAAGTTATGAAGGTCTCAAACTATTTTGGCTTGTTGTTGTGAACATGCAACAAATTTTCATTTTATTGAAATTAACATTTTTAAGGCAAATTTTAATGATGTATCCCGAAGTGATTCTGCATTGCGAACACATTACCAGAATTGCTGATGATATGCTATTTATTCCCATTTCAATCATGCTGAAAACACATTTGATATTAGGAAATATATCTTTATATATATATTTCTTTTGTGCGTGTGTATGTCACTGAACTCCTCCTAAACGGTTGGACTGAGTTTAATGAAATTTTTTGTGTGTCTTCAGGTGGATTCGAGAATGGTTTAGAATTACAAATGAAAGTTGTAACTTAATTAGTTCTTTCTTAATTAATTTTTAACCAACTCTTTCAACAACTTTTCCACCTAGATGGCGTGAGTTGTCGTAAACACGATGTCAGAATTTATTTAATGTTGAAATGAAAAATGAATTTTTAACCGTATCTTACGAAGTGTTTAAAATACTTTTTCAAAATTAATATTTTTAGAATCGTAACAGTATCTTACGAAGTGTTTAAAATATTTTTTCAAAGTTAATATTTTAGAATCGTAAACACGATGTCAGAATATATTTAATGTTGAAATGAAAAATGAATTTTTAACCGTAAGTGTTTAAAATATTTTTTCAACGTTAATATTGATAAAATGTTAAAATTAGTTAAAATGGCATATTCTTTTAAAAAATTCGTCAATATCCGAAGGAGTTATTTTATGTTAAAATGAAAAATGAATTTTTAGGCCATTATTATTTGTGCAGATGGAAAATGTACTAAAAGTTTTCCGAAAAATTTCACGATCACAAATGTTGACGGATATCCAATATATCGTCGCAGAAATCCCGATAATGGCGGACAATCTTATCATCTATGGCAGTCATCTATGTCAACAACATAGATATTGACATTGATAACCGTTGGGTGGTCCCATATTCGCCTCTGCTGAGCAAAACATTCAATGCTCATATTAATGTTCAGTTCTGCAGTTCAGTGAAGAGCATGAAATACATTTGCAAGAATGTGAATAAAGGCAGTGATATGGCTGTATTTCGAGTTGAAAATACCAATGTGAATGCTCCTCCGGTGAATAACAACGATGAAATAACACTTTACCAAATTGGCCGGTACGTCAGCTCCAATGAAGCTGTTTGGCGTATCTTTGGTTTCCCAATTCATGAACGGGATCCAGCAGTTCTTCATTTAGCCGTCCATCTTGAAAATGGCCAGCGCGTATATTTCACGAGCGAGACAGCGATTGATCGTGCTATAAATCCACCAAAAACTACACTCACCAAATTTTTTGAATTGTGTAATTGATGCATGTCCCGGTTTATTCAAATTAAATACCTTGGGACGAGTATTTACAGTCAATCCAAGGCAGACTGAGTGCTTTTATCTTCGACTGTTATTGGTTAATGTCATCGGCCCTTTGTCATTTCAAGATTTACGTAAAGTGAATGGACAACAGTATCCAACGTGTAAAGATGCATGCCTTGCACTCGGCTTGCTGGAAGACGACAACCAGTGGGAGTGTATGCTTGCTGAAGTAAATAATGGCATAGGACTGAACTGTACAGCAAAACAAATTCGTCTACTATTCGCTATAGTGTTGACTACATGTTTCCCGGCCCGAGCAGAGACATTATGGGATAATCACAAAGATTCAATGACTGATGATATATTGCATCAACATCATTCACGGTGCAACGATCTAACGATAGTATTCAGTGACGCTATGTACAATGAAGCATTGATTGCTATTGAAGATCTTTGCATTATCATTGCCAACTTACCACTCAGTCATTTCGGTATGCATTCAACAAATCGAAATGCATCTGATTTAATAAGCACTGAATTGAATCGTGAACTACAATACAATACTGTAGAAATGGCAGCGATTGTTGCTCGCAATGTCCCACTAATGAATGAAGAACAAAGAACCATTTACGACCGCATCATGCTCGCAGTTTTGGCAGGACAAGGTGGATTCTTTTTTTTTGGGGGGGTGCACCAGGTGGAACTGGCAAAACATTCCTTATTTCGCTAATTCTCGCCGAAATACGATCAAATAATGGCATCGCATTGGCTGTTGCATCATCTGGCATTGCGGCAACTTTATTGGATGGAGGCAGAACAGCTCATTCATTATTTAAACTGCCACTAAATATTCAAAATAACCCAGACGCAGTGTGCAACATAAAAAAACAATCGTCCATGGCCACAGTGCTGAAATAGCGTAAAATTCTTATCTGGGATGAATGCACTATGGCACACAAACATTCGATTGAGGCGTCGAACAGGACATTAAAAGATATAAAAAACAACGACAAACAATTTGGCGGCACTCTTTTACTCTTTTCAGGTGATTTCAGACAAGCACTTCCCGTTATTCCGCGTTCAACATACGCTGATGAGATCAACGCGTGCTTAAAATCATCGTCATTGTGGCGTAATGTTGAAAAAGTACAACTGAAAGTAAATTTGTGCGTTCAAAAGCTTCAAGATCCATCCGCTGAAACATTCTCAAAACAATTGTTAGATATCGGCGATGGAAAAGTTACTACAGATGAAACTGGATGCATAAAATTACCGACCGATTTCTGCACAATCATTGATTCTCAAGATGCTCTTATTGACCAGATATTTCCCGATGTACACAGACGATACACAAATCATGAGTGGCTGGCAGAAAGAGCAACTTTATCAGCAAAAAATGTGGACGTCAACGAATTGAATCTCAAGATACAACATTTGTTACTAGGAGACTTGGTGTCATGCAAATCTAATGATACAGTTTGCGATGCCACCGAAGCTGTAAATTATCCAACAAAGTTTTTAAACTCATTGGATTTACCAGGCATGCCCCCGCATATTTTACAACTGAAGGTTGGATCTCCGGTTATTTTGCTTCGTAATTTGAATCCAGCACGGTTGTGCAACGGCACGCGATTAGTCATAAAAAATTTAATGAAAAATGTTATAGAAGCCATCATTTTAAATGACAAATTCCGAGGTGAAAATATATTACTACTGCGAATCCCTATTATACCCACAGATGTGCCAATTCAATTTAAACGCCTCCAATTTCCAATTAGATTGGCATTTGCAATGACTATCAATAAGTCTCAAGGCCAAACGATGTCTGTCTGTGGCTTAGATTTGAGCACATCATGTTTTTCACACGGACAATTATACGTGGCTCTCGAGTGGGCAAACCATCCAGTTTGTTTGTATTGGTGAAAGATGGGATAACAAAAAATATTGTACACTCTGTTGCATTAAGGGATTGATATTGTTTTTTAGTAATATTGTTATAAGTAGCGATATGTATATAATTTTAAAGAATCAATTTTAATAAATTAAAAAAATAAATGATTGGTGTTTTGTTATTTTTATATTCTTTCACCGTTCACAGCGCTCCATACATCTTCCACTTATATACCACATCCTTACACACTTACAATAAGTTAGTTATTTTTTTCTAGCAAAATATTCTCTAGAAATAATTTATATGACAAAACAACGTTTGTCGGGTCAGCTAGTATATATATATATATATATATATATCAGAGAAAGGGAGGTATTGCATTTTAATTATTTAGTTATTGCTAGTACACTTTTTAAATGTAACTAAATTTTTAATATTTCTTAAAAGAAACTGTACGTGGAAATCTAAAATTAAAACCCTAAACATAAAAAAAAGAAAAGAAAAGTTAAACATTGCACTAAAAATCCCTTTTCTAAATTCACTTTTATGCTTTTTAACCTTAGTGATTTTTTCGCAATTCCAATTCAATCTTTTTAAAGCTCCGACATCTCTACTTATCTTAGATTTAAATTCTTTGTAAAATTGATCTCGATTTTTATACATAAGTAGACATACCGCTCTCTCTCTCTCTTCAGATACGAAAAGCTCCTTTTGTTACGCAAATTGATGTTTATTTACTCGTTCATTGAAACATATACAAAACATTTTTGAAAATACTATTGAGATTTGACTTAAATCCCAGTTTCCAATCTGTTTATATAAAACCACGTTTCATAGATTGAATATTTTAAACTGTTTTTAGGTTAGAAAATGAAAATTTGTTTTAACTTTCATATAAATTGATTTTCTTTAAGTAAATGCGATTTATATAACATTAAAAAATATATATTTGATATCAAGAAATAGAAACCGAAAATGAAACTTAAAATGGAACATGTATTCAATGATTTGATTCCAAGATCTTCTTTACATAAATATTTCTTATTGTTACGTTCTTTGTTAACTCTTTATTGATTACATATAACTTAATGTGTTTGAGTTTATATCAGTAAAAAGAAATTTTATGTGAAGCATGAAATTACGAAATATTATTTAATTAAATATGATGTAGAAGAATTAAATGTTTTATTTATTTATGCAAATAAAAAGCACAGAAATAGGGTTCAAAATGAACATGTGTACAATTTTCTAAGGTTTCAAACTTTACAACTTTACTTTCGTTCTTAAGAACAAAAATGTTAAAAATAAAAATATTGTTTTCTGCGGGGCGAAAACAATAATTTATTTGATGCTCATAAAAATAGCATATAATGACGAAAAAATCAGAATATTGATATTTGGACGTACACACATGCGTTCAGAATATAAAAAGGAGATTTGAAGATGCATACATTTACGTCGTGCTTAAAAGATAAAAAGAAATATTTACACTTATAGTGTGTTAAAAATTAAACTAATAGGTTTGACTAATGAAAGCACTACAACTTCGAATAACACTGCGCTGCAAGAAAAAAAAAATTCGAACCCTGGTACTATTTCTGCTGATTCTTATGTAAAGTGACCTCCTAATTCCGAATAGGACCCCCCATTTTGCCCAATCACCCACCGTTTTCTCGGGATCCTCTTCCTATTTTTATCCCTGTTCGGTAATTTTATGGCCATGAATTTGATTTGGGGGAATGGAAAAATAATTATTTTAACACTTAAAAGCAAAAAAAATATAATGTATAATCAATAATAGTAATAATTGATTATTAAAATACAATAAATGTAATTTGTATTTTCAGAGGCAATTCCTTCATGAAGCTAACACCGAAAATTGAGTCGATCCCAAAATTACTGCAATTGCAGGAAATTTACAAACTATGCTTGTGAGATGAAAATGCGAAGTTATATTGTTAATCTTTCTTTCTTTCATGCATTCTTGCTTTTAAGAACTTGTTGATTCATTTGTGGTATGAAAGCACAGACAAATATGTGTTCTCAATATTGTAATATTTTCATTCAACAACAAATCTCCATTCTAGATAATTTTAACCTCCTTCTTTTCTGTTTCAAAAGTTGTATAATAATTTTATTTTTAAACATTTCTTTCTTTCTTAATACAATTTTGCATTCAACAAAGGGTGCTAATAAACTTTTGTGTCGTAATATATTTACAAAATATTACACCTGGTAAAAGAAATCATTTTTTTATTTATGTTTTTAGATTTATTTTGAACAATAAAACAAATTTTTGCGAGATTACTTAATTATTTCATACTCATTTTCTAAATTCATTATTACAATTATTTAAAGAATAGCACTGTTTAAATAATAATAATAATAATAATAATAATAATGTTTATTATACAATTAGTTCAGACCTTTAATGAAAACTAAACTTTCATACGGGGAATAAACATATTTAAATGTCATTTTTGTTACATTCAAGGGAGAAAAAAAAATGATAAATATTTATTTAAGTTTGTTTCATGAGATTTTTGTAATTGGCGAAAATTATATTGTAGTAAATTTTATAGCGTTTCTCTATCAAATTTCGATGTTCTGTGAAATAAGGTTATTTTTATTTCAGTAGAAATTATAAGGATACATTAAATAAAATTAATGATAAACAAATTTAGATTAAGATTTAATTTTCACTTAAAAAATATTTGTTGTTGTTAGGACATTAAAAATGGATGTATAATAGATTGTGTCTCTTAAAGTAATTATCAGTAGAAAGGAAGAAACCAATATTAGATAAAAAGATAAAATATTGGATAAAATCTTTTTTTTTTTTTTTTTTTTTTTTTTTTTATAATATGAACACCATCAATAAATTAGAAAGGATAAGTTTTTTGTTGTAAATTCTTTATTATATTCCCTATCACGTATTCTAATCTATAGACGAATACATAAAGGAAATATTATTTTTATACAGTGCAGTATGAAGATATGAAATAAAGGTGGTAGGTGGAGTTATCTCTCTCTCAATGTTATTGATAAGAAAGTATTTTGAAACTGGCAAAAAGTGTCGTGTTTCATAGTGTCAAAAATAAATAAATAAAAGGGGTGTACATTATTTTATCGAGAAACACTGAATTAACAAAGACTGAATTTTTAAAGAATCCGCTTAAAATTAAAAAAAAAAAATTCATACACACACATCTCTATATTACATTGAAATTAAAATTTAGTATATATTACGACATTATTGTCTTTCTGTTTATTTATTAAGGTAATAAATTACTTCTTATAAGGTAAACAACTTCTAAGACACTTAAAAGGCATTTCACAATTAACAGTGACTAACGACAAATAAAACATTTAAAAGGAAACACTGTTAAAAAATAATAATCAAAAAATAATACAAATTTATTCTGAAATAATCAAGCTCAACCTTTCATTAGACGAAAATATAAGCACGAGTGCGCTTCTCTTTGTCTGAGGAATAGTTGTTCTTAAATATTTCGACTTCAAGAAACTGCTCCGATTTTCTGCAATATATACTTAAAAAGTTTTTATTTTGCATAATACACCACCACTATTTCTGTATATTCATCTGCAGTGAATGATTAGGTTCGCTTCCGAGAATTACAATATTTTTCACAGTGGATTTAACAAAAATTATTTTATTAAAGTAGTGTAGAACATTAAAATTTTAAATAGGAATAGATGGTCTTTCTTTTCTTTTTCTATTCCTATTTTTCTTAAGAAAGGAGAAAACGAAGACAGTCTTTGATTCCATAAAACTTCTCACAAACACCACAAAATATTCGGAGAACGCATGTGCCTATAAGGTATTTCGTCGGATGTAACAACATTTGTCGTTTACTCAAAGGAAATGAAAACTAAAGAAAAGACATCCAATAGGAAGAGAAACAGGAGCAACAATAAAAAATGCTAAGGGATAACGACTATATTATTTATATATTTTTTTTATCAATAACAATTTTCCTTATGTAAGAGCCAATTACAATTGTATTGTGTATACTAATCTTCGTTTAAATATATATATATTAACGTACTCTTTGTTATCCGATTAAAGTTCAGTGAGTGCTGTTATGGATCAACTGAAAAGTGTTAATGACTTCGGTTTGTCCGTCTGTCAGTCCCCGCTCTCACTCATGTAATTATTTATGGAATTTCCTAAAACTGATATATGTTATTCAAGTTCACTATCGGATGTTCCTCATTGAAAATGG
This sequence comes from Salticus scenicus, assembly GCA_963930645.1. Taxonomy (NCBI): domain Eukaryota; kingdom Metazoa; phylum Arthropoda; class Arachnida; order Araneae; family Salticidae; genus Salticus; species Salticus scenicus. Next base: position 288,562,654 of record OZ005656.1, on the reverse strand, counting down.
AGTAAACACTATCACTGGTTTGTATACAGGGACACCCAAAAGTTTTCCTAAGCATTTCCTTCTATGAGAGAGATATCTGTAAACCAAATTTGAAGAACTTTATTAAAATATATTATTTATGTGCACAAAAGACTACTTTCCATAGAATACAGTATAATTAGCATTAGATTTACAGGTCCACACAAAAATATTCAGTTACATTAATGGGTGTTATTGGAAACTTTTAGAATTGCATTTTCGTTTATATTAAGCGTTTCTATCACTTTCTAAATAATTTTAACACTTTCCAATAAGGTTGATATGTGTTAATGACTTCGATTTGTCTGTCAGTTCATTTGTCTGTCTATCTGTCTGCCCGCGCTCTAACGTCCGTAAATATTCACGGAATTTCTTGAAACTGATATATAATAATCATGTTCACTATCAGAAGTTCTTTATTGAAAATGGATTGAATATCTCTTTTGGCTTGTGTACAGGGACACCCAAAACTATTCCAAAGCATTGTGTTCTATGAGAGGCATCTTTATGAACTATATTTCAGTTCCTTTATTTACAAAAATTTCAATGAAATTGAGATATGTTATTCAAGTTCACTTCCAGATGTTTGCTATAGAAAAAGAAGTAAATACCATCACTCGTTTATGTAGAGGGACACCCGAAAGTATTCCAAAGCATTCGTTTTATGAGAAGTTTTTCTATAAACCAAATTTTAATAACTTAAATCTTAATAAAATTGAAATATGTTATTCATATGCACAAACGAATGCTTTCTACAGAATGATGTACGATTAACATTAAATTTACATGGACACACAAAAATATTCAGTTACATTGAAGGTTTTATTGGGAATTTTCTGAAATTGCATTTTCGTTTACATTAAACGATTTAACACTTTTTAACATTTTTTAAGTGTGAATATGATTTCAATTTGTGTATCTGCCCGATTGTCCATCTGTCTGTCTGCCCGCTCCCAGCATCCGTAAATATTTTCAGAATTTTTACAAAATTATATATGTTATTCAAATTCACTATGAAATGTTCCCTATTTAAAATGGCATTAATAGGTCCTGTGCAAGGGCAGACATTTTTATAAATTACATTTAAAGAACTTTCAATTGTAAAAATCATAAAGAAATTGGCATTTATTGTTAATATGCTAAAATAATATTTTGTATAGAATATGATTTTGTTAACCTTCAGATTTACAGGGCTATACTAAAATATTTACATTAAAGGCTGCAATTAGACTAAAAGAGCTATGATTTCTTTTGTGTTAAGCATTTTAAACACATTCTAACTATGTTTAAGAATGATTAGGAATTCAATTAGTCTATCTGCATGCCTTTCAGAACTACTGTCTGTCAGTTGAATGATTACGTAGGTAAAGAGCATTGGATGTTATACGATACAACAATTAAGTACATTTGGAAAGTGTTAATAATCCATGTGTACCGCATGATTTTTCGTTCTTTTTTATTTTATAGGTTTTTTATTGGGCTACTGGAGAGAAGAAAAATATTTTTATACTTTTAGTGAGATTTACGATTTTTAGCATCTAAAATTATATAAAGAAACATGTTTTAATTTCCTGACACGAATTATTTTTAATTGTATTGCATTAATTTATTAAATTTCTTTAAATATCGTTAAAATTTAATAAATATTCATAAATAACTCATTCAAATGAAAATTACTGACCATTTTCTTATTAAAAGTTTGATGATCTTCTGTAAATGTTGTTAAGGGAATAATGTTTTTTTTCATCTTACTAAGATTCTAATTTTACTAGCATCTAAATGTGTGTGTGTTTGAACTCAGTCGTAACGTGCTAGCTCAGCTGAAAACATTTTTTGAAGAAGTTAAAGTAAAGAAATTGATTTTAGCTACCCGAGACGAATTATTGATCACCCAATCTCGCGTGTAATGATAAATCATTTTATTTACTATCTCATAAAGTGTCCTTTAATGACTTATTTGATTTATGTTTGAAAAAATATTTTTAAGTACATGACTCATAAAATACTTTTATAAAGAAATATATATATATAAATATTTTTTTTTTATTTCTTATATAAATATAAAAAATAGTTAATTAACAAAACAATTAAACGGGGTGTTGTAATTAATTTTGTTAGAATTTATTAATAAATAATTTCGTAGACTTCTATTAAATTATATATATACTTGTATATAATGTAATACATATATTATCCATGCACATCTTATCTTATTGAATTCATATAATCCAGACTAATTTATAATAATCAACTGAATAATTTTTTTCTAAATCTTACATTAATTTGACGTTGTGTCCAATATTTGCTTAACTTTGTATATATATCATGTTTACATAAGGAGAAAAATTTTGTTGTGATATTACATGAAACAAAAGTAATTTTCAAGTTTAACTAACACCCTACCAGTATACGGTCCTGTTCTCAAATTTGGGGGAAAAGATATCCCGGGGTCTAACCTACTTCGAACCCGTTTCTAGCCTTTTCTCGTCTGCCTAGCCTTTCGGAGTTGTCGGTTTGTCTCAAAATCCGCATAAGTAAGTCCATAAATATATAAAAGACTATATAAATATGGGTTCATATTACCTTATACATTTAACAAAATATTTATTAATACCTTTGTTTATTTTATAACTTTTAATAATAATGGAATAATACATTATAAGTAACACAGTACTATTATTTATAATTTATTATAACAGTTTTAATGTAATTGTAGCAATTATCCACAAAAAAAGATCTGAAATAAAAAGATTAATTATACAAATGATTGTTATTAAAAATGCATTCACGGATCATTCCAAAAAATTAAATAAATAATTAAAAATAAATAAATAATAATAATTTCATAAGGAGTATACCAATTGTTAATATTTTTTTTTTTTTTTTTATCATTTTTTTTTCATGGGTAAAAAAACTGCAGATATTTTTTCATGCAGAAGTCGAGAGTAGTAATTACTCTCAAAAATCGAATTCGATGAAATTAGAAATTTACATTACATATAGCAAGAATTTCTTCATCTTCATATTCATACCTACATTAAAAAAACAATTTTAGTTTTTCTTCCTTTATTAATTTCTTCTTTTATTAATTTCATTTTATTTTATTAGGATATATTTTAAAGTTTATTAATTTAGTTTCAATATAATTATTACAATTATTAGCTAATTACTTAAAAAAAAAACTGTACCAGCAATTATCTTTTAAAATTAATTGCAATTAATGAATCATTTATGAATGACTAGAAATTTCACTAGGGATATAGAAACAAGATAAAATTAATATTTACAGGAAAAAAGGAAGTTAATGCAACTTACTGAATTTAATTGGACAGAATATATACAAGCGACTGCAAAAGTAATTGACAAAAGACAAAAAGTTTGAAATTCAAAATTAATTTTTATGTAAAATAATTAATTTTATTATTTTTTTTTCTCAATCCACATCTACACTTTCTTTTGAGACACATTAAAATGATTGTTTTAGTCTTTTTCTTATTCATTTTTCCACTTTAATTAAAAAACATGTATTATGCTACAAAATTGGACACTTAAAAAAAAAAATTCGAATAAATGTTAATTAAATTCAAAATATATTTTGTGAAAAATTAATATGTTAATTTTTTTTACACTTTGCAACGGGAAAATATGTTGGCTATATTTTATTTATGTTTTCCCTCTTATTCCTGGACATTGAATACTTAATTCTGCCCGGTTAATTTATGGTTCTGTGCAAGATAAACGTTCCATGGTGCTAGAAATTAATATTATGAAATATCTGTCTTTATTATATTATTGGAATAAAAATTAAAATAAATGCTCTTAAACAATTGTGTATAATTTCAATTTTTATTCCAATAATAATTGTATTTCTGCAATTTTTAATTCAATTAATAATTAATTTAATTATCTAGTTATACTTTGCCTATAATATTTGACATTTATAAATGGATGCTTGTTATACCAACTCTACTCTTGGGAAAAAGTTAAAAGTAAATTTAGACTCAACATGTGGTGATTTAACTATTAATGGTATTGTAATTAAATTACAAAAAAATCTGTGAAAACATTTAAAATGAGCTACAATCTCTTTTAATTGGTATTGTTGGTGTTTTCATTTATCTTTTGATTGCTGGGTATTATAATGGTATTACACTATTCAATATATATATATATATATATGTAAGATCTTTTGCTGGGCGTCTAAAGGTGGGGTCAGTGATGAGATGGAGATTAAACTACGTCACATTTATTTGAAGATACACAAATTACACAAATATTATTATAACAGCAGTCTTCATTATTAACCAACTACTACTTCCTTGGCTTAACACACAAATTAAGAAGCTCACGACATTAAATGACTATCATAAAGCAACATTTAAGCACCTACTCGTACTATAATACATTGCAGACTTAAGGTTTAAGCCTCCCAGGGCTCTACCCAACTAATCTGAGCGTTTCATGCTCTGAGTATGGTGTAATGACCGGATAAGCCTACGCGATGATGGTCTGACCAGCTTGTTCCACTGTCAGCCGGATGCTAACTAACGTTCCCGCTCGGCATCTCGTACTGACGGGCATCGGAGGCAGCGCCATTCGTTGACTGGTAGAAGAAATTACATTCCATATATATATATATATATATATATATAATTGAATCCGTTTGAAACAAATTTAATTATATTTTTCATTCTTTAGTGAAAGTTGCTCACTTTTTGTAAAAATAAAATATTAATACTAGCTATTAATTAAAACTGTTAAACGGTAAAACACATTAAACTTTTTACCCCACAAATAATAAATTTCATAGAAGAATTTCACCCATACATATATAATAGTATACTATAATGTAATTACTACTGTAGTTTAACATTACAATTATGTACAGAATAGTATACTTTATTTCTATTAGACTGCTTTTACTGCTTTTATATATTTATATTGCTGTTGCCTAAATATTTCTACCATTTAAATGCTGTCTTATTATTAATTTTTACTTTCCGAACACTATAGTGAGGAAAGTATTGTAATCATGTCAAAAATCCGAATTCGAGATTTTGATGTTTCTATACGTTTTGAGGTCCCCTGAGTCCGTTTTCACTATTTTTACGATGATGTATGTATGTGTGTGTGTATGTGTGTATGTATGTGTGTATGTGTGTATGTCTGTGGGTGAACACGCTAGCGTCTAAACGCTTCGTTCGATTAACCTGAAAGTTGGTACGCATATTGTAAGTCACCATAGTACGAACCCTATAGATTTTGGTGAATCTAGCACTTATAGTTTTTTTACAGGGACACAAAGAAAAATTCTTTATCATTATGGCCTATGGGAGCAAAATCTTAAAAGTGCGATAGCATCTAAACGCCTTATTCAATTGAGCAAAAACTTTATACACATATTATAGATCACAAATACTCAATCTGTATAGATTTTGGAGAATCTAGCACTTATAGTTTTTTTACAGGGACACAAAGAAAAATTCTTTATCATTATGCCTATGGGGCCAAATTTTTAAAAATGTGATAGTGTCTAAACGCCTTATTAATCCGAGCAAAAAAATTGTACACATGTTATAGATCACAGTTGAACTAACTGTATAGATTTTGGTGAATCTAGCACTTACAGTTTTTTTACAGGGACACAAAGAAAAATTCTTTATCATTATGACCTATGGGACTAAATTTTTAAAAGTACGATAGCATCTAAACGCCTTATTGAATTCAGCTGAAAATTTATATGAGTATTATAAATCACTGTTGCACTAACTATAAGCATTTTGGTGAATCTAACATTTATAGGTTTTTACAGGGACACAACGAAAATTTCTTTGTCATTATGATCTATGGGCTCAAAGTTCAGTAGCGTTAAATAAAACAACGTGTAATAGATGGAGAAAAATACTCAAACACTCTATTATGGTTTTCTCTCTTTTGTTTGTTTAACAACTACTCTTTCTTTACTTTATCTACAAAACTGTTAATTACTCAATGTTCGGAAAGTCGAGTGGAGTCACTCCAGATTTTTTTTCTGTGTGAGTACTTGCACATAAAATTCGTATTTTAAGTTCAAGAAATTATCATGCTGCAGCCACTGCAAAACTTTCTTCGACATAATTCTGTATAACAGCGCTCACATAGCAGATAATTTACACAAAAATTAAATCATTACCATCACAAATATTTAAAATATGGAATAATGAGGTCATAATCTACAGATACCGAGATATAGTCATTTGAATAATTACTGATAGTAAGTGGTGGCAGTGCCGTTAGTAGTCCAATCTAAACATAAATTGATCTAAGATACTTTCTCGTGAGTACACTGTCCACACAAAGTTTGGTATATATGTAAACGACGGTCAAAGCTGAGGTACTGCTTGCAGGTAAACTGAGAAAATTGCTATATAGAACCACAACATAACGGCCGATAAGCACCCAAATTAAACTGGCATAACGTTTCATGATAACCCTATCACAAATAAAGTTTTGGGCACTAATACACTATGCATGTTATACATATCGACATTTTATTTAAATGATTAAATCGTGTTCAGGATATCTCAAAATGTTAAATGTACATAAAATTGGAGGTCAAAAAACCTCCAGAACGTAGTATTTTCTTTTTATGCATATAAAATAAAGTGTATATATATATATATCCATAACGTCAATTTCATTCATTTACTTATTCTGTAAATGTAGGTTTTTTTAAGAATAAAATTGTAGAAATCATTTGCAATTTTATTATTTATGGCAAATAAATGTCGCTATCGGTTTCATTTTTACTTATACTGTAAAAGCCAGTAATATTGGAAATTTCTGCTTGTATTTTGTGTTCCAAAGTATTTTTCAGCACAGAAATAAATGCATCTTCGTATAACATTTTTCGTATTGCATTTTTTCTATACATTTGTTAAGTTAAAAAAGACTGAAGACAGATTTTTCTACATTTCGTTTTCTGTTTCTACCGCTCATAATACAAACTCTATCGTAATCATGTCAACTAATTTATTATATGTAATATGTATTCCATTGTCTACACATATCATGATTTTCAAGCATCAATATTTACTAATTTAATACTAATTATTAATTCAATTCTTTAATTACTAATTTTATTTTACTTAAATTAATAATTCCTTATTTATTCATTAAATATTCGGTTGAATTCCAGGTAACTATGAAATTAATCTATACTTGTACCGTCCATAGATATTAATATACCAAAATCATCTCATGAACCATAAACACTAAAAAAATTACATGTCAAGGGAATTATCAGATTATTCTTTTTTTTTTTTTTTTTTTTCAAATACAGATTTATAATATAGAAATGGAGCCTAAAGAATTTTTGACAATTTGAAACTTTTAATTATTAGAATCTTTGCTCATTTAAAAAAAAAAAATATCTACAAGAAATTTAAAGCAAAAAGTATGTATTTTACATTTCATTTTCTTAGGCCCGGTTAATTTATTGTTCTTCGCAAGATAGACGTTCCATGGTGCTATAAATTAATATTATGTAAGATCTGTCTTTAATATATAATTATTATTGGAATAAGTGAAATAATTGAAATAATGTAATTGAAATAATATAATTCAATATAATTGAAATAAGTGCTCTTCAACAATTCTGTTTTTTTTTTCAATGTTTATTCCAATAATTATTGTATTTCTGCAATTTTTAATTCGAATAATAATTAATTTAATTATCTAATTAAATTTTGCCTATAATATTTGGCATTTATAAATGGATGCTTGTTATACCAACACTATTCTTACGAAAAAGTTAAAAGTAAATTTAGACTGAACATTTGGTGATTTAACTATTAATGGGTATTGTAATTAAATTATAAAAAATCTGTGAAAACATTTAAAATGAACTACAATCTCTTTTAATTTTGTATTGTTGGTATTTTCATTTATCTTTTGATTGCTGAGTATTATAATGGTATTACATTATTCTATATATAGTGCAAGTTTCCTGAAAGTGAACATTTCTTGTTTTCAGCATTTAAAATTCTATTTTTCATTTTATGAATTCTCTTTTCTTTTATCGGATCCTTTGGGTTAATTTATCTCTTTTCATTTCTATTATTTGATGAATGTTTCTATTGGTTTAATGGTTTTTGCAAATTATCTCATCGTTAGGCTTATGTTTTATGTTTGTGACATTTCTCTTCTGCGTAAGTACTTTTACAAGTTTTTACTAATCATTTAAAATTTCATATGTTGGTATTTTCATCTATCTTTCATTTGCTGAGTGATGCAAAGAAATTAAATTATTGAAATTATATATATATATATATATATATATAATTCAATTAAATCCGTTTGAAACAAATTTAATTATATTTTTCATTCCTTAGTGAAAGTTGCTCATTTTTTGTAAATACATATATTAATACTATCTATTAATTAAAACTGTTAAACGGTAAAACACATTAAACTTTTTACCCCGCAAATAGGAAATTTCATAGAAGAATTTCAATCACACATAATATAATAGTATACTATAATGTAATTACTACTATAGTTTAACAGTCCAATTATGTATGCAAAATAGTATACTTTATTTCTAATAGACTGATTTTACTTATTTTATAAATTTGCCTAAATATTTCTGGCCTTTAAATGCTGGCTTATTACAGTGTTGTGCAAGTTCACGAAAAAAAACGAACTAGTTCAAACTCAAGTTCATCGTGCAAAAAACGAGTTAGTTCGCGTTCAAACTCATGTCTGAAAAAATGAACGCGCTCAACTCAAGTTCATTTTTAAAAAGGAGCGAAACTCATTAGAAGTTCATTTTTAGGTGCTTTTTTTTTTTTTTTTTTTTTGTCTTTTCTTTTCTAAATAGATCTCCTCTGTGAACACTTTCATAGGTAATTTACATTTTTTTTTTTTTTAATTACCAATTACCATGAAGATTATTTTTAATCTAATGCATAATTAAATTTATAAACCTATAATTCTTAATTATAAATTATTAATTTAAGTGTAGTAAAAATTATTTAGCGGACACTTCTGAACAGTGGACCCACTGTTTTTGCGTGGTTTTTATTCTCAAATTTCCAATACGTTTCATTATTCACATGAGAAAACTTATTAATAGGAGACAAATTCCATCATTTGCAGGTTCAGGTTCCGTTGTTTTGAAGTATTACACTATTTTAAAAAATAGTGTAATACTTCAAATTACACTATTTTAAAAATAGTGTAATGGTTTGATTTAATTAATCTTTGTTTGATTGCGCCACAGTCAATGTCGGTTTTGAGTTCTTGGATAAATCATTAGAAAGTTTCGCTTGCTATTTAGCTTACTATGCAGGAATAAGCATGTGTGTCAACTTGCTAGTTTGCGTACAAATTGTCTCAAGAACAAATTATCTCAGAGGTCAATCCAGTTTTAAAAAATATCATTTATACATTTATGACTTAAAACTTGAAAAGGTAGTGAAATCTTATTTTCGAAAATTCAGCAAATAGCAATACTTTCTTTAGTATATAAGTTTAATGAAATTAAAAATAGAAATCTGAATTCGTATAAATTGTTTTATATATATTATATTTCTGAGTGACGGGATTTCCCCTCTTCCCCCCAATGCCCCATTCAATTATTTACATATTCATAAAAAAAAAGTTGTAAGGAAATTTTAAAATATGCATTTCAAGTTCTTCAGAGAACTTGTATCAGTAACTTACTGATCTTAGACAAAAATTTCAAGTAACATTTCCAGATAATCTTTAGCATTCTAAATTTAAATTTATTCCATTTATTTCTTTTCATTTATTGCGATAATAGAACCATAGAGGAGCTGTTAAAAGTTTTATTTCTATATTTAAGGCAACTCAAAATGTGAAATTATCCTATAAAGGCAACGTGAAGTATAGAACTCTAAACAAAGTTTTGTGTAACATAAAAGTAAGCGAAAATAATTATCATTCTCAACCAATTTCCTTTCACAAGGTAAATTTTGGCAATTTCCTCAATTATATCCAATAAATAAATAAATAAATAAATAAAAGTGAGATCTTAAGTGACTTCCATAGAATAATTTTTCGACAGAATAAATATATATATATTTTTTTGGCAAAATACTTATTTTAAAATTTCAAATATTATGAATACAGCTAGTAATAGAGCATTTTTAAAGTTTTTTTTTTTTTTTTTTTTTTTTGGGGGGGGGGGGGGGGAGCGGAGATTACGACATAGCTTTATTTATTATCTTCTAAATTTACATACATCATCATTACATTAAATCAATCAATGTCTTAGCGTGAGTTATTATTTTGCTCAGTTTTTAATTTTAAGGGGATGCTTTACCAATCGTCGCTGACAGCCAAACTCGTAATATCATTAAACTGATTTTTGTTTTCCGAAAACGGATTTTTTAAATTTTTAACATTTTGTTTTGAAGCTGTAAAGGGCGAAAAATACTTTGCTTTAAAACAAAACATAAAAAAAAAAAAAATCAATTTGTTGAAAGGATGAATTATTTTAACGATTGTGAAATATCTAAACATTATTTTAAAAAATACATTAGGTGATGGGTAATTTGCATTACAGGTTTCCCCATATAATATCACGGGGTTTCGCTATCAGCGACAACAGTTGAAGAGCCCCCTCTTCCCTTTATTAGTATTGCTTAGAAAAAAAGAACATTTTTCTGTCCAATTCTTCTAAAATCTCGCTTTTCAAACTGTTAATGGTTCCTATCTTAATCTTCAGTATTTTTTATATAACGTTGTTTAACAAGATTTTGAATAATTTTTTTTACGATTAAATAGGGAAAAAATCCTATGTTCGGAAAAAGCCGTAAGACAGAGAATCATTGCCAACGTTGGATGAACATATTCTTGATTGAGAAATAAGTTTAATTTTCTAAATACAGATTTTTGGTATTCTGTAAGCTAAATCTGTACGGGACATATTAATCCGAATACGAATTAATTTTTCTCTTAACTACTACTTATTTGAATTACAGAATTAGATAATTTTTTAATACTATATTCATCAAAAATAATCAACTTTTTCCCTCTTAAAAATTAATGATAAACAACTTAATATTTTTTAATAAATCTCTAATAGCTTTCTTATAATATTATAATTTAAATAATTTTCTTATAATATTATAAGGGCCCACAAGCGGCTGAACGGTTCTGCGCTCAATGCTGGTAGATGGAAGGTGCCGGGTTCGATTCCAGGTCGCGCTCATCGGCCTATCCGTTCGGAATTTTCCGTGGTTTCCTCCGAAACTCGCATAAATATGGGCTAGGACCCCTTAGAAAGACTCTCACGGAGGGCATTTCCCCTATAGGCCTAGGACACATGCGGAGTCAATCGGCCTTAAATCTTCCAACTAAACTATATTATAAGTTAACAAGAAATCAAGTCAGACTAAGAAAAATTCTTAAATGAAAATGAATAAGCTAAAAAAAAAAACAAGTGTTAAAGTGTATTTATATTGGAAAAACAATTTTGAAAAAATCATTCTCAATTTTCCTTTTTGCTGGACATTTTTAGATTAGCTAGAATCACAAAATCATGAACACAATATTTCTATTCGGAAGTTTGGATTTTAAACTTTGTAAGTATAATAACAGCAATAATGATATTAATGTAAGTATATATATATGTTTATGATTATCACGCACAAAATTTATTTTTTATTATTACGATTATTTCAGATAGTTTTGAAATTTATATATTAGGTTGGTTGTATAGCATAAGACCGATTGACTATACCAGGTCTAGCTTATAGGTGGAATGCCCTCAATGGGCGTCTTTCTAAGGGTTTTAGTCCGTATTTACGCGAGTTTTGGAGAAAACCACAAAAAGCTCCGAACAGTTAGGTCGACGAGCGTGACCTGGGTTCGAACCCAACACTTCTGTTTATCAGCTTTGATAATTTATATTTGAAATATTAAATATATATATATTTTTTAATTTTTAGAAATTTAACTAAAGGGACAGTCATTTTCTATTGCACCTTAATGAAAGCATTAAAATGACAGGACATTTGATTTCAAGCATATATACTGAAGTTAAATCTCGGGTGCAAAGACAAATAAAAGTGATAGAATTCGCATTAATTCTCCGAATATATTGAATATGCAAATATTTATCATTACAATAATAAAAAAAATTAAAAATCTTTTCAAACATGAGTGAGTTTTAAAACAAGGCAATAATAATAATGTATAATATAATTCAAATATAAAATTAGTATTTACCTCTTAGTCTTGTTAATGTGTACATCAATATTCGAATTTCAGAAAATGAGATGTGGTGCGTCTTTCGCATGCAGTGAAACTGATTATAAATAATATAATGATTTCATCCTGTTTTGTGTGTGTGTTTTTTTTTTCTCATTAATTCTGGAAAGACTTGGTGCCTGGTTGTCCAAAAGCTTCTTTTTTTCCAAGGCCGCCTTAAAAGGATGCAATGTATACACAACAAGGGGGTGGTGCAGCCTAAGGGCAGCAGATTGCAGAGATTTTGTTACCGAAACCGTTTTCTACAAATATAGGAGAACAACAGAAAAAAAAAAAAAAAACTTATACACCCGCGACGAATTGAACCACCCTCATAAAACTAATTTCCGAGCATTTCCTTTCATTGATAAAAGGATGAAGTGAGAAAACTGAAAGCCCCACTGAAACTGCCCATAGTCCATCTTTTTCTTTAAAAGAATGGTACTTCCGCTATTCCCAAAAGCCATTTGCTTCGCTTGTAGGGTGGGCTGGGAGATGTGTGTGTGAGCCCTAAGGGGATAAGAGTAATTGTACAAAGTTCTATCTGTGAATGTAGATGAAAGATCAAATATTTTAAATCAATTTATTTCAATCAATTTATTTTATTTGTTATTCACAGTAAGAATTTCAAAGATTTATATAATTATTTATATATAGTATATAAATATTATAAATATTTTTAACGATATTTTCTTCATTTAGGACTAAAATTTTTACCAAGTTAGCCGGTTCTGGGGTGGGCTTCAGCCCCTCAAGCCCCCCCCCCCTCCCCCGTGGGTGCGTCTCTGACTTATTTCTTTATTTGTCTTAAGAAATAACTATTGAAATGTATGAAAGCTGGAAATTTTTATCACCATTTTCATCTTGGAAAACTCCTAAAACTAAAATTAGAATTTTACAAAAATGATGATTATTCCACTAAACGCTGCCTTAAACATTTCAAAATTTATTTATATTATATAGTTATCGTTTCTCGTAACTAAATTTTTACTGAATCTATATAAAACATTTTTAAAATCGTAAATATTTATTAAAAAAAAAAGTATCCCGTAAAATACAGACAATTTATGAATATTTCGTAAAATATACAATTAACGAGACTTTGCCATTCTTTAATAACATAATTTCCATAAAAACTTTTAATCTAATTAAATATCACTGTAATATTACATTCAAATTGCAAATTAATATATGCACAAATACCTTCAAAGCTGCTAGGCAGGAAGTGCTGAGGTGCTGGGTTCGATCTCAGATCTATGTTATTAAAAAAATTTCCTCCCCCCCCCCCCCGCCTTCAGTCCCCAAAGTATGTGTGACACTGTAATTTTTTTTTTTTTTTTTCATAAAGAGCAAGCGAATATTAGACACAGTTTCATTAAAATCAAAAAGAAAGTGATATAAAAACAATTATTGTCTTTCAATCTGCTCCTAGACTCCCCATCCTCCAGGTATATAGTAAGAGAAAGTGGTACCAATTTAATTGATTTAAATTTCTAAAAATGTATTAGGAAAAATCATTCTTTAAATTCATTATTTGATGTTTATTGTATTTGCAAATTGCAAATTGCAAAAATGCCCTTTTTTCTCGGGTGCCCTTTTTTTTTTGGTGCCCTTTTTACCAGTGCCTTTTTTCCCAAGTGCCCTTTTCTTCCAAGCTCCCTTTTTTTCCGGGTTCCATTTTGCGCAATTATTCTTTTTTCTGTTCTTTTCTTCTTCCACTTTCCTTTTCCTATTTCAGACAGAAATATTTAAAATGAGTTTGAGCTTGAATTGCTTTTTCACGCTCAAGTTCGTGTAAAAAACGAACTACGCTCAACTCAAGTTCATAATTTAAAAAACGAGCGAAGTTCAACTCAAAACTCAAAAATTTTGAGCTACGCTCATGAACGCGTTCGTGCACAACACTGGCTTATTATTATTATTATTTTCTACGTGTGTACTTGCACATAAAATTTGTATTTTAAGTTCAAGAAATTATCATTCTGCAGCCACTGCAAAACATCCTTCGACATTATTCGATATAACAGCGCTCACATTGCAGATAATTTACACAAAAATTAAATCATTACCATCACAAGTATTTAAAATGTGGAATAATGAGGTCATAATCTACAGATGCCGAGATATAGTCATTTGAAAAATTACTGATAGTAAGTGATGGCAGTGCCATCAGTAGTCCGATTTAAACATAAATTGATCTACTTTCTTTTGAGTATACTGTCCACACTAAGTTTGGTATATTTGTAAACGACGGTCAAAACTGAGGTACTGCTTGTAGGTAAACTGAGAAAATTGCTATATAGAACCGCAACATATCGGCCGGTAAGCACCCAAATTAAACTGGCATAATTTTTCATAATGACCCTATCACATATAAAGTTTTGGGCACTAATACACTATACATGTTACACATATCGACATTTTATTCAAAAAATTAAATCGTGTTCAGGAAATCTCAAAATGTTGAATATATCAAAAACTGGGAATCTAAAATTTTCAAAATGTAGTATTTTCTTTTTATGCATATAAAATAAAGTTAATATATATATATATATATATATATATATATATATATATATATATATAAATCCATAACGCAAATTTCATTCATTTACTGATTCTTTAAATGTAGGTTTTTCTATGCATAAAATTGTTGAAATCATGCAGTTTTTACTATTTATGGCAAATAAATATCGCTATCGGTTTCTTGCATTTTGTGCAAGAAATCTGCTTGCATTTTGTGTTCCAAAGTATTTTTCAGCTCAAAAATAAATTCAACTTTGTATAACATTTTTCGTATTGCATTTTTTCTATACGTTTGTTAAGGAAAAAAAGACTGAAGATAAATTTTGCTACATTTTGTTTTCTGTTTCTCAAAAAAAAAAAAAAAAAAAAAAAAAAAAGGATTTATTTAATGAATTGACTCTTAATTTTTCAAATCTGGTTATTACCACTCATAATACAAAATCTATCGCAATCATGTTAACTAATTTATTATATGTAATATGTATTGCATTGTCTACACATAACATGATTTCAAGCATCAATATTTACTAATTTAATACTAATTATTCATTTAATTTTTTAATTAATAACTTTATTATACTTAAATTAATAATTCCTTATTTATTCATTAAATATTCGGTTGAATTCCAGGTAACTATGAAATTAATCTATACTTGTACCGTCCATAGATATTAATATACCAAAATCATCTCATGAACCATAAACACTAAAAAAATTACATGTCAAGGGAATTATCAGATTATTCTTTTTTTTTTTTTTTTTTTCAAATACAGATTTATAATATAGAAATGAAGCCTAAAGAATTTTTGACTATTTGAAACTTTTAATTATTAGAAATCTTTGCTTATTAAAAAAAAAAAAAAAAAAAATCTACAAGAAATTTAAAGCAGAAAGTATATCTTTTACATTTCATTTTCTTAGGCAGTTTAAAAATTAATTTTAAAAAAGCAAAAAAAAAAAAAAAAAAAAAAAAAAGAAATGCGTCCTTTTTTTATGTAAAGCGCCGAACAAGAAATGCAATTTATTTTATTTTATTTTATTTTATTTTTTTTAATATAGTTTACGCCATCCTGCTCTGGGGGAAAAAATAACTTTTTAACTTTTTAATACTTGAAATGTTAGTCGAAGCTCTTCTGAGAGAGAAATTAATTTAATGGCAACCAATTTAGATTTCAATAGAATCACATTTTACAAATTATGATATATCGTTAAAAAAACTTTTTTATGATTTTTTTTTTTTTTTTTTTTTTTTTTTTTTTTTTGCCATAGTTTTAATTTTAATTATTGATTTTTTTAAGAATTTTTTTCCCTTATAGTAATGAGAGTTAAAGTAGTATTTGATGTAAAAATAAATTTAGATGATATTCTGTCTAAATTAATTGTAGAAAAAGTGTACGTCTAAAATCTATGTTTTGGGGACAAATTGAATTTTTTTTAAGTATATAATAGCATGTGAATATACAATTTTTGTGTAAAAAAACAATTCACTGTTCCAACTAAATCGTTCTGTCCTAGTCATAGATCAACGAATTAACAGGAATTAATGAATTAATTTTTTCTCTAAACTAATTTTTTGTTGATCTGTCTTTGCGCTAATTTGCAATTTATTCTAGATCTTTCAGTCTAGTTTAAATAAGTTGAACTTTAATGAAATTGTACAGATTTTTTATAAAACATATTTTCTTTCGTTTTTACATATATTTTTAATCTCATGTCTAAAAATTTTTCTCACATTTAAAATTAAATCTAGCGGAAGTTAAATTCATAAAAGTTAAATTAAAAAATATTACATATCTTTAACTTCTCTGTGTGTGAAATAAAAATAATAAAAATAATAAAAGCACTTAATTCAGAATTTAGTTTTTTATATATACATATATATATGTATATTATGAATACCTTTTCAGACAAAGAATTTACATTTATAGCTAGAGTGTTTGTATGTATGTATATGTATATATATATATATATATATATGTATTATTTTTTTTTTCAGATAGTTGAACATCCCAAAAATTATTTCTTAAATGTGTCCACTTTATTAGTTTTAAAAAGACAAAAACAACAATATTCATTGAACATGACAAATATACGTAGTACATACTCTCTTTTTAAGAGCTCATGCTTATTCATTTTATTTTATTTTATTTTAGCGTTTAATTCAGATTAGTGAAACTTTTAATATATATCTAAAAAATTTTCTCTTAAATCCCTATACCATGTTAGTTTAAAAGAAATAAAACCACAATTTAGATAAGCTTAAATTTCATCAGTAGAAAGCAGTTGTATTTAAACATTCACATGCTCCTTTTTCCCTAGTTTCGATTTAGTTCTCAAAGCTGGAAGACAGGAGGTACCGGATTCGATCCCAGTTAGTGCTGTCGACCTAATCGTACGGAGCTTTCCGTGGTTTTCTCCGAAACTAGCTTAACGGGCAAAGACCCTTTAGGAAGATCTTTATACGAAGCGCAAATCATCTATAAAATATAAAACCCTAATGCAGTCAGTCGACTTTAATCCACATAGCCACCCCATACAGCACAGAATGTTTCAGTTATGTTGCAAAAAGCTTACAATCTTTCAAAACCGTAACACATTTAAGTATACTCTCTGATATCTTTCTGAAACATTCGCCCTTTTATATGTTCTATCCGTTAAGTGATTGAAACGTTTCTGTTACGTATCCGATTTTTTGTTACGATTGCGGACATTCCTACATTTTTGAAAGGAATCAGAAAGCAAACTGAACGTTTCGAAATGTTTCTGAAATATTTACAACGTTTCCATGTTATATGATTGTTACGTTTCTGGAACGTATTGTGCTGTTAGAGACATGAAACCCACACTTCCATTCGATCAGAAATTCTTCCCTCTGCTTCTGAAATGTTTTATGTTTCCTCTGAGAATCTTTATATATATATATATAAAGATTATATATATATATATATATATATATATATATATATATAATTTATAATTCAAACTTTATATTTGGATTACATTTTTTAAATTTATGTATCATTAATTTTTCCTATTTACAATCATTTGCAAAAGTTTAAGACCAGTCGCCGATTTTTAGTATTTTAACACACTGCATCATTTGTGCAGATTATTGCGTCCTCACATGTACTGATTGCATCAGACGCATTCTACTGCTATAAATAAAGGTGGCCGGCACGTTTATCGCCAGTTGTTTATTGGATTTTGTCGTAGACAGTGCTGTTGTTTAATTACTGTAATGGATAAACAACCGTCACTTACTCTTACAAAAATGTCAGATGACCCTGCATAAAACTGGATTTTCTGAACGTCAAATAAGTTTGAGGGTAAATGCGAGCAAGACAGTTGTTCATCAAGCTTTTAGTAAATTTAAAATTTCGGGGAAAATAGTAAACCTTAAGAGAAACGGTCGCCCTAGTAAAATGAGTGCACGTGATGATCATGTGATAAGGATGGTCGTACGAGATCCAAGAACCTCCTGCAATAGAGTTATAACAACCACGTGACTTTCTTCTTAGCAACCGTACTTTGCTGAAGGACAACGATAATTTTTCCATGCCTTTGGAAGCGTAGTAGTCTAATTTTTTTATGCTTTTACAAATACATTTATAACACTGTGCTACAATAACTTTTTAACACTCTTCCGCAATGATAAAATGGGTCAGTGGGGTCAACTGTCCCTCAGCAAACATGCTCGTGACGTCATCTGTTAGAACTCTATACAATTAGACGTTCTATGTCTGCCAAAGGCACCAACGTCAGTTTGAGTACTACTTACAGACATTTGGTCAAATATTTTGGTTATATATATGGTTTATCACCCAGAAAACCTGCAAGGAAACCTCGACTTACTCCGAGTATGGAAAAAGAAATGACTGACTTTCCCCAGACAATATCAGAACTGGACAGTACAGCAGTGGAGTAGGGTCTTGTCTTATTTTCGGATGAATCAAGTGTGCAGCAATTTTCTGCACATGTTACAAGTGTTCGCCGCCCAAGGGGATAAAGATATGATGAGAGATATACGATTCAAACTGTGAAACATCCTCCAAGCCAAATGATATGGGGTGCAATGTTTGTGTCCGGTACTGCTAGTCTGTGTTTTGTGCCACTTAAAAACCACTATGAACGGAAAGCGGTACCTTAATTTGTTACACGAGGTGTTTCATTCTGATTTTTACCTTTCTAAATGAAGATAGAAAAATTTAACGACAAAATTCAGCCATTAAGTTAAAATTGACGTTTCAGGTGCCTCTCTTAGGTAATGGATTTTAACCAAAATAATCAAGTTAATGGTGGAAAAGAAAAAAAATCTTGTTTTTAATCCGATTACAGTGGTTAACTCTTTCAATTATTTATATAATATATAACTTTTAATTGAATTAATTTTAAATAACTACATTAACAGCAAATTGTCGTCATATTATATAGATGTGTTTTATATAATTCGAAATGCTATGCGAATTAGTTTCTATTTGTTTATCAGCGTTAAATTAATAAGAGATAAAAAACAATAACTGTTTTTGGAATTAAAATTTTTGGTCACAGCATCGTTATTTTATACTATCTTCTAATTTACTTCCATTATGTAATAAAATTCTTATCGATAATTATCCCATATTTTTGTAATTTAATCCATAAAAAATATCTCTAGACATAAAATTGAATGATTGATTTTCCAATCTTAAGAATATGTCTGAATAAGAAAACAAAAAATAAAGTAACATTTTTAAGAAATAAAAGTATTGTAAAAAAAAATTCTCCATACATAATGTTAAAGTTCGAAAAAAATATTTTCTCCGGTTTGAAAAATGCAAGATAAGCTCTAATAAATGTAAGGTTCTATCAAAAAGAGAGGGAAAAAAAGCTGATAATGAATTCTCCATCAACGCATATTACATCAGTAAGAATATCGATTTCTAATGATACATACAGTGGCGCAGCCATAATATAATATTTCATTGGCTTAAAGTATCATAATTCAAGCAAAATAAAGTAAAAATAAATTAGTAAAGAAGAGTATAATTAAGGGTGTAACATTCTTAAACAAATATGAATTTCATGGTTATTTATCGTCAGTTTTGCAAACATTAGATAAGTTTAAAGATAGTTTATATTTATGATAGCTACAGAATAATGCATATCTATTTTTCTAAAATAAATCTGTAAAATATTAAAGTAAAAAATATCATTCAATTTGTTTTTTAATACACCCTATTTTATCTTGTAAATACTAAGTGTTTTTAGTTTCACTCAATTTATTTAAAAGACACACAGAGAAGGAAAAGAAGCACGAAAATAGCAAATTTTATGAATTTCACATTTTTATAAATTTTAAATAAAGTGATGCACAGAGTATCTAAGTAAAAAAATATTTACATTAAAGAAATTTTTTTCATTTTTTTTTTATGCGTGTGTGTATTAACAATACATCAAATCTTCTCAATCTTTGCAATTTTTCAATTTATTAGATCTTATTTAATCTAATTTATTAATTATAATCTATATTATAATTTAATTATAATTAATTATTAATTTATATTATAATTTATTAATTATAATCTAATTTATTAATGATCTAATTTATTAAATCTTATTTAATTATGAGATTTATTCAATCTTCTCAATTTATTAGATATAAAATAAAGGTCACAACTTAATTTTTAGAAAAGATATATTCTTTTTCAGATTTTCTTTTTTTTTTTTTTTAATGCTGCATAGTAGCCGTAAGTTCGACTGAATTGATTGCCGTCGCATAGACTACTCAGAAGGCTAATGGCGACGGGCTAGAATTCTTTCCTGGAAGTGGTCAGGAGACATACCGTAACAATTTCATAGAGAGGATGGCTTCCCCGGTTCTGTAGCCCTGAGAGATATTAGTTTTACGGAATAATGAATCACGCTGGAGATATTTTTTTCCACAGCAGCCACCATTACTGTGTACAACAATATTTAGCAGATAGGGACTTATATTTACCCTACTCTGACCGTAGTTTAAGCTATTTTGTGGAGACGTTTGTGTTTTAAATTATGCATTAGCGGGTTTTTCTTTCTTTCTTTTTTTTTTTTTCTACACATTTAGAGAATATACAACCGTTAAAATATTTCCCTTTTTTTAAAAATTGAATTTTAGTTTTTTATATTTTATTTTAAAGCTATAAAGAGCAAGAATTACTCTCTGTTAATTTTTTCACTTTAATAAAAAGATTTAAAAAATAATTTTTGAAAAACGAAAGACTTTTAATAGTTGTGTGAATTTTTAAATGTGAAAGAAAAAAAAAATTAACAAAAATACGTTAGGTAATGAGTAATTAACAAAATTAAACTCCATAGAATAACATGGGGCTAGATTGCCAGTCAAATTATTCGAGATTTCCCCTTAAGCTTATAAACGAGATGCTATGTGTTCGAGGCTGTGTCATGTAATTCGCCGTTTTGAGTTTTCTGTAGTTTTCCCCGAACTTTAGTGACTACGGGCCTTTAAAAAGACCTCCCTACCCCAAAGGACATCACATTCAAGCCTAGATCTCACGCAAAAATTATTCACCTTTTAGATTCACCTTTTAGATGATTATTCACCTTTTAGATCCTCACACTTTTAGATGATTTACAAAGTTTTAAAAATACATTTAACGATTATATTTATACAAGTATAGACCTTTCCCCCCTTCATGTATCTATTATTGACTTTGATATTCGAGATACTGGGTTATGAGTGACATTTCGTATAATTTTTATATTATCCACAATATTTTTATTTAATTAAAATAATTACTTTGTAATATTTGTAGAACGCGTTCAAATGACTTTTATTATTTTTTTATTTTTTAGAACATAATAGTGATTTTATAAAATCGTAAATTTTGTTTTATTTTCTTAAAATGGATGTAATTGTGATATACTTAGGGCATTTTAACCAGTATGAAAAATAAAGTTAATTCTGTTAAAAAAAAAAAAAAAAAGATGTCTATTAAGTTCGTTTAACTTTATTACGAATATTTATTGATGGAGGTCTTGGGATCCCAATTTCAATTTAATATATATTTTTTTTTTTACTCTTAATTCGTTTTTAACAAACTGAGCTGATTTTTACATGCATGTATAATTTCAGTGATTATACATGCCGGAACAGTAAAAGATTTAGGTATTGTGGCCCACAACTCCAGTTCCTGCGCCCACTACTCTCATTCAAAATTTACCAATATAATACGAAAGTGTTTTTAGAGTTATCTTGCTAGCGACAAGCTTCTATGTACACGTGTATGCCTGTGTCGAATCTTGAGATTAACTTTTAATCAATTTCTGCAGAATTGGAGTTTTAGAATGAATCGTATTTATTTTATTCATTATTTTTATTTATCTGTATATATATATATAAATTTCGTGTCACGATGTTTCTCCGCGATAAACTCCTAAACTAAGGAACCGATTTTAATGAAATTTTGCACACTGTGTGCAGTTTGGTCCAACTTGAGAGATAGGATAGTTTTTATCTGAATTTATTGTCACACTATTGTTTTATTGCAATTATTTGTTAATTATAGACCTTTATTAAAGTTGCTCCAAAATATCTGTGAGTTCCATTAATTTAATTGTTGCCAAAAAAAAAAAAAAAAAAAAAAGAGTTCATTTTCTTTCGACATAAAAATAAATACATTTAATCAAACGTGAACGTTAAAAAATTATAAAAAGTTAAATTATGCATCTTACGAAAATTGACGTCATAATCAGTTTAAAGATTTTATACGCATTGATAAAGTGCTAATGTAGTTCTATTATAGCTATAGTAATATACATAGATCTATCATCACCATATTATCGTACAAAGATTTTTGATGCCGAAAAAATAAAGCTTTGGAATCAGCCATTAAGTGGTACTGAAAAAAAAAAAAAAAAAAAGAAATATGAATTTGAAACTGCATAAATAAATTATTCAGAAATTTTATTTGTTAAAATATTCGTATGTATTCCCGTGTGTATTCACTCAGGGAAAGACGGCCATATTTTGGTAAAAATGCCGTCTTTTCCCAAGTGGAAAGGAATCACTTTTTTCTTCCCAATGAGTTCTATATGCAAGCGAAGTGTGACTCACTGACCGTTTGTGCAGCCAAGAAAAATATTTCCTATGTTTATCACCCATTGGATTTTTTGTAAAAAATTATTAAAAATCAAGTAAATTTATTTCCCGATTTTAATCTTTATATTTAGGTATAGATATGTATTAGTTATCGCGTGCGTTAGATTGAGTTATTTTGATGCCAAATTGACAAAATTTTAATTTTAAATTTCAAAACTCTGTCGTCCTTGTAGTTTTTTTTTTTTTTGGCGATCAAAAGAACGAAACATACGAGGTGCGGCTATTAAATAACGAGACTATTGCTGCTACAGATGAACTATACATGCACCAAATCCGAACGACCTACAGCTGTGCAGCGTAAAGCCTTCTCTTTCGATTGCAGCGCCTCCCGTATTTGTGGAGAAATCAGTCACCCTTCGTTTGTGTAAGAGGTGTTTGTTTAGTTTTGCCAAAAGCGTGAAAGTGTAAAAGTAGAGCAACGAATTGTCGTGAAATTTCACGTGAAACTTGGTAAAACAACTAGTGAAATTTATATTTTATTAAAACAAGTTTATGATGATGAATGTTTATCACGTGCGCAAGTTTTTGAGTGGTTCAAGCGTTTCCAAGATGGCCGAGAAGACGTGGGAGATGACGACCGCCCGGGTCTCCCTTCCATCTCTAAAACGGATGAAAATATGGAAAAAGTCGCTAATTTGGTTCGATATGACTATCATGACTATCTTGAGGTGCTTATTCAACTCCGTGAAAGAGTAAAGAGAAAACGACCCGAATTGTGGAAGAACAAGTCATGGGTTCTCCATCAAGACAATGCGCCAGCTCACACTGCATTGTCTGTCAAGACGTTTCTAGCCAAGTACAACATCCCAGTTTTAGACCATCCGCTTTATTTGCCTGACCTGGCTCCATGTGACTTTTATCTGTTCCCCAAAGTCAAATATGCATTAAAAAGAACAAGATTTAAGTCAGTTGAAGCTGTGAAAGAAAAAGCGGCACGCCTCATGCAGGAGCTCAAAGAACAAGACTTCCAGCATTGTTTCGAACAACGCAAAAGTCGCATGGAGCGTTATAGGGATAGAGGAGGGGTGTAGCTGTATATTGAAGGTGATAATATCTAAATATGTATAAATTTAAAATAAAATGTTTTACAGCAATAGTCTCGTTATTTAATAGCTACACCTCGTACATAAAAAAGAACGAAACACACGAAAATATACATGCCAGATGTATGTATTGTACGAAATGTAATATGTATTATTTATTGTACGTATGTATGACATGTAATATGTATTGTACTAAATATTGTTTCATATTATTTATTACTCTTTTAATATAAGTTGCTAAAATAACCATGATTTTTGAAAGGAATTAAATATTTTCACCAGATAATTTGGCGATATTCTTTTTTTCGCCAAGGATGACAGAAATGAAATCTATTCCGCTGCATCATATTAGTATCTTGTATCAGATATTTTATTTAGACATTTGAAAAGAAATTTGACTTCAAACTGCGATAGAATATTTATCATTTTCCTTTTAATTAGTATATTAAAATTTAAAATCATGGTACATAAAAATATTTTTTTTTTAAATCTTATAATCATTCCTATATTAATCCTCAACGCTTCCCATCTTGATTAACTTGAATTTACTATAAAGATTTTAACATGCTCAAATTCTTCTCATTACTTCGTTAAAATATACTAAACTTTTCCGAAATCTTTTTCTATTTAAAATGATATATGTATTTACTTTAAATGTCCAATATTTCATAAGATGTCCTACTTTAAAGTTTTAAAATATTTATCAAATTTACTAATTTTTCTTGTTTAGCCATATTGTTTTTCTTTTTATAACTACAGCTGTTGCTATCTTTAAAATATTTAAAATGATGAGGTCATTTTATAGTAAAATTATCCATTATAGCATATATTATATTTCACTACTCCATAAAAATTGATTTTAAAATCGTCTGCTTCTTTTATACTTTGTTTTAACAGATTTTTTATAAAAATTAAGTTACATATTAGTCTTTTTAGCATTTTAACCCAAAATAGCTTTAGACATATTATATTTTACTCATCATTAAAAATTGATTTTTAAAATCGTCTGCTTCTTCTATACTTTTATTTTAATAGAATTTTAATATAATTTATATATTAGTCATTTTAGCATTTTTATCCTAAGTAGCATTAAAATAATGTATATCACTTCTCCATTAAAATTTATGAGACCCTACAATAAAATTGATTTGTGCTTAATATCAACTCTACGAAAAATTTTATCAATCGCTTCCAAATTTTGACCTAAGCTTCAAATCTCAATCCTGTGGGTTTTTACATCGGCTACAACGTCTACGTCTTTATTCGTAAATAATAATTTGACTGTATTAAATAGTTTACTGCAATATAATTCAACGTATAACTTAGTCACAGCAACGCGTGGCCGGGTCTGCTAGTTTTTAAATATTTATGAGGTGATATTTAATCTTTAAGTTTCGTTTGGGTTACTTATAATAATTTTGTCAATTGTTCCATTTTATTTTATTTTTTAAAGTATACAACAGTTATTTTATTAATTTAAATGGTATTTAATTTAGATTTAAAATGCTTCATAAAAAACCTATCATGAAAAAATTTAAATTTTACATTTTATGTATAGTCTACTGAATATAGTTTTTAATTTTCGATGATGTATTACGCATAAAAAATGAACACGAATATAAAATATAAACGAAATCTATATCAAACGAACACAGCCTTCCTGTCTAGTGAATTACGCTCGCATGCCTCGTGCCTACGTTAGCCTTCTCTTCTAATATAGAATACTAAATATCGTATGACAGCTGTTTTTAAACAAATACAAAATAATTGGCACTCATTAAAATATTCTTAAATTATGAAATTTTATTATATATACTTATGAGTATATCAGTAAAACTGATCGATTACATATACTTTTAGATAGGTAAGATTAACATATATTTAAAGTACAATTAAAAATTACTATTTACAACTCGTTCAACAAAATGAGGCCTGTACCTATTTAAACATAGACAAAATATTCCATAGACATTAATATCGTTTTTCTTACTTACTATTAATACATTGCGTATTCTCTTCTTACAACCAATTCGCATATGCGCGAAAAATTCGTAAAATTCTGAAAAAATCTCATTTTTCAAAAAACATGTCAAATAGAAAATATTTATATCTGTACTACATTGTCTTTACTAACATTGTATAAGTTAAATTTCTCGAATTCAATATTTTCAGAAAATACTTGTTTTATCTCCAAGGAATTGTCTTTGTGAAAAACGATAGGACGCCGAATTTGTTGTTTACAAAATAATATTTTATGAACTCTTTACGATCTACAATTATATTGTTTTTTCCTTTTAAATTAAAGTATAGAAAATGTCTTTTTTTTTTTTTTTAAACATCGAAATATAATAAATAATATTGAATAATTATAAATATTTTAATTAAACTGAGAACATTTTTTTAAATTCAGAAATTTCAGATTTTCGTATTTTAAAATTATTTATCTATATTCCTTTTAAAAGAATTTTCTTTCTTATATATTCATTTTAAATGCTTTCATCAATATTTATTGAAACTTGACAATAAAACGTTTTGTGTAATATTTTTTTTTAATGTAAGATTTTATGCTAAAATTTGGGAGTATTTTTCATTTTAAAATTTATTATGCCCCAAGAAACAGCATTTAAATACATAAGTTTTCGTCTTTTTAACATTCACACACACACACACACAACCTTAGCAATTAAGATAATTACATCTAATGTTATAATGTTGACATGTTGAGTCATCAAATGCTTGCGGTATGTTTTTCAAGAAAAAAATTGTTTCAAAAGCAATTGTATTGTGCTGTTAGATGCTGTGTAGAATAGTAAGCAACCGGTTTAGTGGCAAAAATAAGAAAGTTCATTAACAGATAGATTTCAATCAGATTTTTGGATCGCATGAACTTTCGGAGCTCAAATACATTAAAAAATATAGGAAATATATTTTAAAATATTGTACGATTAATCTTATTGAAGCTGAATCTTTGACATATATTAACTAACATAATTCAGTAACAAACATATTTTAAAAAAATTGATATTTTTTAAGAAATTTGGAATGAAAATAATATAGAGAATAATTAGGATCATTGGCTTTTTATGTGCAAATTTTCTGGCTGGTACAGCTTAATATCTTTAGATTGCATTCAATAAAGATTAAAAGACGATGTAAGGCAAAGCTAGGAGAGATTGCGCTCATAGTTAATCGAATGGAAAGAGTCAAGTAGGCGCATAGCGACTTTAGGTAGTTGTGCAACAGCAGTAGTGAAAAATGGCCACTTCCATGTGCATGTTGGTTGTTTTGAACGTGTAAGGGTAAAACGTGTATAGTTTGACTTTTTTTCCAAAATAAATACTCAAATTTTCAAAACTGTTCGTAAGAATTTCTATCATATAGTACTGGTACAAAATAATTTTAAATACATGATTTCTTATGAGCTACTAACCAGACTAAAGTTACGAACACCAACTGTTCTTTCTAATAGAAATTAGTTATTGAATAAAAGGCTGCGCAGTCTACATCAAGGCTATACAGGGATATGGCTAAAGTATATTTCAACAATACACTTTAGCAATATGCGTTGTGTTTTCTATCTATATTTAAGTACACTGTGTAATTTGTATAATAAACAGTATGCAAGGCTACCAAAAATTAAGCTAATATATTATTTTCTATTCAATGTAATGGATGGAAGTGCTTTATAAATGTTATCTAGCATGGCAAAACTGCTTAGTATTGATAATTACTTTCTCATATCGATGCGGTAGACAAAGTATTATTTAAAATCAGTTTTTCAACGCTGATTGCTTGCTATAATTAAGTGTTTTGAGGTCCTCTGAATTCGAAAAAAAGCTTGTATCAGTTGATAGGAGCAGGTATTTTATCAGTATAACTTAAAAATAAACAATTGCATTAAATTTAAATTGAGTATTTTAAAGATTAATAGAGGGAGCCATTTGAAAATTTCAAGAAATGGTGTGTGTGTGTGAGAATATTTTTTTTAAAAATTTGGAATAAACTTTTTAGTTTAATTAAAGTTTTAAACTTTTTATTAATTTAGGTACTATATTCAAGCGGGGCTTTTAGAGAGCTTGTATATCTGTCATTTCAAACATGAGTATCCCCCAGGCCCAACTTTGACATGAGTCCCCCCCAAGTTACCCCTATTTCAGTCGGTACAGCGTTGTCGAATTTTTATACGTCACTCTTAATAGTGCTAAGGGCCTATTTCAGTCGGTTTATTGAATGGGGATTTATTGAATGAAGTCCCCCCCAGGCCCAACTTCGACATGAGTCCCCCCCAGGCCCAACTTTGACATGAGTCCCCCCCCAGGCCCAACTTTGACATGAGTCTCCCCCAAGGTACAACTTTGACATGAGCCCCCCCCCAAGGCACACCTTTGACATGAGTCCCCCCCCCCAAGGCACACCTCCCCCTCATTGGGGAAAAGAGAAAAAACGTTGTTTTGCGGCTATAAGACTGTTTGGACTTCCAACGTTATTTGTTACAGTATCTGCAGCTGAAACACATTGGTTTGATTTAATGAAGACTTTATCATGGAATTTAGATCGTCACGAATTAACTAAAGAAGAATTTGTCGATATTAACAAGTTTAGCAGTAGGCCTCTGGCACTAAATTAAAATCTGTCAATGTCAGATATTCATGTTTTAAATAATGAAATAATGTCGTGTCTGTATATATATATACATATAGTAATATTTTGAGCTGTTTTAAAGTATATCCATATGCAGTACTTCTTATGCCACACTTTAACCTGTAATCCATCCTTATAGTATTGAAATTCAAGGTAAGACATAGTTCTGTGATTGCTATACCACATTAATTTATACAGGAATAAAAGGAAATAAAACATTATCAAAAATTAAACTTGCATTCGTAAATTTCACAACATTATTGTTATTAAATTTATCTTACTCTAAACAAAAAGTAAATTAAAATATTTACATGCTCGTTTTTCTTTTATTAATTAGGACTGAGGACTATTAGTCTCAATCTGGGATTTTTGCGGTGTCATTTTTCGATTGTTGGACATTTGTCGAAATCTAAAATTTATCGAAAATATAATTGAATAATTTGATAGCGATGCAATAATTAGAAAAAAAAACTAATAGTCCTCCGTAATAAACTAAATTCTGCTTTTGCCAAATTTTCATCAAAATCTTTTTTTTTTTTTTTTGAAAGAAAAAGAAAAGAAAATTAACATTAATTTATACAGGATACTGGTACCAGTATCGAAAAAGTTTTTCTTAATACTTTTGAATTAGGAAATAAAAAGTGCGCGTGGAAAATGAAATAAAAATGAGTAAAAAAAAAAATGAATTTAACGATTTTATTTTTATGTAAAACATGATCGCGTGCTATCTTAAAAAGTAGATGTAAAATTTAAAGTTTATGTGGTGCGTGTGGCATCTATAAAAATTGTTTTAAGAAATAGAATAGAATAAAGAAAGCAACGATGTTGGTTGCATTTTGTTATATAGTTTGAATTTTTGAATTTTATAGAAATAATATCTACCGTAGGAATAATTTCTTATGATAAAACTATAGGGAATTTTTATGCGAGCACAAGCGATGCTACTTAAAAAAAAAAATAAAAAAAAAAAAAAACTTTAAAATAATAGATTAATTTTAAGTAGATAATACACAGAGCAAAAAGTATTAAAGAAGATTAACTTTGTAACAGTAAATTCTATAATCTTTTTAACAAAAGTAAGGAATGTAGAAAATAAAAGCAGTTTTGTAGGTAAAACATTAATATTTCTATTTACTTAAAACTTTTCTTATAAAATCTAATAATATACCCTCTAACGTACAGACTTTAATACAATTAATACTCATAACAGTAGCTTATTAAAAAATACTTTAATTTTTAAAATCTTTTTTAGAATTGGAATCAATTAGGAATATACGATAATGAATTTATGCATATAAAGATTGAAAAATGCCCCCCCCCCCTTTTTTTTTCTTTTCAAATTGATAAAATAATTATGCAGACTTCATCTATTTACTTTCTTACTTAAAAATAATTAAATTTTTTACATGTAAATAAAAAAATAGGGATAAACATTCAAAAATTTAACCTCGATTTGAACGCAAGAGTATGTATCTATAGATTGTAAAAAACATGTGTAATAAGACCTCATAGCCGAAGTGTAAATTTCTATAGTGATACGTATAATATAATTTATAAAGTCTTAATATTATTTTCATCAAATAAAAGCACTAAAACTATTCCAAAATATATTTATTTTCTCTATTTTATAACGATTTTATATATATTAAGTGATCCCCTGTTATCCATATCAGATTATAGAATCCTCTTTACGACTTTTCTATTACTCGCTATTTTATCCGTTTTTCGGAACGTAAATGGCAATAGAAATTATGTTTTTTGCGCTTGGAGAAATTTTATAATCAAATCAGTGCACAACCAATTATGCAAATTTTTATATATATATATGTATATATATATATATATATATATATATATACCAGGAAATTGACAAATTGTACTTATTAACAATATTAACCTATTCTCTATCTTTATCAGCATATTATAGTAAGCTTCAACTAAGATATATATATATATATATATATATATATATATATATAATATACTGTGAATAATAATTACAATTCCGTGCGAAGAACGGACGCAACAGCTAATATATAGTAAATAAATTTTTAAAACGTAGTAATAGCAGAGTGAAAAAAGATTTAAGGCCACTGAATACCACAAAGACCAATAAGAATTAAATTTCACAAAATCAAATTTTCCTGTGATGACTTTTAGACCAATTATTTAAACAATTTTACTAAAAATTCATTGTATTAGTTTATTTAATTAATAATCAAACTTGCTATAACATTATTTCTGCATACTTAGCTGCATTTCAAAAGTTGATGCCTTAACAATAAACCGCTCAGCACACAAAATATTAATGCTCTTTATCCCATTTTTACTTTCCGAACACTATAGTGAGGAAAGTATTGTAATCATGTCAAAAATCCGAATTGGAGATTTTGGTGTTTCTATACGTTTCGAGGTCCCCTGAGTCCGTTTCCACTATTTTTGAGGTGATGTATGTATGTGTGTGTGTATGTGTGTATGTATGTGTGTATGTCTGTGAGTGAACACGCTAGCGTCTAAACGCTTTGTTCGAATAAGCTGAAAGTTGGTACGTATATTGTAAGTCACCATAGTACGAACCCTATAGATTTTGGTGAATCTAGCACTTATAGTTTTTTTACAGGGACACAAAGAAAATTTTTTTTATCATTATGGCCTATGGGACGAAAATCTTAAAAGTTCGATAGCATCTAAACGCCTTATTCAATTGAGCAAAAACTTTATACACATATTATAGGTCACAGATACTCAATCTGTATAGATTTTGGAGAATCTAGCACTTATAGTTTTTTTACAGGGACACAAAAAAAAAATTCTTTATCATTATGGCCTATGGGGCCAAATTTTTAAAAGTGTGATAGCGTCTAAATGCCTTATTAATCTGAGCAAAAAATTTGTACACATGTTATAGATCACATTTGCACCAACTGTATAGATTTTGGTGAATCTATCACTTAGTTTTTTTACAGAGACACAAAGAAAAATTCTTTATCATTATGGCCTATGAGACCAAATTTTTAAAAGTGCGATAGCATCTAAATTCCTTATTCAATTAAGCTGAAAATTTGTATGAATATTATAAATCATCGTTGCACTAACTATAAGCATTTTGGTGAATCTAGCATTTATAGATTTTTACAGGGACACAACAAAAAATTCTTTATCATTATGATCTAAGGGCTCAAAGTTCAGTAGCGTTAAATAAAACCTCGTGTGATATATGGAGAAAAATACTCAATTACTCTATTATGGTTTTCTCGCTTTTGTTTGTTTAGCAACTCCTCTTTCTTTATTTTATCTACAAAACTGTTAGTTACTCAATGTTCGGAAAGTCGAGTGGAGTCACTCCAGATTTTTTATTTAATAATAATAATAATAATAAGCTTTTTGTGCATCTAAAAGTCGTATTTCATATTTAGTGAAGTATAAGGATGCTAATATGGCCTGATGAAAATTCCACCCATAGACTATAATGCATTTGAATTTACTTGTATCTCTCTACTTATTACCGTTAGTTCAGTTAAAAATTAACCGTTAGTTCTTGCTTCACAATTTTCAGTACTTTTCAGTTTCATGACGGCCATTTTGGAATTTTGCATGTTTCTTTGACTATCCTATGATATTTAAAATTTAAAACTTCTTCACACGCCATGAAAGGGAAGACAGCACAACCAGTTTCGAAAGGACGAGACCTTTCTTCTTCAGGTGCGCAAAAAAAAAAAAAAAAAAAAAAAAAGCGTGCTACTGCCTTGGAGGCAAAAACAAGACAACAGAAGATCTCTGTGATAAATTCCAAATTATATTATTAACGTTTAACTAAATTTGAGGTAATCCCAAAAAGTAGTAAAATTTTTTATGCATTTAAATAAATAGTTCAGTATTATAAATAATGCTAAAATGAATTTACAAATAGCTAATTTATCTTATTTTTAAATACAAAAAAGAAACAAAAGAAAGGAAACCTTAAACTAAGATTAACAAGAACACTTGAGAAAATAATAATAATAATATAGAGGTATCATACAAATAAATTATACATACATACATATATATATATTAATTAGAAACAAAAGCTTTAATGAAAACTTTTTATATGTGTCACCGAATGCGCCCTGTAGCTGTCTAATGGAAAATATCAAATAAAATAATATCGCAATAATCTGAATTCACGTTTTAAATTTAAATTTTTTGCGACTACATATGCAAGCATTAAAATAATTTGGTATACGACTTATTTTTCTATGAGAATATACATATTATAGATTTGAAATCTGAAATTTTTTTATTTATATTTAAAAACGACTACTGTAATTTCCAAATAGAAATTTATTTTGCGTTTTACACATGATATTAACAATCTTTTTAGATTTTTTTTTAATATAGTTAAATGCATGTAAAATGAAATAGAACTACATACAATATATCTTATTTTTATTTTGTCTAGGTAAAAAAAAAAAAAAATTATAGTAATTTAAATACTCAAATTATTTTTTTTCAGTCAAATAAACGTTAATAATAAATAGTAATTTCAAGAAAACAAGCTATTTCTCTCTCGTTAGAACATCATTAATAAGTTAGTTTCATGACAAGAGTGTGAAATAATCATAATTTCTGAATTATAAATTAAAAAAATGCTATGTATTTTCCCATTAAACAGATTTCTTGCCATTCGTCCCTCCCCTTTACATGAAAAATAACTTCGTCTAAATACAAAAATTTGAAAATTTGAGAAATAAATAATTCCTATTACCAGTATCATGTGATTTCTTCAAATATTTTAATATTTTTTTTTTTTTTTTCAAGTTATAAAAATCAATAGTATGAATGACATTGAATATAACATGGAGTGTTCTAAATCTCTTTCTCTTTTTCTGAAATACTTGCATTCACTTTCATAAAATATTTTTCCACATTTCAAATTCATATTGAAGAGATTTTACAAATGTCAGCTGCAAACATTTGATGGCGTTTTGAATGAAAAGAAACCTGTAAAAGAACATTTTTAGCTTTTAAAGTGTGCTTAGTATCTATGAAATAGCGAAAAAAAATATTACTTTACATAAGAAGTTTTTGTAAGGGTTTTTCTCCCAAATTCCTGGAAGATGTGTATCTAGTACTTGCGTTTTGAATTCAAAATACAGACGCTTCTTTTCATACTTTTATTTATTTTTCTTTAAATTTATTAAAAAAAGAAATCAAAATTTTGAAATCAAAAATATGAAACAAAAGAATTTTATTTAAAGAAATAAATTTTACATTCCATTGTTTAACATTTTATATTAAACCTTAGCTATTTAAAAGACATCATCAAAATCATTTTTCGGAATCAAACTTTTCTCTTTAAAATAAACAAAAGAAATATGTTTCATTTTTTTTCAATTGCATCCAAATCTTATTTTAATTTTTTTTTTCATTACCTGAAATAAATTCTTAAAGTATCAGTTTTCATAACCGATTGCTGTAAACGTTGTTTTCTAAATGCTTTTGTTTGTGCTTTAAAAAGAACATTAATGGAAACAGCTTTTTTTTTTTTCTTCTCGTTATGTTACTGAAATTATAAAGATAATAAAGATGAGATTGGCTTGCACAAATGAATGTTATTATAAAAATGCATTATTATTTTAAATATAGGTAACAGCGAATTAGTAAAATTATAAATAAGCTTAAAGAATATGAAGCTTTTATTTATTTATTTTTTAAGTATTTGGAGTTTATAAAGTGAAACGTTAAATATTATTATAAATTCATAAAACAAACTAAATCAAAACCTCTGGACGTATATTTATAACAAGAATTATTTTATTTTACTTTTTTGTATATATATATATACATAACGAGTGTTTCAAACGTCCCGCACACCCCTTCTAACTCGAAAATGTGTTGGAATTGTGAAGAATTTTTTGTCATCAAACATAAAATGATTAACATTAAATATTCATAAAATAGGAATGCTTGATTTTTATATTAATTCATCCTTTTAGAGTAATTTTGGAATAACTTTGTGAAATTAGTTGTATGTCTATGAATGTGTTTTGCCAAAGGATCGTTTTTTTTTTTTTTTTTTTTTTTTTTTTTAGAAAAGAAGAAAAAAAAATCCGAATTTTGTAAAAAAGTGAAAATACTGTTACTGTTAGTCTTACAGTTTACTGTTAGCTATTTTAAATCGAAGAATGCTTAAAAAGTGACCAATTTTTAAAAAGCCGTAACCTAAATAACTTGGAACTGTAGTTTAACTTTTTATTTTTTTGAAAAAGTAATCTTTGCTGACACCAGAGGGAATTCCTCCCCCACTGTTGTTAGCTTATCTTATAACGATGAATTTGAAAATGTTGTATATTTCGTACTTTATTATAATTATTGAATATATCTATCTATCTATAAATATATGCTTATATAAAGTAAGGAAATGCAGAAAGAATTAAAGCATAATTATTCATACAAAAAGAGTATTGAAACTATCATTTACTATTTGTCTTCATGGATTTTAAGCGTAAAATGCATTACAATCATGAAAAACGGCAGTTTTTCGAGTGACGCAAGCGGAAGGATATAGACTACATCAGATCTTATAGTCATGTATGCAATCGGTGAACATAGGAATTCAATTAATTTTTTAAAAAATATATAATACCATACTTCTATATAAACTCTTGCTCAAAAGTTTAGCAAGATTTCCAAACAATAAGTTTTTTTTTCAATTAAAAAACTTATCTCTCGATGAAATATTTTGAAAAATAAGGCATTTAAAGAACTGGGTCATCTTCATGTTTTTCAGTGAAGACTGGTTTAAGAGAAAATTTAGGGAGCAGGTAACAAATTGAGCTAAATCAATGTTTGTGATCACCCTGTATCATTAAGGGAGCGAAATGAACTGTAAATTTAGGATATATTAATATAGCCATAGTTCAATATGTGGATGAATTTGAGTGACGATAGCATACTAAATAACGGAGATTTAAAAATTATTTTAATTTATTTATTTATTTTTAAAAAATCAACACATTTTTTATTTATAATATACAAAGATTTAACGAAAATTATTCTCACTTTCAGATAAATTGTATAAACCCCTTTTAGAACAAAATACTGCAATCGGAATACAAATATCTCCTGAAATATGAATATTTTTATGAAAAACATTTTCACTGAAAATGTGCAAAAGATTAATAATAAAAAAAAAAAAAAAAAAAAAAAAAAAAAGAAGAAGAAGAAGAAAAAAGAAAAGAAAAAAAAATAGTGCATAGGTTGAAAGCTACATATATTGGTCAAATTTTGTCAAAATTGTATTTGAATAGAGTAAATATTAAGCAAATTATCCGAAAAAAAAAAACCGAGCTAGGTTTTACATTTTTTCGAAGAGTTCGAATTTCTTAAGGAGTTTTTCACATGAAGCGTAATTAATTTGAAGATCGAATTGATCCCCTTTTCTGCCAAGTGGTGTAAGTCCAAAATTTACGAAATTACACTACTTGGCAGCTAAGGGCGGAATTATTTTAACCATGCTCCAAATGTACTTTATGAAAAAACCCTTATAAGCTTGTAATTCTAACATATTATTGTTTATTTACAAAGATTTGTGAGATGTTAATGGGTTTTTTGCAAACAATAACTTTTGCTAAGCGGTTAAAATAATTGGATCTTTAATTACGCGGCCTGAAAATCCCCTTAAAGATTTCAACTCTTGGAAAATATCTGAAATCTAGCTCGTTCTTTTTCGGATAATTTGCTTAATTTTTGCTCTATCCATATGCACTTTTGACAAATGTTGCCCAATATATCTACCTTTCAATCTATGCTATATATATATATATATTATCTTTCGCACATGCGCATTGAAAATGTATTTCATAAAAATGTTCATATTTCATAAGATATTTGTATTCCGATTGCAGTATATTGTTTTAAAAGTGCTTTTACACCTTATTTGAAAGTGTGAATATTTTTCATTAAAAACTCTGTATATTATAAATAAAAAACATGCTGATTTTTTCTTTTTCAATAAATTGTTCAAAAAAAAAGCCTCTTTTTTTTTTTTTTTTTTTTTTTTTTTTTTTTTGTAGCATATTGAATGGCATTTGATTTTTGTGTCAAGAGACAACTATATATTTATGTCTTGGCAGTTAGTGTAGTAGCAGTAAGAACATAAAAGAATGTAAGAAGTAGAACATAAAAGAATTGCCAATATTATGGTACACTTTTGCCACAAAAAAATTTCCTTATGTAAACTGCTATGTTTTTCGTAAAATAACTGACAACTGTCAATTTTTTCTTTCCAGAACCTTAAAAAATGTTTTAAAAAATGTGTGTATAGTTTTTCATAAAAGAAATATTCTAAAAATTTCAAGAAAATCAAAAATATAAATTATCTAAGCTTATATGATTCTATAAAAGTTTACTCCTATGCGACAAAAAATGATTTTTTTATAATATATGTTATATTTAATTATAATTATAATTTTTTATATTACAATAAACATTATTTTTATATTTATTAAAATCATTTTTATATTTAAAGCGTGAAGCTGTTTAAAATATAAAAAATATTTTTGAATATTTTTGTATTTTAAGCAGCTTGAGTTTACTCTAATTACTTTAACATTTAGGAGAAAACTTGAGTGCACTCTTATTTAAAGTTTTGAAGATTAATGAGAATTTAAATACAAAACACGTTTTTGAAAGAACTCTGCTTTATTTATAAGAGAATTAAAAAATATGTCTATTTTTTTACTCATGCAAACTCACTTATAAAAATATACGTCAAAGTGAAAAATCAATTTGTGCAAGATGAGTTTATGTGTGCACAGCTTATATATTTTGAATGTTTGCAAATATTGCAGAATTTTTATTTAATGTTTTTTCACAGAAAACACATTTGTGACGCATCAAAAGTTTTATAAAAAAAAAAATTAAATGTTAAATAAACTATAATTAAAGTACGGGTAAGAATTTGTTTGTTTTTAAATATTATATTTTTGCTTTTTTGCATAAATTTTATAACTTTCACGTGGAATGATGTTTTGAATTGTTCCTAGTATTAACTCTTACGTGAACAATTCTGAAATATTTCTATTCCTCTAGTATATTGAATTCTATATTTTAACTTAGGAATAACATGAGTAAATATTAAAAAATTGTATATTCATATTATTTATCATAATAATAGATAAATTATGATTTAAAGTGAAAATTTCAAAATCGGGTTCAATAAAATTACGAACTTTTGTTTGATGTTTGAAATATAAAAATGGCCATTTAGGGAAGTTTTGAAGTTATAGATTTTTTGCGAAAAAAATTAGCAATAAAAAATTTTGATTTGTTAATGAATATATATATATATATAATATGAACTAGCAAAATCAATTCATAAATAAATAAAAATAAATAAAATCACGATCAATTTAATTTATTATTGATAAAATATGTCTAATCATATTTTTAAAATAACATTTTTGCATATGAAAAATCTCAAGCAGCCATGAATACAAAGTGCTCTCAAAATAAAAAATTAAACTATAAAATATTTTACTCACATTTTTATTTTATTCATTCAATGCCCAACGGTAATTCAGCGTTCGCTGATTATAAATAAATACTGATAAACCCCCTATCATCTCCTTTTTTTTTTTTTTTTTTTTTTTTTTTGAGAGAACATTCCATGTCAAATCAACACAAAAAAGCTGAATTTTAACCTGACCTCCATCAGATTTTTATGAAATCGGGCTCATTTAATTTTTCTATAAAGGAATGAATGTATATCAGTTAACAAGTCACTACGTCTTTTAGTTTTGGATATACAGGACTGCAAACATGGCTAAAAAATGGAAAATTTCAAAATTCTTCTACTACAATTGTACCCATATTTTGTTCCCTAATTAACTTAGAGATTTAAAATTGGTATCATTAGAAAGTTTTAATACAGGCTTTCAAAATGATAGATCATACGCACATATTTTAAAAAAATTTTATTTGAAGATAAAAACGTTTGACCTTTGACCTTCAATATCTCAAAAAGTACATATTTAATTTTTTTTTTTTTTTTTCAGAAATTATATGTTATTCTTACCTTTATTGTGTATAATTACTGTGAGATTCAGCATGGGACGGCCACAGAATGCCAAGTTATGTATTAAAATGCAACCCCCCATCAGTATTTTCCTACTAACATTATGTAAGTTTTCCAAATATATTCTCCAAATATAATAAAATAAGCAATGTAAATTTACAAGTAGACATTGTAAAAAATATCTTTAACAAGATTTTTCAAATTTTTTATTTTTTTCTTCTCCGTTCTTGTCCGATGCTTGACAATTACTCACGTAGCTTCGGTTATCGTTCAATTTTGTTATTTTTTAGATTTTTATTTATTTATTTATTAACCATATTTTTATTAACTCGCTTTCTTGTTTGTTTGTTTCTATAGTACGGATCTTGCAAATATCATGACTAGCTAGACATTTGAAGCTTTTAGGATAGCTCAGAACACGATGACAATTCATTTTTTAAATACTTTTATTCAATTGATAAATATTTAAAAAATTCTTATAATCATTCTTTTTATTACGCATTTGGTCAGTTTTTTTTTCTTTTTTTACAAGTTCATGGAAAGAAAATAATAATAAAAAATAAATAATAAATAAATGAATAAATAAATAAAAAGTGTTTGTCAATCTATAGAATTGTCAAGTTTACATGATTCAAAAGAAAATTTAAAAACGTGGTATATGAAAAGTCGTTTTTATTTTCTAAATATTTCAATTTTATTTATTTACATATTTTCTTATTTCATTTTATAATTTTGTCACACCAGTACATTTACATTCGACTTACTTTGTTTTCGCTTTCCACCGGACTCGGCTTGTGCTTTGCCGCTTAATTTACAGCACTCATGCGTACTTTATTCGTCTGACGCAGGGTTGTGTTTTCTTTCGACCCGAAACAATTGTTGCGAGTTCTTATATTTTATGTTGTTTATTCAAAGTTTTGTGCCAAATACTTTTAAACGCTAGCTGCGAGGTGCTTTCTTATAGGCATACTGGTGTTTATTGTAGACTGACATACTAGTGTAATTCTGTCAAATAAAGAAATGAGCTAATTATCGTTTTGAGAATTTCGTAAGTACGATTATCTGTCATCTGAAAAATAGGCAGGCACTTGTGCAGTGTGAATACAGCAACACACAACACTTTTAAATACATTTTTTGGCTGTATTTATTTAATGGGTCTTATTCCCATTGTTCTCGTTCATTAGTTTTTGATATTTTTTAATGTTACCAAAACGTTTCAATACATCACAATATATATATATATATATATATATATTTAATAACTATTTATTTAACACGAATCTCAGCCATCAGCAATAACAACTTAAAAATTATGTTGCAGAAGTTTGTTTTAAAATTAATATAAATCACAAATTTATATAAATTAAAGTATTGAAATACTTCAGCATAATTAAGTTCAAAAGGAATTCAAACTAGGTTAGAAAATAAAATTATATAAGCTATATAAAGAAATTTTTTTCTCATAATCTAAATTTACCTTTTTCTTCCTTTTTGACAATCTTTGATATCCCCCTCCCCCCATACGTTTCAAAAAGCGATCAGTTTCTGTCTCTTTTTAAGATGATATAAAGAATTCATTTAAAAAAATTTTTGAAATTCTTCAAAATTCTTTTGATATTTATCGAAATATGTAAATAGTTTTCCCTTTCATCCTAAAAAATCCGTACGATGGAAAAGATTTATTTAAAGTATAAATTATTCATAATTCGTAAATGGGAAACTAATGCTACATTTTTTTTTCTCTCCCTGAATATTTAAAGAATATCTTTTTTATTTTTTATTTTTTAGTACACATAACTCACTCGCACTTCACACACATTCCATCTTTTGATATTTTAAATAATACAATTAGTACAGAATTAAACGTGTTTATTTAGATGAAAAAAACTACTTAATATTGATATTCATGTTTTTAAACTAATATTTAACTGAAAAATATTCAAACTCATATAAAATTATTATTATTATTTTTTTTTTTAAGTTCAATCAGTACGTTTTCAATATTTTAATCATAAAAATGTTTATTACTTGCAGTTATGTTATCAGTTAGACTGTCTACTTATATGGATGAAACTAAAATTTCAAACTCAAATAAACATAGTTTCACTCTAACTTATCTATAGTAAGATGTTCTTATAACTTTGAAGGATAAGTATTTTTAAACAAAATTTTAAATTGCCAAAACATTCTACAATTATTTCGGATTCCCATAATTGAGCGTGGTCATACATCAAACGAGTCAATTAATGCATGGGTACAACCCGAAAGCAGTTAGTTGTGAAATAACTTGAAAGCGCATTATTTTAAAGATTTCTTATTAGCTTATTAACATAGGTTTTCTAAAACTTATGTTTTCTAAAACTTACTTGAGTTTGCTACCTTGTTTTGTCCGAATGCTCGCGATTCATTTATAGTCAATTTTATTATTTTTAAAACATTTTATTTTTTGATCTGTTGTATATTTATGGAGAAATTTTATTAATCAGATTTTTTAGTACATTTGGTGTACAATGATTAATTACATTTAATTTCAGTTTAATGTATAAACCGAATTAAAATATGCCATAAAAATTAAGAGTGAGGCGAATACTCATAAAATTTTTTATTAAATATTAATGTGAAAACAAGATGAAGTTTAAAGAAGTAGCACAAAACAAATTCTTCAAAAATCTTCAGTAATTTTAACTGTATAAAGAACTAACAATACACTGACAGATTTCAATGCGTATAAGTAACGTGCAAAAAAACAGAGAAAAGATTTTTCTTTTTAAATATATAAATGTACAAGTAAAGAGTGTACTAGATATTTTATACTGAACATTATGGGCAAGTTTAGATGTTGAAAAGTTGTGTTGTAATATAAAGGTTGGGGGGTGGGGGGGGATATGATGTACTTTTGTATGATGTTTCAAATTTTTGTGAGTTTCGTAATTAGAATTTAAATGACACATACAAAACTGTTGGAAAGTTAAATAATTGATATTGAATTTGAAAAATATATATACTAGTATCAGAGCAAAAGAAGCTAAAATACATCAG